>CM022704.1:42188509-42668509 GCA_012295165.1 Asparagus setaceus
TTAGCCTTATTCTTCTTTTTCTTTGACAATGTCTCCGCCCATTGTTGATCTTCAGTGAGGTCAGGATGGACCCACATTACTTCTCCAGTTGAAATGGTGAGGGGTATCAGACCTTTACCTTCTTGACCATGTTGATCAATATTTCTCAACCGCAGCTCTCCTCTTGGAATGGGGATAACTCCATTAGGCGTCACTACAGGTGAGAAGTCTCCGAACTGAATCGATGTCATATTAGTAGACCACGGTCTTACGTGCAGCCGGCTTGAGTACCTCGGCATCAACCGGTGCTTGTAGAATATCTTTAAAATGAAGCACTTCTTTGTCGGTGTCCCAACATCTGTGATATCGGCGGTGGTGGACTCATCCACCTTCCACCGCTTCGGGCCTCTTAAACACAGGAGCTTCAACTTGTTATTCTTTGGAAGCAGCTGGAATAGAGTATTGACATGTTCTTCCTTGAAAGAATATTGCTTAGGCGGTCTTGGCTGACTCGACGGCTTGCCTTGCTTTCTTGTGAGATCAGTATAGTATCGGCGGCATGAATATCTTTTCTCCTTGACCGAGGAGCATTATCTTGACCTCATGGCGTTTTGTTCTTGTCGTCTGCTTCTTCGGCTTTAATTAGCGACAATCTCTTCCGCTTTGTTCCCCTTGGGACACCAATTGCTTCGAGGCGATGCAACCCCATCGAGCGAAGTCTGCGGGTTATCTTGAGACGAGTTTCCACCAAAGTGGTTTGTGTCATCCTGGCGGGCATCGCAATGCCATACTCGGAACCTTTCCACAAAAGCCTTTATCGATTCCTCGCTTTTGTTTAGTGGCGAGGAGGGTAGGGCCGAATGCCGGTGTCATCTTGAAGAACCTAGCTAGAAATAGCCTTTCCAAATCTACCCACTTTCGAATAGATCCGGCGAGCAATTTCATGAACCATTCAAAGCGACTCCCTTGAGAGTGCCAATAAATAGACGCTCAAAATAGCATCGCTCAAATCACATCGCCAACTGCGGACTTGAAGTAATAGGCGTCTTGATTCGTGAACTGTGCCATCGAGGCTTGAGTAGGGGCTTTAAACTTTGAGGGTAGGGCCGATCCCACTCGCAGATATGGTCTCACAACCCCTCGTCTTGGAGCTCACTCCTATTAGCGATAAGCGTTAGGCAACCGAATTCATCCATTTTGGCGATTGAAGATTTGATTCGTTCGGCCCTTTCTCTCCCGGATGAAGAATCTATCACGGTGAGTTTCTTGATCGGAGGTTTCAACCATCTTTCCCTTACGCTGCGATTGACCTTTCTTCGTGGCGATTCGGTTGAGTACGGACCGACCACGGAGCTTGAGCCCTATCTGAAACGGTTGGGCTACCATGTCTCTAAGTTGGTTAATGGTTTCTTCTTTGTGGCTTCTGTGTCATCACCTAGTATTCTTCAAGCTTCTTCTTGAGATCTTTGGCACCCTCAGTTGTATAAGCTATGCTCGTGTTCTCTGAGCGGAAGAAGCGAGACTCTGCAATGGTGAGTGCTCATCTTCGTGTTCTAACCCCGCCACTCGATAATTGATGAGGGTATGACTCCCGTCGTGTTAGTCTTGATAAATTCCTTCGAACTTATCGAGATTTCCTTAACACTCGGAGGACGATTAGTCTCGATTAAATGCGAGCGGAAGTAGCGACGTTCCTCTGCGACCATATTGGCGGTGACTTGGGATATTAGGTCTCGAGGTTTTCCTTACGTGGTCGCCTCGTCTCTTGGGCCGAGCTGGACTAGTCAACCGATCAAAGACCGATCGTCTAGTGCGGTGCAGCATTGACATTCGGAGAGGACCGCTGCAATCAATCGCTCACAGACGCGAATGAGCGACTTCTTCGCGTCGGTCTCTCTCTTAATAATAATTCTCTCAAGTCGAAACTTGAGGAATGTTAACTCGGATCGGTAGTTTGAAATGGAACCCGCCCCGCATCATTTGAAGGGGTTGGGTTAGGTGGACATGACAAATCCCATCAGCGTTTTGAATGCGAACAGAGGGTGCTCTTTTGTGAAGCGTGGACTGAGGTCCACGCTTAATGGCTGAAATCGCCCTTGAAGTGCGTTTGAGTCGAGAACCGGGACACAGGGTCCGCGTTTTGTTTGTGAAATGTTCCCCGAGGTTGGCTTGGTTGAAGAGCGCGGCGTCGGGTTAGCGTTTGATTGGAAAGCGCGGTCTTGGGACTCGCTTTATTTGGACAACGCGGTCTTGGGACTCGCTTTATTTGGACAACGCGGTCTTGGGACTCGCTTTATTTGGACAACGCGGTCTTGGGACTCGCTTTATTTGGACAACGCGGTCTTGGGACCGCATTTTGTTTGGATGACGCGCCATTGAGGCTCGTCTTCCAGCGAGGCTGGCGCTCTGTAACACGAACGCGAAGCTCAAAGTCGCGTTGTCTTGAAGATGGATTTTCTCAGAGTTGTGCTCTACGAAGGGATCTTCTCTTACGACGAGCAGCGTTCTTCTTAGCCTGTCTTAAGGCTTTTGTGGCATCCATATTTACATCAGCTATGTTCACTGCCACGATAGGCCTCTTATGACCTAATATCCGTCGTGTGGGCTCAGGTGTAGGATCTTCCATCTGCTCAGTCGATGCCGGTCTTTTACCCTTAAAGGAAACACTGCCAGAACCATCTGATTCAACGGCACAATTTCCTTTAGGTGACACAGGCCGATCTGGTGTCTTGATCTCCCTAGAGACTTTACGAACCTTGTGCATAGCTTTGGGACTAAGGGATCCGGAAGAGAGCAATTCTTCGTATTTGGCTTGGTCAAACTCTACCGTGAGAGTTTCTACTGTAGTCCCAATGAGGATGACGTCGAATTGCGCCACCACTTCTTCATCTGTGAAGCTAGTCCCTAGCAGAGTCGCCATCTTTTGTTCGCGAGGAAAAATTGAGCTGTAAAACAAATGTTATCCCTTCTAATTGATCTTTAAAGAAAGAATAAATACAACTCTCGAATGTAATCTCCCTCTCTAACTGACTTAGATAACAAGAAATTACAAATCCCTCGATCGGTTGCCCGATTTACAAAAGAAGGAAGGGTCAACGGAGATCCTTCCTTTTGTTTAAAACTGGGTTCTTCACGGTGGCGATAGGAGTTTGAGCCTTGTATCCCGTGGACGATCCGACCGTCTTGCTTGTGGAATCACGTTGTAATGGACTTACCAGGCAAATTTTAAGAACTCGCAAAGCAAGTTTTTAACTCTAACGAGTTTGGTAACTCAGAGAACGAGTTTTGTAACTCTGCAAGAGTTCGAAAACCAAGCTAAATTGAAGATGAGCTGATGTTAACACAGCTCGAGCTCTCTTTCTCTCTCCCTCCAAGCAATTCACTCCAATCTTTGTTCACACTTAACTCTCCTTTAACTTCAATCCTCTTGATTTTCTCTCCTCCCCTTTCGAAGATCTTTTCTCTGCCTTTTATAGGTATTTTAGGGTGTTGTGACCCTTAGAATGAGGATTCGTGGCCTCAAATCGTGGAAAACGGTTTTGGAGCCATTTAAATCGTGTTTAAAGAAGCGGCGAAAGACCTGCGTTTTTTTTAAATGATCCTCGCGCCTCTGGCTTAGGACTAGGACGCGAGGGTTGAGATCCGCGTTCGAACATGGTCATGACGCTCCGCGTCTTAGGCAAGCGGCTAAAGGATCGTTTTGAACTTGGGCCGGCTGAACCTCGTTTTGAGCTTGGGCCGGTGAAATCCAGCGTTTTGAGCTTGGGCGGTGAAATCAGCGTTTTGAGCTTAGACGGTATACTTTCAGCTTTGCTCTTAACGCCGGCCGAGCCGGCGTTTGAGCTGAGCAGCGATGCTAAGACTCTTGGTTGAATCTTATCCTTGTGTTTGTGACTCTACCTTGTTTCCTCAAAAGCCTTCAGACTGTGACTTTGTTCGACGATATCTCAGTGGGTCGTGGCTTATCAGTAATAAAATTTTGACAGCCTACATAGATAAGCCAAAATCATTGGCAATACAAGGAACTGATATGCTCAATACATTCGGCCATTCCAATTTCATGCACATCAAGGGCGCCCTTCAAAGCTTGCTCCTTCAAAGCCTCTAGATTAGCTGGAACTGCTTGGGCTTTGACAGCATCTAACCGGGCCCGCTCCATCTTCAAGCATTTTGCTTTATGGGTTCTCTCAGTGACCAACTCAACAGACTTAACCTCAAGTTCCTCCTTTTGTTTCTGAGCCATCTCCAACTTGGCTTGTGTTTCGGCTATAATGGCTTTAGCCGCTGATGGTGGCTTCCTTCTTAAAGATGACACTAGTGATTTTAATATTCTCACCATCAATCTTTGCAAGGCTGGTGGTTAACACTTGGAGTCATTGGTTAACCTCTTCCACCTCCTTACGAGCAGTCTCTTCATGCTTACGACACTCTGCTGTGAGGCAATGAAAATCCATGACAGCAGTAACATCGGCCTCACGAAGATTTTGTAGCTCTAGAAAATAGAGTTTAGCTTAGTCAATCATCTTCTTATAAGGCTCGGTGTGCTCAATTCCAGCAACTGACACAAGGATGTCAAGCTGACTCCATGTAGATACGTAGCGCGGGAAGATAAGCCTTTTTTGACGGTCAAAGCAACTGGTATAAAATATGAAGCAAGTGAAGTGAAAATGCTCGAAATGTCAATTGGAGTAGAAGAAATCGGAGTTATGGTGACCAAAGGATCAGAGTGCTGTATGACCAATGCTCCTGTCGTAGATGCAATTGCAGCTTACCATCAATGTTGGAGACCTCGGTTTCTATTTTAACAAGCTTTTCATCATCGCCATAGGTCCACTCCCAGTTTGAGGTTCAGGTCTTGGTGGGATCCCCATTTCATCTCCTCAAGAAATAGAGAAATCGTTGTGTCTCTACCCAATTCGGATGAATCCTCAACAAAAATCAAATGCTTGGTAATGGGTCTGCCATGGGAGAAGGTACATTCGACATAGCGCCAATTTTGGGCTCAGGTTCGGTATCTACAAAATAAAGGGGATGAAGTATTAGCCATCAAATTTGAAATAGCCACATCTGCCCTATAAATAAAATCATACCTGAGATGTAAGAAGATCCTGCTATGTCATTTCTTGAGCAGATTCATCAGGATCGGTGATATAGATGTCGGTTTCATAGTCAACCCTCTCTTCCTCTTCCAAATCCACCCAATCAATTTGGTGCATATTTATTGAATTGGGATGATGGTAAAGAAAGAAAATTACCTGAAGCAACCGCATGTTCAGTCACTGGTTCATGTGCTGAAGCTTCAGGAGACTTTTCTCTCACCTTAGGAGATTTCTCTATTATTAAAGATTTCTCCTTTAGTGGCAACTCTAAATTTGGCATTAGGTTGTTCTTAGGAATGCTGAGATCGTCGTATTCTCTTCCCATAGGTACCTCGCCCCTTCATGATGGGCCATCGGTTCTCATATGCTAATACCAATGGGCCTGCATGAGGTGATTTTTTGGCAGGCGCAGTCGTATCATCATCCTCCTCATCGCGCCCTACCTCTGCAAGATATTCACGGAGCCCAGTCATTCTACTCTTGGATCCTTTCCTAGAAGCTTCTTTATACTGTTGGATGATCCATTGTACCCCAATTTTGTTCACCTAGAAGTATGGGCTCTCAACATTTACCACATTGTACCATTTACAAAATCCTAAAGTCATGTAACAATTTGGAGTCTTGTAGGGTAGAATAAACCTAGCCCCGGTGCACCTAGCGGCGAAGTGGTACCAAGCACGAGCTCCATCCACGAGACTCCATGAATGTAATAGCTTGGTGTTTGGGTTGCTAACGTAGAGCTGGTCATATCCAACTTGCCACACAAAATGGCAAGGAAGATAGGCTCTGTATAGCATTCCGTCCCATTCAAGTGAGTGACAAGATGCCCAGGTGAAATATTGACTAACCACTTAAAGCAACCGCTAGTCAAACAAATAAATCCCTTTGGTCAAGAACCGTCTTCAAATTCATCACCATAGTTGGTCACTGTGATGTCGAGAAAATAACAATAGAGGCAGTAGTGGTTCTTGTTCTGCACAATTTGATGAATTCCTGCGACATACTTAACTATCCATTTTGACACTTCGTATCACTGCAGTAGCGAGATACCCTCCTCATACATTGTGGTAGCCGACATAAGCGAAGAACAATAGAGTGTATACCACACTATCAGATAGGCGTATGGTAGCTCCACCCTTGGATTGGGCACCTCTTCCCTAAGGCACCTATCCTGATGATTCAAGTATTCTGTCACTAACTTCCTCAATCCATGATGAATGCAGCTGATCGTCACCGGGAGTAAGGCCAAATTGTATCCATGAGCGAGCATAATTGTCGGGTACAACACTTTAATGGAGATGCAATCTTTCGGTCAAGAGGGCACGACACATCCTTTCAACTAGATTGAAAGGAACCTGTAGGCAAAGCTTGAGCGAAAATAAGCTCTTCAGCCTGGTGGTGGAAGCTCTTGAAAGTATCTCCTGCTTTGAACCCACACTCATCCGAGTCAGCAGTGTAGATTATCGGACCGTGCTTGAATATTCTCTTCTCCACCTTGAAACCAGTGCTGGCTAGAATAGGCTACACATCCCTCTTCTTGTCCACATTTTGGAAGAGATGCTCTAATCAAGGCATGTGAGCAACATGAGGTCCATGCGCTGCATTAGCGGCAATCTGATGACAAAAAAGGAAGTGGAAAACCAGCTCCTGGAATGTCTCACCAAAATGAACATAGTTGGCCATGCTCCCCAACTCTTCCCAACTCTTCGTTTGTTGAGAAGAACTCTTCATATAGCCATTCTCATATCAGTAACCGAGATACTTCAAACATCTCATGCAATGCAATCCCGAGCTCCCCCACTGGCATAAAGAAGGTGGTGGTGTCAGTGTTATACAGCTCGAGAATATTGTATAATACAGGTGCACATATTTCAACCATATTTTGAGGCCCGCACCGTAGGGTAAAGCCTCAACTCCATCAATCAATCCTCAAAGGTATGGAAGGAAAAATCAATCAACTTAGTCCACCACTTCGATTCAAAAGACCTAGTCCATCCAGGGAACCGACATCTTCCTCTGGATATTGTCTGTTGATTTTGGCAAGCTAGTTGCCAAACACATTCTGGACAATAGGAACCTTGTTCACCGGAGCGTCCTCTTTCACATATCCTAGGCAAAGACCAACAACGCTGAGACCAAAGTGCCCCTCCTAGAAAAAGCCTCCTTTATTCTTAAAGCCACCCACCATCATTGTATCCTGCTTGTTGATGAGAGAGAATGGCATAGAGTGAGGGAGAACAAGGTACTGCACATACATGAACGACACATGTCGTTCCATCACCGGCAGGTAGAAATGACAATCCCCCCTGGGCGTAGGACCATCACTCCTTCTCCACGTTGAAGATATAAGTACCCCCCGAATTTCCATCGCCAAACAAAAATTGCGATTTCCTAGACTGATCTTCTTTGGGGATGGAAAACTTTACATCCGCGATAAGTTCTCTTAGCGTAGCAATACTTCCATGACGGATTACATCTATTCACTCTTGGCTACTCTCTTCAAAGAATAGAGGAAAGTTTTCTCTAAAGACGTGCAGCGTCAATGGATCCTGAGTTCCATTGTGCCCAAAGTGATTATATCGGTTGATAGATGTATTCGTCAGACAAACTGCACAGAGAAGAGAAAATAAGTTAGAAAACTTGGCTCTAAAAAATCAAGTAAGTGTTGAGCCCATAGGCGAAGCTCACTAGACTTGCTTGGGTGAAGCTCACTAAAGAGTGAAGTTCGCCCATCACTAAGTCAAATTTTGGCTAAGTGTTATAAGCCTAGGAGAAGTTCACCTTAACAGTGGTGAACCTCAGTACAATGGTGAGACTCGCTCAGATAATATGATAAACTTCGCCCAAACAAAGTTCGCCCAGAAGCCCAACAGGTTGAAATAGTGAACCCTGACTTAAGGAGCGCAGTTTGCCATGTGAAGTGCCACTGATGGTGACTGTTAAGGCTTCACCTTCACGGGCGAAGCCAAGAATTAAGACCAAATGCCATCATTGAAGCCTTGTCGTTAATAGTAAAACTAATTCACGTGCTTTGAAGTATTATTCAAGTCCGATGGGGGCTATTTTGGTAAACAGAAAACCCAGCCATTGAGGGCGGGGCTGAAAAAGATGGGTTCTTAAAATTTACCTGATGTCATCTCCAGTTGTGATGGCACGGTGGTAGGATCAGCTGGCGAGAGTCACCAACGACTTGCTTCCCCTTCACAAGTTGACGATGAGAGGCCATTTGGATCGAGAAAGTCCTAAGAGTTTGGTGACTTGAAATTTGAAGGGTTTAGAGTTTAGAGGCAAAAGTGAAGAAAAAGAAGATGAATAGCCTATTTATAGGCTGCCAGCGAACTTCACCTAGAGATCTCACCCCCACCTTCGCCCAAAGATCTCGCCCTAATCTTCGCCCAAAGATTTTGGCCCCAACTTCACCTAAGTGCGATCTTCGCCTCAAATCAAGGCACAAAAATTGGCAATTTGAAAAGTCAAAAGTCAACCAATGGAACTTTGCTAATCGACTCAGTGAGCTTTGCCCATATGTTGAGCAAACTTCACCAATTGATTTAGCAAACTTCACCTCGGACTCTAAGTTGAGCAAACTCTGCCCAATTTATGCAAGGACTTCACTTGGCAAACCTCATTCAATGATCCTCGCCAACACATGAAGCATGAGCCTCACCTCAGATGCAAAAGGCATGTCATGCACAGATCAAACACATGAAAGAAGACAGTTTTCACAAAAAACACAACTCTTTCATTGATCATAAAACTTGCATACAAGTAAGTTTCAGACTCTCAAACTACAAAGTAAGCTAGTTCCTGTTCCTCTAAATTTGTGACAATTGAGAAACAGAAAGGAGAAACACAAAGGAAAAAGAGCTCACATTCCTCCTAATAATATGACGGTTGAGGAACATAAAGGAGACTCTCAAGCTAATTTAGACGTCAAGTCTGAGGAAGCCAGATGATGATGTCTAATTACACTCTAGGTCTACACTTGTGAGACCTAATCACTTTTAGAGTCCTCATTTGTGAAGCTCCAAGGGTCCTTTTTAGGCACCATCGAAGCCTCTGAATAGTCGTATGCAGAGCATGTCACTCAAACCTCCATGCATCCCTATCGCGATTCACTTCGCACCATGCTTTCAACTTGTTCTTGAGAGTCTGCTCGAGCCTAGCCTTTTTGACCGAAAGTAAATCCACTAATAGGTAGAGAATACAGATTTCATCCAGAGAACTGCCCTCTACTTGGGCCAATTCTTGTTGAAGTCGTTGGATCTCAGCTACTCTATCAAGAAGCAACTTCGATCGGGTGGATGAAGACTTAGACATGGAGAAGATGAAGATGAAAGAAAATAGAAATGGAAGGGGGCTTATCTATATGCCTTCCAAAACCAATTTACTACGAAAAAATTGCTTCTTACAAGAAGTGATTGGACCTAACAAAGAGGCTAAAAAGTAGCCTAAATGTTAGGACGTTGGCTAATCTCCCCAAGCATTTGACCATCAAGAGAGATCTCAGTTGCAAATCAAGGTGCGGATCTAAAGGCAACAATCTCAGCGATCCTTGCCAATCAACGAACCTTGCTCAAACAGTCAAAGTCGAGCCAATCCCACCAAAGTTTAGGGCCAAGCGAACATCGCTATTCCATGAACTTCGTCCCAATCCAAGGGCAAACAAACTTCATTCCGAACATAAAATTGAATGAACATAAAATTGAATATGGCTATTCCATAAACTCTCCCCTAGACTAATGCTCAGTCCAAGCCTAAGAAGTGAACGTCCATGGGCTAAACACTTCAGATGGGCCTAAATACAAGCCCGTGACGAGGCTCACCTAAGCCACAACGAAGTTTGCTCAAGTCTCATGTGAACTTGACCACAAACCAAATCGATCCCAGTCAAAAGTCATCTTCAAGTCGAACTCCGAGCCAAGTCAAAAGTCATCTTCAACTTGGACTCTGAGTCGAGTTGAAAGTAGTCTTCAAGTTGGACTCTGAGTCGGGTCAAAAGGCATCTTCACAATGGACTTCTATGAACCAACCCCACAAGAAGTCCCAAGCAAAGCTAGCATCTGAAGTCATAGCAGAGCTCGCTCAATCCTCACACGAGCTTCACCCAAATAGCCTATATGGACCATGTCATCCACACCCCAAGGAAAGTGGGCAACCTATGTTCTAGCGAAGTTTTCTAGAACAAACTTCGCCCATGGCCGCTCAGCGAGCTTCGCCCCTAACCGTTATTGGCGAACCTCGCCCACGACCGTTTCATTAGCTATTTTTATGTAAATGATTTTCTCCTATTATCTCCTAAGTTAATGGCCACTAAATCCACATTTAATGGTCACTAAAACACACACACATTCTCTCTCTCTTAGCCTATAAAAGGAGGGCAGATTGCTCATTTTAGGGCACTTGATAACTTGGAAACTTTGGCACTTTTTGCACCTTGCAACCTTGCACTCTTGCAATTTGGAGACTTAGAGAGACTTTGGCATCCTCTAAAGATCAAGCTTAGCTTCAGCAATCTTTGCAAGTCAGCAAGAAGACCCTTTGTCTATAGTTCAGACCGTCAACGAAGTACAATATCAACACTCTATCGGCTCACAGAAAAGAACCTAGTCAATATAAATTTTTCTGTTTCAATTGTAATCTGTGTTAATTATAATTCAAAAGTCCTGAAACAGGGATGTTCCCGTAATTGGCCCTTCAAGGCTAGTGTTCATGCTCAGCGTCTAAATCAAGACGATGAGAATTCAGATCTGCAGGATTACCACACTAGGGTTAAGGATACTCCTTACTTTTGGGTTAATCTTGATATTGAAGAATTTTTAGATTAGTTGAACCAAATTGAGAAAATTTTTGAGATCCAATCTATCCCTGATAGAAGGTAAGGTTCCTTTGGTGGCTTGCAAGTTCTTGAGGTAGTCTTTGCGGTGTGGTGGGATCAATTACAAGTCAATCACACTCAACAACTCAAACTACCAATTTGTACTTGGCATCGAATAGAGAGAGAGAGAGAGAGAGAGAGAGAGAGAGAGAGAGAGAGAGAGAGAGAGAGAGTTGCGATCAAAATTTCTACCGGTGGACTACTTAATAAATTTTAGTTGCTAAGTTTCATAATCATCGGCAAGCTATTGAAGTGGTCCAACAAAATACTCTCCAAAAGATCTTGCCGACATAGATGCTCCTTCTTTAGATTGCAAACAAGAAAATTTAACTATTCCACAAGCAATGGTGGCACCCTAAGTCCGCATTCTAATCGCACTAAGGGTTCACCAATTGATTTAGCAAACTTCACCAATTGATTTAGCAAACTTCACCAATTGATTTAGCAAACTTCACCAATTGATTTAGCAAACTTCACCAATTGATTTAGCAAACTTCACCAATTGATTTAGCAAACTTCACCAATTGATTTAGCAAACTTCACCAATTGATTTAGCAAACTTCACCAATTGATTTAGCAAACTTCACCAATTGATTTAGCAAACTTCACCAATTGATTTAGCAAACTTCACCAATTGATTTAGCAAACTTCACCAATTGATTTAGCAAACTTCACCAATTGATTTAGCAAACTTCACCAATTGATTTAGCAAACTTCACCAATTGATTTAGCAAACTTCACCAATTGATTTAGCAAACTTCACCAATTGATTTAGCAAACTTCACCAATTGATTTAGCAAACTTCACCAATTGATTTAGCAAACTTCACCAATTGATTTAGCAAACTTCACCAATTGATTTAGCAAACTTCACCAATTGATTTAGCAAACTTCACCAATTGATTTAGCAAACTTCACCAATTGATTTAGCAAACTTCACCAATTGATTTAGCAAACTTCACCAATTGATTTAGCAAACTTCACCAATTGATTTAGCAAACTTCACCAATTGATTTAGCAAACTTCACCTCGACTCTAAGTTGAGCAAACTCTCCCAATTTATGCAAGGACTTCACTTGGCTAACCTCATTCAACAATTCTCGCCAACACATGAAGCATGAGCCTCACCTCGATGCAAAAGGCATGTCATGCACAGATCAAACACATGAAAGAAGACAGCCACAAAAACACAACTCTTTCATTGATCATAAAACTTGCATACAAGTAAGTTTCAGACTCTCAAACTACAAAGTAAGCTAGTTCCTGTTCCTCTAAATTTGTGACAATTGAGGAACAAAAAGGAGAAACACAAAGGAAGAAGAGCTCTCGTTCCTCGTAATAATATGACGGTTGAGGAACATAAAGGAGACTCTCAAGCTAATTTAGACGTCAAGTCTGAGGAAGCCAGATGATGATGTCTAATTACACTCTAGGTCTACACTTGTGAGACCTAATCACTTTTAGAGTCCTCATTTGTGAAGCTCCAAGGGTCCTTTTTAGGTACCATCGAAGCCTCTGAATAGTCGTATGCAGAGCATGTCACTCAAACCTCCATGTATCCCTATCGCGATTCACTTCGCACCATGCTTTCAACTTGTTATTGAGAGTCTGCTCGAGCCTAGCCTTTTTGACCGAAAGTAAATCCACTAATAGGTAGAGAATATAGATTTCATCCAGAGAACTGCCCTCTACTTGGGCTAATTCTTGTTGAAGTCGTTGGATCTCAGCTACTCTATCAAGAAGCAACTCTGATCGGGTGGATGAAGACTTAGACATGGAGAAGATGAAGATGAAAGAAAATAGAAATGGAAGGGGGCTTATCTGTATGCCTTCCAAAACGAATTTACTACGAAAAAATCGCTTCTTACAAGAAGTGATTGGACCTAACAAAGAGGCTAAAAAGTAGCCTAAATGTTAGGACGTCGGCTAATCTCCCCAAGCATTTGACCATCAAGAGAGATCTTAGTTGCAAATCAAGGTGCGGATCTAAAGGCAACAATCTCAGCGATCCTTGCTAATCAACAAACCTCACTCAAACAGTCAAAGTCGAGCCAATCCCACCAAAGTTTAGGGCCAAGCGAACATCACTATTCCATGAACTTCGTCCCAATCCAAGGGCAAACAAACTTCATTCCGAACATAAAATTGAACGAACATAAAATTGAATATGGCTATTCCATGAACTTCGTCCCAATCCAAGGGCAAACAAACTTCATTCCGAACATAAAATTGAACGAACATAAAATTGAATATGGCTATTCCATGAACTCTCCCCTGGACTAACACTTAGTCCAAGCCTAAGAAGTGAACGTCCATGGGCTAAACACTTCAGATGGGCCTAAATACAAGCCCGTGACGAGGCTCACCTAAGCCACAACAAAGTTTGCTCAAGTCTCATGGGAACTTGACCACAGACCAAACCGACCCCAGTCAGAAGTCATCTTCAAGTCGAACTCCGAGCCAAGTTAAAAGTCATCTTCAACTTGGACTCTGAGTCGAGTTGAAAGTAGTCTTCAAGTTGGACTCCGAGTCGGGTCAAAAGGCATCTTCACAATGGACTTCTATGAACCAAACCCACAAGAAGTCCCAAGCAGAGCTAGCATCTCAAGTCATAGCAGAGCTCACTCAATCCTCACACGAGCTTCACCCAAATAGCCTATATGGACCATGTCATCCACACCCCAAGGAAAGTGGGCAACCTATGTTCTAGCGAAGTTTTCTAGAACAAACTGCCATGGTCCGCCAAATGAAGCCACTCTAACCGCTATTGGCTTAACCTCACCACTAATCGCTTCATTAGCTATTTTATGTAAATGATTTTCTCCCATTATCTCCTAAGTTAATGGCCACTAAATCCACATTTAATGGTCACTAAAACACACACACATTCTCTCTCTCTTAGCCTATAAAAGGAGGGGAGATTGCTCATTTCAGGGCACTTGATAACTTGGAAACTTTGGCACTTTTTGCACCTTGCAACCTTGCACTCTTGCAATTTGGAGACTTAGAGAGACTTTGGCATCCTCTAAAGATCAAGCTTAGCTTCAGCAATCTTTGCAAGTCAGCAAGAAGACCCTTTGTCTACAGTTCAGACCGTCAACGAAATACAATATCAACACTCTATCGACTCACAGAAAAGAACCTAGTCAATATAAAATTTTTTGTTTCAATTGTAATCTGTGTCAATTATAATTCAAAAGTCCTGAAATAGGGATGTTCCCGTAATTGACCCTTCAAGGCTAGTGTTCATGCTCAGCGTCTAAATCAAGACGATGAGAATTCAGATCTGCAGGATTACCACGCTAGGGTTAAGGATACTCCTTACTTTTGGGTTAATCTTGATATTGAAGAATTTTTAGATTAGTTGAACCAAATTGAGAAAATTTTTGAGATCCAATCTATCCCGGATAGAAGGTAAGGTTCCTTTGGTGGCTTGCAAGTTGCGAGGTGGTGCTGCGGTGTGGTGGGATCAATTACAAGTCAATCACACTCAACAACTCAAACTACCAATTTGTACTTGGCGTCGAATAGAGAGAGAGAGAGAGAGAGAGAGAGAGAGTTGCGATCAAAATTTCTACCGGTGGACTACGAATAAATTTTAGTTGCTAAGTTTCATAATCATCGGCAAGCTATTGAAGTGGTCCAACAAAATGCTCTCCAAAAGATCTTGCCGACATAGATGCTCCTTCTTTAGATTGCAAACAAGAAAATTTAACTATTCCACAAGCAATGGTGGCAGCCCTAAGTCCAGATTCTAATCGCACTAAGGGTTCTCCAATTTCTCTTTGTCTTATCCAATCCGATCCATCTCAGGAGAAATTTTATGACGTTGATATATCTCCACGCCCATCCAAAGGATTTACAAGCTTGATTGAGGATAAGCTAGTCCAAGATAATTTTGATATCTTATTCCAAGAGGACTGTCCGGATTTGAGCAAGTATTTTAAAGAAGAGGAGGATGTGGTGTCTTTACCTCAAAATCACCTTCAAGCATTGGATGTTGTTCTAGGAGAGAGTTCGACAGAGAATTGTTTATAGGTAGGGAAATGCGTGTATTCAACTTATATGGGAGGAGTTAAAAGACATTGGCGGAGGTGTTGTTTGATCGAGACGCTTCTTTAAAAGTTGTAGCGCGACGCAACAAGACTGGGCTCTCAATTTGGCTTCCTTTGTGATGCCCTTTCACGATAGCATTGGATTTATCTCTTACATTCAGAAGCGATGTGATTTTCTAAATAATCTTTTGCTGAGGAAACTAAGAGCATTGACAATAGAGGGATTGACAATAGAAGAAAAGAGAGAAGTGGGAAAATTGAAGCCTCTCATATCAAGTACAAGACAGACACCGCTAGGCATCATTATCTGAAGCAGTTCGACATGAGACACCAGGTCATGGTCAATCTACGTCAGGAATCATCACCTGTGAGAACCTGCGACAAGTTTTAGATGAAGAAGATTGCTGATTTGATTGAGTTTCACCTGATCATGCCATTTTACCTTTAGCCAAACTCGAGGATGAGTTTTGTTCAGGGAGGAGAGAATAATGCAGAGGCAATAATTGATATTTTTTGGAAGAAATCTGATCGTACGAAAGCAGGACGATTGAAGCGAAAGAGTATTTTTGAGCAGATTCTGAGATGCAACTTTGGAGGATCATATCTGTTGATGTTAGAGACCACACGGTCAATAATCACTGTTGGATTAATTTTTGTATAAGTGGAGTCCGCTCTCTCTTTTGATGCCCGGTTGTTTAGTGGATGAAGGAGTTCGCCTGCACCAGAAAAAAACCTGTGGAAGGACCGAGTTGGGATCTCCGATGATCCCTCCGACGGTCAAGTCAGTAAGTGTGCTTGATAAAAATAAGGAAAAAGCCCATAATCCAAAAAAAAAGACCTCTTTTTATTATACAGTTCCCTATTTATACGGGAGTAGGGGGCATTTACGTACCTTTGGCTGATAAGAAGCTGAAAAATGAGTTAGCCCTATTTCCACGTGTCGACCAATGATTGGATAAATGTCTTGTCGATGGGTATGTGTAGGCGGCTGCGTCGGATTGCCTTTACAGGTATTGGGTGTAGATTGATCTAAGAGTTGGTGTTGTTCCCCCGTCATTAATGGGATCGTTAATGGGATGGGATTGGTGACGCCTACAGCCAGAATGGTTTGAGGTGTCTTAATTACCGTGAGAGATGGAGAAATTAAGGTACTGACCATGCATTTAATGTGATATCGATGTATTGTAGGGACCAAACTCCATGTAACTATCACTTTGGTTGAGGGTGTAAGTTAGCCGAGCGAAGGGTGATGTCGAGCGTCTAAGGTGTCGACTGACACCACCATTCGTGTCGTCCATGAAGGCAGTCGATCGAAGGGTCGACTAGTATCGCCATTCGCTTCGTCCATGAAGGCAATTGATCGGTATGGCTTGTTAGTTTGAGTAGAGGAAGTGAGTCGTCTACTTGACTCGGCGGGCGAGTTCAGGTTGCATCCTAATCAATGGATTAAAATGCTCATTTGTTTGATTATAGGGACTTTCCCCCTCTAATCAAGGATTAGTAGTTAAAAAATATTCAAGACCATAACAGTTGGCCCCTTTCGCTTGGAGTCAGCTGGAGCCGAGTGCGAGCGAAACAAAGATTTTGGTTCTGATTGAACAGAGGCGTATTCAAGGAGAATCACGAAGGTTCCCATGACAGGATGTGGCTAACGCCACGATAGTTTTGGTCACGACGCTTCATTTCCTAGGCCCATGTGCCTTCCCGAGGTGAAGTGGGCGCCGATTTATGGACAACGCCGTTCCGAGATTAAATCCCTACCATTGATCGGAAGATAGATCGATGATTGTGGGCTAGCCAATTGCTTGTGGGCCCCTTTATAAATACAAAAATAAAGAGAGGATAAGTTCTACTTTCTGCATTTCTCTTCAAAAATCCCCGACGATCCTCCGGCAGTTTACTCAGAACATCTCCCATGGACTCCAGTCGCCTAAACCAGTTGAATGAGTTTTGCTCTAAAGTGATTGCGGCGTAGATGCGGACACTACACTCGAAGTTCAACATCCCTAAGGGATTCAAACTAAAGGCACCGGCGAGGTCAGCAGACTGTATATCATCATGGCGAGGGGAGAGCTCCTTTATACATTAAACACTTGGAGTGCGGTTTACGATTACCGCTACATCCATTCCTTCATAAGGTGTTCGATGCATTGGGGGTGTCCCCGATACAGATGAAGCCCAACTCCATCGCCATACTGGTGGGCTTCATCGCCATTCCGCCCTCGGCCGAGGATTAATCCTTCGAACGGCCGGGCCATCCGTCGGGCAGATGTTTTAGATAGCATCTCATTACCACCTTCAGGTGACAGGAAAATTCAAGATTGTTCTTGACACCCCCACATCGAACAAAGGGTGGAAAGAGAAGTTCGTTTGGGTGGAGGGAGACGACTCCAACTTGGACTGCTAGGATTGGCCCGAGATTAGGAAAGAGGCTTTGGAGCCGAAGTCTCTATCGACAACTGAGAGGCAAGAGTTAGAACAGATCCTTGCTTATACGGGGCCGCGAAATATGGAGGTCCTACTCGATAAGTCGGTCCTGCGACTTCATGGGATCTCATCAATCCCTCCCATCGAGCGAGATGAGGCGAGAGCCCACAACCTAACCTTTGGAGGTATGGTTGGCATGAGGGCTGCTTCAGAGCCGACCTCAGTTGAAGGGTCCCCTGAGGAATCTCGGGGGGAGAATGACCAGGCAAGCCAAACGGCACCGACAAGAATTGGCCCCTGAGGGAGCTGTGCCCACCCAAGGGCAAGATGAGACGACAGCTATTGGTCGTGAGGAGACGACTAGGGGCATCGCCCCAAGCATTGCCCCTAGCTTTTGAAGGAAGTGGCATAAAAAGACCACTCATGGTCCGCGAGGAGCGAAACAACTGGGAGAAAGCAAAGCAGCCCGAATGGAAATGGAGTCATCCGAATCCGAAGAAGAAGTTGCCCCCCAGCCGGCTGAAGCCTCACTGATATTGTTGCGGATACGACCTCTGGTGGAGTTGAGGCCCGGTCGGGGATGGGAGCTTCAAGCTCTCAAGCGGAGCAGTCTCGCCGACAGGGTAAAGAGCCGGCTGGAGATAAGGAGATGGGTTTTGTACCGGTAGGATGGCCCTCCCCATATTATATGGCCGAGTTTGAAGTGGGGGCTTGGACCAAGGCGAGCGACCTGTTAATAGGGAGGCTTCCCACTACTGGCTGTTATGAGGAAGAGCCTGATGCAGAGCATCGGTATAACCCTGATAATCATATGGATATTCGCTCATCGGTGCTCAAGTCTCGTTATATGCAGGCGAAGGCTTTAGAGCAGTTCAGCCTTCCTCGCGATGAGGAGTTCCTGAAAAAGATCCCCGACGTGGTTCTCCATGTAATCCTTCGAGTTATTTGACTCGAGGGTGTCTTGTGGAGTAGGAGATATGTCACCGCTGGCATAGGGCCACAGTGCTTATGAAAAGCTCCGTAAGACTTGTGAGGCCCAAGGAGCTGGCGAGAGTGATGAACTTGATCAAGTCATCAAAGATCTCTCGACCAAACAGGCTGAGCTTGACAACTGGCGATGAGAGATGGAAGTGAAAGAGCAATCGATCGCAGAGCTTAAGGCGTCAGATGTGAGAAAGTCAGCCGAGATTCGAGAGCTCAAGCATAGACTCCAGGGCGGTGATGAAGGTAATAGATCAATTAGCGAGGCGCTAAGGGAGCGGGATCTAGCCGTGACGCAAGTTGCTCTTGAGAAGCAAATTGCGCAGCATGCCAAGACTCAGTTAGAGGAAGAGTTGGTTGCTAAACGACAGCTCCTAGACGAGTGCACTCAACTCAAAGAGTCCTTGTGCTTGGCAGAAAGCAGGGTAGGATATTTGGAGTCCGACGACTATCAGTCGGCTATTATCGAAAGGAGTCGACCCTCAATCATTGAGGAGTTTCGTCAAAGCACCATGGAGAAGATTGAGGTTGCGTTGGCCTGTAAAGCCGGATGCGACTACATGGTGGCACAATTACCCGCCGAGTACCAAGAATTTCCCGGCCGGCTTTAATATCCACCCAGCATTGCTAACTACATAGGCCTCCTCTCTAACGTAGAGAATGCAGGAGGAGGCTATAACGTGGAAGGAGGCGAGGGCGAGGAGGAGCCAGAAGAAGTGGTTGGCCTGTCGACTGACGACTCTACTGGAGAAGTTGAAAAAGATGTTGGTGAGAGCTCGACTGGGAAGAAGAGTGACGATGTTGTGCATAATATTCCGTCAACTCCTCCACCTTCCACAAATGTCTCCCTACCTTTGACTCTTGGGGCCGACATGGATCTCTCGTAGCTTAAGCTCAGGGACTCGAAAATGTAATGTATTTTGTATTCTTTTGTGTATGTGTTTGAGAAGATATGAATAACATTATTTTTATCAATTGGATTGTCTTTAATTTTTTTGTGATTTTCTGTGATATGTTAATAACTCAGCCATCTCAATGAGTCGAGATACGCGCTACCAGTGTCTTTATGAATCTCTTGTTTCTCTTTTAGTATGTTGATGTTAACTTCATAGAAGATGTTGGATTGAAAGAATGCCTTGTTAATTTGGAGTCGGTTTCTCAAGACTTAGCCATTTTTGAATTTTGGCATTTTTTTTTCACAATTGTCGGTTTGCTGGGATGACTAACTAAAGTCGATTGGACCCCAGACAGTTGGTGAGCTTGTGAGTTCCAAGGTGTGATTGGGAGGAGTCACTGTAGAAGATGCAACATGACGTCGCTGTACTTTAGCCGCCAGTGTCACTTCGATTTCTGTGCGAAGGGACATGGGGTGTTAAAGCAGGTGGTGCTCTGATTTTCGTAAGGCGGTTTGAATTCCAAAATCGATCTGGATCATTGATCTCAGAATCATTGGACCACCCAAAAATCGCCACGCGTGTCCTTTGCTAGCCTACAAATATCCCTTCTTCATCAAAGGGGTTTTCTTTATGCAGTCTGAAAATTTTGCTTCCCCTTTTTCTACTCTAATTTCAATCCCAGAGCTCTCTTCAATGGTTGCTTCCTCGTCTGCCCCAGTTGACAGGCTTAGCATTCTCGCTTCTATCCATACGAAGATGGAGAGCGATGATCTGGAGGCCCTACACGGGAAATATGACATTTAGGCGGCCTTTAAGCTCTCACTGCCGGAACAAGACAACGCCATATTTGAGCACAAATACAAGGCTTTTATATGTGGTCCATTCGAGTATGGGCGCCTACCCCTCCCTCCCTTTGTGAAGAGGGTTTATGAAGCCATCGGGGTTTCCCCAATGCGCCGCCCTAACGCCATCGCGACAATAATGGCATTCATGGTAATATGCCACCGGGTTGGGGTTGTGCCGAGTCTTCAATCGCTCAAAGAACCTTGTCGGGCAGGAAGACGACAAGAAAAGACGCCCATTACTTCTTCGTCAACTCGCTGCCGGTGAACATCCCCAAATCCAACAATGATTGGAAGGAGAAGTTCATTTGGATCTTTGGAGCCAACCCGATTCTTGCTTGCCGTTCATGGCCAGAGATCAAGAAGGAGGCGCTGAAGCCTCTCGTCCTCTCGGCTGAGGAGCGCCTGGATCCGGAGAAGATCCAATCTTATGCTGGGTCTCGCGATATCATCAATTTATTTGAGACCGCCTCTCTCAGAGTGGCGGGTTTGTCTTATACTCAGCCGACAGAGGCTGATAAAGAGAGAGCGGCAACTTTAGCCAAAGCTGCCCCGAAGTTGCCCAAGGACCCAAAGGGCGGGGCCCTGAGTTCGGCTAAACCCGTCGCGCCTCAAATGCCCCTAAAGAGGGCGAGGGCGGCACTGTCGGCAAAGGAGGCCAAACACTGGACTAAGAACGCTGAAGAGATAGCGGCCATGCTAACGGAGCCGGTTGTGACTTCTCAAGCCGAAGGGCCTGAGAAGAAGAAGGTGAAGAGGGCTAAGAAATCAACCCCCAGGGGAAAAACTAGGGTGGCTACCTCCAATTTGGCTGGGGCAACTGCAGGGGACGCCCCATTCATCAGCAAAGAACAGGTTCCAAAGCCTACTCTCCTCCTCGCTTGTTCAAGAAGTCGCCATTACAGACGAAGTCATTCCCTGTGTGACAAGGCTTTCCCGCCAACAGCGCAAGATTTTCTCATTACATGGGGGCCCATGCGTAATGTGTCGTTATTATGGCTCCTCCTCCCAAGTCAACCCGTAGACCGGTAAGGAGTCGGTTGTCTCAAATGAGGCGGCAATGGAGGCGGCTCCTCCTCGTGGTTCATCCGAGGGTCCAGATCCTCGAGTACCTTTCTGCCACAAAATTGCCGAAATAGGCAAACAAAGGTGGAAGGAGCTTCGGGCCAAGCTTAGTGAAAAAACTTTCTGAGGTGTTCAATATTCCAAGGATGCTGTAAGATTCTCCCATCTGGGCTTCTCAGCCGATATGTGCTAGGTCGTAGTTCTTCAAGGACGGTGTACGGTCCTTCCCAATTGGGTGCCAGTTTGTCGCGCTTGGTGTCTTTATCGAACATTGCCTTCCTTAAGACAAGGTCTCCGACACGGAATCTCCTTGGTCAAATTTTACTGTTGTAGTATCTAGCGACTCGTTGCTGGTTGACAATTTGGTTGCATAGCGCCTTGGCCCGGACTTCATCTATGAGATCCAGCTTCCACTAAGCTCATGGAGTTTACATCTTCGCCGGTGTCAGATACTTAATGGTGGGCATGCCGACTTCCACTAGGGTCACTGCCTCGGTTCCATAGGTTAATTTGATGGGAGTTTCACCGGTAGAGTTCTTGTGAGTCATACGGTAGGACCACAAAATGCTTGGCAATTCTTCAACCCATTTACCTACCGCATTATCTACCTTCTTCTTTATGGCTTGGAGGATGCATTTGTTAGCAGCTTCCACCAGTCCATTGCACTTGGGATGAGCAACTGAGGTAAACTTGAGTCAAATCCCTCATTCTTCACAAAAGTCTTGGAACCCTTTGCTGCTGAACTGGGTGCCATTGTCCGTGATGAATGACCAGGGGACACAGAATCAGCATATGATGGATTTCCAAATGAAGCTAGTAACGTTGCCCTCTCCAATCTTCGCCAGGGGTTCAGCTTCGATCCACTTGGTGAAGTAATCGATGGCGACAATTAGGAATTTTCGCTATCCTGAAGCGAGAGGGAGAGGCCCCAGTATGTCCAGGCCCACTGGGCAAAAGGAATGGGGCTCGAAATGGGAGTTTGCTCCGTGGCGGCAGCTCTCAGGATCTCTAAAAAGAACTGACACTTCTTACAAGTTGAGACGAGCTTCCTGGAGTCGGCTATTATGGTGGGCTAGTAATACCCTTACCGAATGACTTTCTGAGCGAGCGTCCTCGCTCCTGGGTGGTTCCCACAGATACCTTCATGAATTTCCCTTAAGACATAGTCAGCTTCAACTGGCCGTAGATATCAAAGATATGGTCCCACATCACTGCCATAATAGGACAATCGATAGAGCTGATTGTCTAGCATGAGATAACGGTGAGCATTTCTTTGTACACTCTTGGCCTCAGCAGCATCCATGGGTGAGGTTCCGCTGGTCAGGAATTGGATGATGGGATCCATCAAACAAGGTTACGGGGCTGCGTCGGCTTGCTTGACATCTGTAGGAGTTTCTACAGTGCTGGGATAACTGAGTGTGTCGGTGTAGATAGGTCCTGGGTTGCTCATGGAGTTAGTCGATGCAAGCTGTCTGCTCGAGCGTTGAGGGCACGAGGGACTTGAGCAATTTTGAAGTCGGCCAATTGAGCTAACAGCTCCTTGGCTATCTTCAAGTAGTGAATTATCCTCTTGTCTTTGGCCGCATATTTGCCATTAATTTGATGAACTACAAGTTGGGAGTCGGCTAATATATATAGATTCTTGGCCATGACCGCCAGAGCGGCTCGAAGGCCGGCAATGAGTGCCTCGTACTCGGCCTCATTGTTTGAAGCCGGGAATTTAAAGGCAATAGATTGCTCAATAACTATGCCGTCTGGACTGCGTAAAACTATGCCTGCTCCGCTACCGGCTTTATTTGATGATCCATCCACCTTTAGTAGCCACCAGGAAATAAATTCGCGAATCGTACTCAGGAGCGGATCACATAGGAGAGTCGCCTTCTTTGCATTTTGCTTTTCTGTAGATGTCGGCTGATCTGAGGGTGGAGGTTCTGCTGGTTCGTCACCTGGGGAGGTTGACTCTATGAGGAAGTCGGCTAAGGCTTGTGCTTTGATTGTGGTCCGAGGTTCAAATTGCACATCATACTCGCTGAGCTCGATTGACCATGCAACCATTCTCCCAGAGGTGGTAGGACTCCCTAGAGCTTTCTTCAAAGGCAGGCTTGTCCGTACAATGATGGAGTGCGCTTAAAAGTAGGGACGAAGCCTACGAGCAGTTGTAATGAGGGCGAAGGATGCTTTCTCGACCAGGGGATAGTTTAGCTCTTCTGCTCTGAGGATCCGGCTGACATAATACACCGGCTTTTGAATATGGTCCTCCTCTTGAACTAGGACGGAGCTGACAGCTTCGGGAGAGATGGCTAAGTAGAGATATAGGGTCTCTCCCTCTACTGGTTGACTCAGTAGCGGCTTGGTACTCAAGTACGCTTTGAGTTCTCTGAAGGCAGTGCAGCATTCCTCTATCCAGTCCATTTTCTTCTTGGGATCCTTGGTCCCTCTTAGTATCTTAAAGAAAGGGAGGCTTCTCTACCGACTTGGAGAGGAAGCACCCTAAAGCCGCTATCTTGCCGTGGAGCCTCCAATGTCCTTCATGGAGCTGGTTCGTAGTTGCTCAATGGCGCCTATCTTTTCCGGGTTGATCTCAATGCCTCTTTGGGTGATCATGAAACCTAAGAATTTTATGCGCACTCGAAAATGCATTTAGTCGGGTTGAGCTTCATGCGTAACGCCGGCGACGTAAAAGGTCTCCTCATGATCGTATGTGTAAGCTAGCTTTGACTTCACTAATATGTCATCCACATAAGCTTCCACATTGCGGCCAATTTGAGGTTTGAAAATCTTATTGACCAATCTCTGATAAGTTGCACCGGCATTCTTGAAACCGAAGGGCATCACATTGTAGCAGAACGTGCCTTGGTCAATGATGAAGGACGTCTTTTCTTGATCATGGTCCGCCATGCGGATTTGATTGTAGCTGGAAAAAGCATCCATGAAGCTCAATAGTTCATGTCTTGCACTCTCGTCCACCAATTGGTCTATGCGTGGGGAGAGGGTAGCTGTCCTTGGGGCAAGCTTTATTGAGGTCGGTGAAGTCCACACACATCCTCCATTTGTTGTTGGCTTTCTTCACCAACACCACATTGGCTAGCCACTCCGGATACTGGACCTCCCGAATAAAACTGGCTTTCAATAGTCGGTCGACTTCTGCCGCCGCTGCTTTCCGCCACTTAGGACCTAGATGTCTTTTCTTTTGTCAAACCGGCTTGCTGTGTCGGTCGATGGAGAGTTCATGGCTGATGACATCGGGGGAGATGCCCGGTATGTCTTCCGGTCCTCAAGCGAACACATCAAGGTTTGCTAGGAGGAAAGAAATCAATGCCCCCCGCAATGGTTCTGTAAGATTTGATCCAATTTTGATTGTCTTCTCGCCTCCGTTGTTGATTGGGACCTCATGCAAATCCTCAACGGTAGTCGTCCTCTCTCGCTCCATCTTCTTCTCAAGCTGAAGACTCGTCATTTCAATGGGCATGGCTGTAGCTACCCCCTTCCCCTTGGTTGAGAGCTTATAACAAGCTCTGGCTTCTCGTTGGTCGCTCTTGGCCACACCAACTCCCCCAGGGGTTGAGAATTTGATCATCTGATGGTAAGTGGATGGGATAGCCCGCAAGAGATGAAGGGCAGTCCGGCCTAGTATGACATTGTGAGCCGACTTGATGTCCATTACCACAAACTGGACATTAGCTATCGACTGGCAGGGGTGACAACTGACTGTTAGGGGGAGAGTGATCAATACTTTCGGCAGGAGAGAGTGTCCCGTGAAGCCAATGAGAGGGCCCCGAGAGGGTTGCAACCTGGACCTATCAATGCCCATGCGGTTGAATGCATCTAGAAACAGGATGTCGACAGAGCTCCCTGTATCCACTATAATTCTCTTCACCTCAAAGCCATCAATGTCGACTGAGATGACAATGGGGTCGCCATGAGGCATCTCGACGCCTTCCAAGTCGGCGTCACTGAATGAAATGGGCATATCCAGCCAAAGCTTCTTGTCTCAACTATCCACCCGTAGAGAGTGCTTGGCATATCTCTTGCGAGCATTGTTGGATTCTCCCCCGAAAGTGGGACCCCCACTAATAGTATGAATGACGCCTCGACTACCTTGCTCGATGTCTCGATGGTCAGGTGTTGGTTGAGGTCAAGGTGATCGGGAGCGGGATCTTCGCTCATCTCTCCTGGGAGGTGGGTCCCTCCTGCCCCTCTATACAATTAGGTTCTTCAAAAATCCTCTCTGGATGAGGTCTTCGATGTCTCTTTGGAGGACACGGCAGTCGCCAGTGTTGTGATCATGGTCCCTATGATAGTGACAAAACTGCCGTGTATCCCTCTTCTGGGGGTCTGATCTCATCTACGGTGGGGATGTGGTAAGGAGCCCCTCCTTCTGTGCTTTATCAAAGGCCCCAGAGAGAGATGTATTGAGGACTATGAAGACCAGGGGAGGAGGGGCTGCTCTCCTCTCGTCTCTCTTGTCAAACCGACCATTACGGGTGTTATTTCTGGGGAGAGGGTTCCTCGAAACATTTCTTGACTCTTCCTGCCTGGGGGGATTTTGAGCCGACTTGATTGGTGATGGAGCGATTGGCGTTGTAGCCGGGGCTACAAATAGAGTCGGCTGAGTCGGTAAGGGAGCTACTGGTGTTGCGTATGGGACGGCCGTTGATGCGGAAATAGTCGCCTGACTAGATTCTGTTGCAGCCACCGCGGCTTTGCAAGCTTCGGCATCTTCCATGTTCATGTAACCATGAGCCTTAGCCATCAAGTGCTCATAGGTCCTAACTAGTTTCCTGGCAAGAGCTTTGGACAAATCACCAGACCGCAAACCGCTACCGTGAGTCGCCATGGCTAATTCCCATTCTTGGATCTTCAACTTCTAGCCTCTTTGCCTGAAATCTCTTAAAATAGGCTCTGAGATCTTCATCAGGCTCTTGCTTAGTGTGGATGAGCACGTGAGGAGGTAGCTTGGGCTTGGAGTCAGCCAGAAAGTGGTGGATGAATTTTCGGCTGAGCTCCTCAAAGCTGCCAATGGACTTCTTCTCTAAGGCTGCTCCACCAAAGCTTTCGCACTGGCACTCCTCGGACTGAAGCAAATGCAAATGGTCGCCTCAGGTGCTTGTAGCATGCTCATAGTATCAAAATAATTCTGAACATGTTCTGCTAGGTCTCCCTCACCCTTGTACTTCTTCATTGTTGGCATCTTGAATTTCTCGATCGGCGCCATCATAATGGAGTCAGTGAAGGGGGTATTCCCCAATGGCGCAGCATCAGCCGATACGCTCGATCACCGACCGCCTTATGGGCTGAGGGGCCGGAACCGGTGTTCGGGCGAGGGAGTCTTGAAGCTTCTGCTATTGGATCCATCATGCAACGACTGGGACTAGGGCTCTTGGCGGTTGCATCAAGTATTTGAAGGTGGCCGTTAAGGTTCGCGCGAGGAGTCAGCTACATCTGCAGCGGTTGAGACGCATGCTCCTGGCGGTCCCTTCTCAGCTTGGTGATAAGAGGAGTCTCCGATGGCGGCACTTGCTGCATGGCGAGACGGTGAGCTCCATGTGTGGTAGAATGTCGGCTGGTGGAAAGCTGGGGCGCAGCTGAGGTGGCTTGCTACGCCGTGGGAGTGGGGAAGCAGCTGAAGAGCTCGTCGGCAAAGGACTTGAGCTGAGTTTGCACAGTTGGGTGATCTTCTCAGTGGATTCCTGGAGTTGGGTTTGAGTAACGTAGCTCACTGGTAAGTTTCCAAACCTGGTAAGGTCATCGGTACCGACATGGTTGCTAGAAGAAAAAAGCAAGCCCCACGGTGGGCGCCAAACTGTTGATGTTAGAGATCACACAGTCAATAATCATTGTTGGATTAATTTTTGTATAAGTAGAGTCCGCTCTCTCTTCTGATGCCCGGTTGTTTAGTGGAGGAAGGAGTTCGCCTGCTCCAAAAAAGGACCTGTGGAAGGACAGAGTTGCGATCTCTGATGATCCCTCCAACGGTCAAGTCAGTAAGTGGGCTTGATAAAAATAAGGAAAAAGCCCACAATCCAAAAAAAAGACCTCTTTTTTATCATACAGTTCCCTATTTATACGAGGAGTAGGGGGACATTTACGTACCTTTGGCTGATAAGAAGCTAAAAAATGAGTCAACCCTACTTTCACGTGTCGACGGATGATTGGATAAATGTCTTATCGATGGGTATGTGTAGGCGGCTGCGTCGGATTGCCTTTACAGGTGTTGGGTGTAGATTGATCTAAGAGTTGGTGCTGTTCCCCCGTCATTAATGGGATCATTAATGGGATGGGATTGGTAACGCCTACAGCCAGAATGGTTTGAGGTGTCTTAATTACCGTGAGAGATGGAGAAATTAAGGTACTGACCATGCATTTAATGTGATATCGACGTATTATCGGGATCAAACTCCATGTAACCGTCACTTGGGTTGAGGGCGTAAGTTAGCCAAGCAAAGGGTGATGTTGAGCGTCTAAGGGGTCGACTGACCCCGCCATTCGCGTCGTCCATGAAGGCAGTCGACCGAAGGGTCGACTAGTATCGCCATTCGCGTCGTCCATGAAGGCAATTGATCGGTATGGCTTGTTGGTTTGAGTAGAGGAAGTGAGTCGTCTACTTGACTCGGCGGGCGAGTTCAGGTTGCATCCTAATCAATGGATTAAAATGCTCATTTGTTTGATTGTAGGGACTTTTCCCCCTCTAATCAAGGATTAGTAGTTAAAAAATATTCAAGACCATAACAATATCTGTTATAGTGCTTCAATTACTGAGTAATAATCTCCAATCAGTAGCAGACAAGTATCCCGCATTAAATACATAACCAAATCAGTTCACCACTACGAGATAACCAAAGTCCCCAGCTCAGATGACTCAAAGGGTCGACATCTCGCGAAGTCGACTAGAAAGGCAGTGCATGTCGACCTCCTCGCCACGTCGACTCCACAAGTGACCTACACGACCAACTATTCGGCCGATGTCTCGTGAAGTCGACTCGAAAGGCAGTACTTCTCGGCCCTCTACCAGATGAGTAGAAAGGTGACGGCTACCTCAAGCCCTCCGCTAATAGCTGGTCGCCATCACATTAAATACATGATCAGAACCATCATTTCTCCATCCCCGAAAGTCTTTATGACACATCGAACCATGTCGGCACCACTCCGCCCCGCCACTTCACATTAAACCAAGTGACTCTCCACTCAAGAGTCGACACCAGCAAATATTGACTCACCACAGCTTTACTCACCGGTTACCAAACCACCCCTCTATTATCACTATAAATAGGAGGACTATTCCTAGCATGAAGGTAAGCAATTTCTCCTGCTCACTGAGAACTTCTACAGCTCATTTTCTTCTCCACTCAAACAATTTACTGACTTGATCGTCGGATGAATAATCGGAGAACTCAACTCCGCCCTCTTACGAGCTCTTACATGTGCAGGGAAGAACAGCTGGCTCTAGAATCGGATATTTAGAGGAGTTAGTGGACCCTCAACAACTCACACTTAATTATCTGTTTGATAACCAACATTAATAGTTTGGCGCCCACCGTGGGGCCCTCTTTCTTCTCCGAGCAATCATGTCTGGTTCTAGGCTTAGGCCTGATCACACCATCCCTGAAGAAACACATCCGGGCTATGTCACTCAAGCCCAGCTCGAGGAGTCCGCCTAGCGGATCTCCCAGTCCCTCCACTAGCAGGTGGCGATGTTCACTAACAAACTCCTTAGTTGGTTTCCTCCCCCACAGCCCGCTCCCTCGACTGCTTCTCCACCATCGGAAGACCAACCTTCGGCAACCCATTCTCCGCCTGAACCCGGCCTATAGTCCCTCCTCAGACTCTACATGCCGCGGCCAAGCAACGGAAAGACCACGCTGGGTACATGTCTCCTCCGCCACACCAGCTAAGTCACCTTGCGAACTCCCGTTGGCATCACCTTCAATATGTGGAGGCCATCGGCTAGTGCCCTATGCCTAGTCGTGATAGGGAGCTGATGGAAAATAAATGATTACGTCCTAAGTTGCAAGTATACAACTTACCAAGTTATAGTATAAAAAGTTATCGATCCCATGAGGAACGGGAAGAAGGAAGTTAATTAAGTTTGGTTTTTTGTTTGATTATGTGCGCGACAATTAGGAGTTATTCAAGAATAAGAAAAACATGGTGAAAGTGGTTTGTGAGAGATAAGAGAGAGTGGTTGTGGATTATGTGCAAAAGAGGAGAAAATGAAGTTGAGAATGTGGTTGTGTATATATGCATATAATAACAAAACTAGGTTTGAGATTATATGCACATGGAAGGAATATGAGATTGAGAGAGAAGTAAAAATCAATGAAATCAAGAATCAAGAATAAAGGAAAATAACAACAAATGAAAAGCAAGGATAACAGAAAATAAAAAGGTAAAGTATGGAGGATTAATTAAAGATATAAGAAATCTAGAGTAGATCCACTTAGTTTATCTCAATCTTATGGGAATAAGTTAGATTTGTTAGCTAGTTTTAAACAATCTCTAGGATCCCATAAATATTAGCTCCACACTTAGAAAGGGTAATTCCCTAGAGGGTTCTAGCCTCAAGGTGAATTAAAGAAAAGAAAAATCTATACTAGAAAGTAAATACAAGAATTAAAGACATTGCATGAAAGTAAATTGCATGAAAGTAAATCTAAGCTACAAAGCATATAAATAAATAAAAATGAAAAAAATAAAAGATAAACTAACAACTCCTGATCTTCATCTCATCCTCCTTTGGTCCTTGGACAAGAAGAAGAGAAAGAAAATTGAAGGGGTGAAAAATTTTATTTATTGTGTAACAAAGTTATAATTTTGGAAGGTCTTCTCAATTCAGTAACCCTCCTCTCCAAATAGAGTTTTATAAAATTTTTCACACTCAAACCTCTCCCTCAACCCCTATTTATAGCCCAATGGAGTGAACATGAACCATTAGATCAAACTTGGCCATCAAGAAAGAGAAATCACCATTAATTGAAATACATTTGAACAAGTCCCGGTCCCATTGAGTTATTGTCGGTTGGCCAATGATTAATGGAAGCCGATTGGTCGGCCAGGTTAATTCCAACTTAATTTGTCTTTTCTTTATTTTTCTTCACGAATTTCTCTTAGATCACTTTGGTAACTTGGGCTTTCGTTTGTCTTCATATTTGGGCTTCAAAAATTGGTAGAAAATCAAAGGATTTGAGTCATTTAGGCTCTTATTCATTAATACTCCATTAACCTACAAATTAAGGTAAAAACGATTATTAGTAATATCTTTATTCATATAAAATAGGTAATGAGGATATAAATTTGTAATTACAATGTGATAATCAGGAGCACATCACAGGAGGAGTGCCATGAGGCCCTCGGCATCATCATGCCACTGTAGGTTCCTCGGCTACCAACGTAGCATCCGGTTATGATCGGACTTACCAACCAGTCACCGAAGCCATTGGGGGGAACACTCCCCTCACAGATGACATCATGAATGCCGTTTGTGAGAAATTCAAGATGCCTCCAGTAGAGAAATACAAGGGCGAAGGAGACCCTGCGGAGCATGTCCAGATTTACTATGACATGATGAGCACGCTGCACGCGCCTGAAGCCATCATTTGCAGATATTTTCCAATCACTCTATCGGGAAGCGCTAAGCTCTGGTGGAGCAGCACGGAGAAAGAATTCCATCAGCCGGTTTTGGCGGGAAGTTTGTGCACCACTTCTTGGCCGACACCAAGCAAAAGCTGCCTCCTCATGTGTTGATACAAATAAAGCAGGAGCCTGGAGAGAGCCTCCGAAACTACTTCAAGAGGTTCAAGCAAAGAGGTGGAGGTTGATGACTGAGGAGTTCGATCATGCGTATGTCACTATTGTCGCAAAGCGGACAACGAGCCGACTCACCGCCCGAAGCGATGCTCCACCCACGACTCGGCTTATGGGTGAGAGTTTAGGCTATGTGTTGAGGCGAGGAGTCTTGAAGCTTACGCTGTGGATCCATCATCGTATTTGGGACTAGGGCTCTCGGCGGTTGCATCAAGTATTTGAAGGTGGCCGTTAAGGTTCGCGAGTCGGTACATGCGGTTAGAGCGCTATCACTGGCGGTCCCTTCGGCAGTGATAAGAGTCTCCAGCAGCGGCTTTGCATGGCGAGGCGGTGAGCTCCATGTGTGGTAGAATGTCGGTGGTGGAAAGGTGGTGAGGCGAGGGTTTGCTACGCCCGTGGGAGTGGGGAAGCGGTGAAAGCTCGTCGACAAAGGACTTGGTGAGTTTACCGGTTGGGTGATCTTCTCGATGGATTCACGGAGTTGGGTTTGAGTAGCGTAGCTCACTGGTAAGTTTCCAAATCTGGTAAGGTCATCGGTACTGGACATGGTTGCTAGAAGAAAAAGCAAGCCCACGGTGGAATGAAACATTGATGTTAGAGATCACCCGCAGTCAATAATCATTGTTGGATTAATTTTATATAAGTAGAGTCAGCTCTCTTGATGCGGTTGTTTAGTGGGCGAAGGTTCGCTGTCGAGAAAAGGACCTGTGGAAGGACAGAGTTAGGATCTCCGGTGATCCCTCCGACGGTCAAGTCAGTAAGTGGGCTTGATAAAAATAAGGGAAAAGCCCATAATCCAAAAAAAGACCTCTTTTTTATCATACAGTTCCCTATTTATACGAGGAGTAGGGGGGCATTTACGTACCTTTGGCTGATAAGAAGCTGAAAAATGAGTCAACCCTACTTTCACGTGTCGACCGATGATTGGATAAATGTCTTATCGATGGGTATGTGTAGGCGGCTGTGTCGGATTGTCTTTACAGGTGTTGGGTGTAGATTGATCTAAGAGTTGGTGCTGTTCCCCCGTCATTAATGGGATCATTAATGGGATGGGATTAGTGCTTTATAGCTTGAAATAGTTGAGTGTCTTAATTACCGTGAGAGATGGAGAAATTAAGGTACTGACCATGCATTTAATGTGATATCGACGTATTGTCGGGACCAAACTCCATGTAACCATCACTTGGGTTGAGGGCGTAAGTTAGCCAAGCAATGGGTGATGCCAAGCGTCTAAGGGGTCGACTGACACCGCCATTCGAGTCGTCTATGAAGGTAGTCGACCGAAGGGTCGACTAGTATCGCCATTCGCGTCGTCCATGAAGGCAATTGATCGGTATGGCTTGTTGGTTTGAGTAGAGGAAGTGAGTCTTCTACTTGACTCGGCGGGCAAGTTCAGGTTGCATCCTAATCAATGGATTAAAATGCTCATTTGTTTGATTGTAGGGACTTTTCCCCCTCTAATCAAGGATTAGTAGTTAAAAAATATTCAAGACCATAACAATATCTGTTATAGTGCTTCAATTACTGAGTAATAATCTCCAATCAGTAGCAGACAAGTATCCTGCATTAAATACATAACCAAATCAGTTCACCACTTCGAGATAACCAAAGTCCCCAGCTCGGATGACTCAAAGGGTCGACATCTCGCGAAGTTGACTAGAAAGGCAGTGCGTGTCGACCTCCTCGCCACGTCGACTCCACAAGTGACCTACACGACCAACTACTCGGCCGACGTCTCGTGAAGTCAACTCGAAAGGCGGTACTTCTTGGCCCTCTACCAGATGAGTAGAAAGGTGACGGCTACCTCAAACCCTCCGCTGATAGCTGGTCGCCATCACATTAAATACATTATCAGAACCATCATTTCTCCTTCCCCGAAAGTCTTTATGACACATCGAACCATGTCGGCACCACCTGCCTCCTGCCACTTCACATTAAACGCCGAAGTGACTCCTCACTCGGTGGCAGAGCACATCAAAACAAATCTTGCGGCTTCGGCCGTCGGCTCATACTCGGCCGATGTTACCAAACCACCCTCTATTATCACTATAAATAGGAGGACTATTCCTAGCATGAAGGTAAGCAATTTCTCGCTCCTCGAGAACTTCTGGCTCATTTCTTCTCCTCCAAACAATTCTGCGACTTGATCGTCGGATGAATAATCGGAGAACTCAACTCCGCCTCTTACGAGCTCTTACATGTGCAGGGAAGAACAGCTGGCTCTAGAATCGGATATTTAGAGGAGTTAGTGGACCCTCAACAACTCACACTTAATTATCTGTTTGATAACCAACATTAATAGTTTGGCGCTCACCGTGGGGCCCTCTTTCTTCTCCGAGCAATCATGTCTGGTTCTAGGCTTAGGCCTGATCACACCATCCCTGAAGAAACACATCCGGGCTATGTCACTCAAGCCTAGCTCGAGGAGTCTGCCTAGTGGATCTCCCAGTCCCTCCACCAGCAGTTGGCGGCGTTCACTAACGAACTCCTTAGTTGGTTTCCTCCCCCCGCGGCCAGCTCCTCGGGCTTCTCCCATCCGGAAGACCAACCTTGGCCCATTTCTCGCTGAAGGCTATAGTCCTCCTCGGGACTCTACATGCGGCGGAAGACGGGTACATGTCTCTGATGTCTCCGGCGACCGTTTATGCGCTCCGGATCACCTTCAATACCGGGCCACCCTATGCCTAGTCGTGATAGGGAGCACGTCGCAGGAGGAGTGCGATGAGTCCCTCGGCATCATCATGCCACTGCAGGCTCCTCGGCTAGCAACGTAACACCGGCTATGACCGGACTTACCGACCAGTCGCCGAAGCCATTGGGGGGAACACTCCCCTCACGGAGGACATCATGAATGCCGTTTGTGAGAAATTCAAGATGCCTCCAGTAGAGAAATATAAGAGCGAAGGAGACCCTGCGGAGCATGTCCAGAATTACTATGACATGATGAGCACGCTGTAGGCGCCTGAAGCCATTATTTTTAGATATTTTCCAATCACTCTGTCAGGAAGCGCTAAGCTCTGGTGGAACGCTCGGGAGAAGAATTCCATCGGTAGTTTTGAGCAGCTCAGCCAGAAGTTTTTGCACCACTTCTTGGTCGACACCAAGCAAAAGCTGCCTCCTCATGTGTTGATACAAATGAAGCAGGAGCCTGGAGAGAGCCTCCGAAACTACTTCAAGAGGTTCCAAGCAAAGAGGCCAGAGGTTGATGACCTGAGGAGTTCGATCGCCATGTCCGCTATTGTCACCGGCTTACTGGACAACGAGCTAGCCGACTCACTCGCCAAGAAGCGATGCTCCACCTACGAGCAATTGATGGCCAAAGCCCACTGGTATATGGACATGGAAGATGCCCGAGCCTACAAGAAGGTGGCCAGGGTGGCAGAAGTGACAGCAGCAGTGATCGCGACACCAACAACCCTAGCAGCACTATAGCACCAGTGGCGGCAGTGGCGACCCTAATGGTAGCATCAGCAAGGGAGCCGGCAAGGGACCCCCACCAAGACAGGAGTCGGTAAGGGATTCTCCTAGAGTGACTCCCGTTCGAACCGAGTCGACCGAAGGGATCGAAGGAGGAACCAACACCAAAGTTGGTTCTCACAGCCCTCAATACTACTCTCACTGATGCCCTCTTTATGGTCCAGAAGGAGGGACATCTCACCTCACCCCCTCCTCGTATGAAGTCAGATCCTCAAAATCGAGATACCCAACAATATTATCGATATCATCGGGATCATGGCCATCTCACCAATAATTGCTGAATCCTCTAGAGGGACATTAAGGACTTGATCCAGAGAGGATACCTTCAAAAGTTTGTTTCCCGTAGGGATAGAAGAACTTAGGCGGTGATAGAAGGTCCGTTCGGTCGCCTAAGCCCGGCCCTGACCTAATAGTCAACCCTCGAACCCAGTCATAGGGGGGTCATCAACACTATCAGTGGTGGTCCCACAGCTAGAGGATCATCTAACAATGCTCGAAAGAGATATGCTAAGTGAGCGTTGTGAGTAGATATGTGCGAAAAGATGCCCAGAGCGAAAGAGCTCATTTCCTTCAGCGATACGAACTTGAAAGGCATTAAGACGCCTCATGGTGATCCTATCATCATCACAGTTGGGATTGACGGCTTCCAGGTGAAGAGGATTATGGTCGATACAGGAAGCTCAGTTGACGTCCTGTATATCGACGCCTTCACCCGCATGGGTATTGACAAGTCCAGGCTACAGCCTTGTTGGGGCCCGCTCAATGGATTCAGGTCATGCCCTCATACCAAAGGGGATGATCACACTCTCCCTGACAGTCAATGAATATCCTCGATAATCCACAGTCCAGGTCCAGCTTTTGGTGATGGATCTCAAGTCGCCCATAATGTTACATTGGGCAGAACCACCCTTCATCTCTTACGAGCCGTTCCCTCTACATATCACCAAATGTTAAAGTTCCCGACCCCTGAAGGAGTCAGAGTTGCTAGGAGCAACCAACGAGAGGCCAGATCCTGCTATCTACTCTCGACAAAGGGAAAGGGAGTGCCAGAGACCCTACCCATCGAAAAGGCTTGCTTTCAGATGGAGAAAGCGTTGGAATGGGACTCCCGTAGAGGAACTTCTAGAGATACCAATCGACCGAGAAGGAATGAAGAAGGTCAAGATCAGATCCAGCCTCGTGGAGCCCCAGCGAGGAGCTATGATTGCGTTCTTATTGGCAAACACCGATGTGTTCGCCTGGGGACTCGAAGACATGCCAGGAATTCCCCTAAAGTGATGAGCCATGAGCTGGCAGTCGACCGACACACCAAGCCGGTTTGACAAAAGAAGAGACATCTCGGCCCAAAGATACAGAAGGCGGCTACAGATGAAGTCAACCGACTCCTTCGACCCGGATTCATTCGAGAGGTCCAGTACCTGGAGTGGCTATCTAATGTGGTGTTGGTGAAAAAGGCCCTCAACAAGTGGAGGATGTATGTGGACTTCACCGACCTCAACAAAGCTTGTCCCAAGGATAGCTATCCCCTCCGGAGGATCGATCAGCTAGTCGATGAGAGCACCGAACATGAGCTACTCAACTTTATGGATGCCTTCTCTGGCTACAATTAGATCGTCATGGCTGAGCATGACCAAGAGAAGACCTCATTCATTACTGACCAAGGAACCTATTGTTATAAGGTGATGCCCTTCGGTCTCAAGAATGCAGTGCCACATATCAGATGTTGGTCAATAGGATTTTTGAGCCCCAGATCGGCCACAATGTGGAGGGCTATGTGGATGACATCTTGGTGAAATCGAAGCAGGCATCGACCCACATATCTGATCTTGATGAGACCTTCTTCGTCCTTCGACGCTATCGCATGAAGCTCAATTCAGCTAAGTGCGCCTTTGGAGTCCAGTCGGGAAAGTGTCTCAGGTACATGATCATCCAGAGAGGCATTAAAATCAACCCAGAGAAGATAGTCGCTATAGAGCGGCTACTCGAGCCCCGCACATTGAAGGACGTCCAAAGGCTGAATGGGAAGATCGCGGCACTGGGGCGCTTCCTCTCCAAATCTACTAAGAAAAGCCTCCCATTTTTTAAGACGCTAAGAGGAAGTAAGGAGTTGAAGGAGAGCAAGAGCTGGACGGCCGAATGCAACGTAGCCTTTAGAGACCTCAAGATATACTTAAGCACTAAGCCGCTCCTGAGCCAACCTAGAGAAGGGGAGACCTTGTACCTATACTTGGCCATCTCTCCCGAGGCCATTAGCTCTATTTTGATTCGAGAGGAAGAGAACACCCAGAAGTTGGTATACTATGTCAGCTGAATCTTAAAGGCGGGTGAACTCAATTACCCTCTCATAGAGAAAGCTTCCTTCATCCTCATCACCACAGCTAGGAGGCTTCGCCCTACTATCAAGCCCACTCCATAGTTGTGCGGATGAGCTTGCCTTTGAAGAAGGCACTCGGCAATCCCACCACTTCAAGAAGAATGGTCGCCTAGTCGGTTGAGCTCAACGAGCACGATGTACAGTTTGAGCCAAGGACAACAATTAAGGCCCAAGCCTTGGCCAACTTCCTCATCGAGTCAACCTCACCGAATGACGAACCACCGTGCCATTGCCGCCAACTCAACAGGAGCCTTCGACATCTCAAGTTGTCAAGGTCCCCGCCCCTCGGACACGCCACACCATCAAATATGATTCCCCAGAGTTTGCCTCTTGGTGGTTGCTGAAGGTGGAAGGGTCCTCAGACAAAGCCGGTAGCGGAGCAGGAGCGGTCCTGCGCAGCCCCGATGAGTCGACGCACAAGTACTCCATCACCTTTGATTTCTCCGCCTCAACAACGAGGCTGAATATGAAGCACTTCTGGCGGGTCTTCGAGCCACCCTAGCCATAAAGGCCGAGCGACTTTATGTTTTGGCCGACTCCCAACTCGTTGTCCATCAGGTGAATGGAGAGTATGCGGCCAAAGATTCAAGAATGGTCCTATATCTAACGGTTAAAGAGTTGTTAACCAACTTCACTGATTACAGGACCGCCCAAGTCCCCCGAGGCCTCAACACTCGGGCAGATGCCTTGTCTAAACTCGGATCGACAAGCTCAAAAAGCAATTCGGGGCATATATACACTGACACCCTCAAGCACCCCAGCATCGTGAAGACATCAGAGACAGTCATGCAAGCCGAGACATTCACGGAGCTCTGTTGGATGGACCCCATCATCCAATACCTAACAGAAGGGACCTCACCAAAGAATGCCGCTGATGCTAGGAGATTGTAAAGGAATGAACACTGCTATCTTATGCTCGATGATCAACTCTATCAAATATCATACTCCAGCAGTAGCGTGGGGCCCAACCTCCAGTGTCTTTGGCCATCAGAGGCCAGTTATTTTCTCAAGAAAATCCATGAGGGGACGTGTGGGAACCATCTAGGGGCTAGAACTCTCACTCCAAAAGTCATTCGCCAGGATATTATTGGCCCACTATACGAGCCAAGTTCAAAAAACTCATCTCATTGTGCAAGAAGTGCCAATTCTTCTCAAGCATTATGCAAGCGGCAGCCACTAAGCTCACCTCCATCCTGAGTCCAATCCCATTTGCACAATGGGGTTTGGATATATTGGGTCCTCTCCCAATGGCCTCAGGACAGCGGAAGTTCTTGATCATTGCCATTGACTATTTTACCAAATGGATCGAGGCCGAACCCTTGGCCAAAGTTGGCGAGAGCAATGTCACCAATTTTGTGTGGAGATCCATTATCTGCTGATTTGGCATTTCCCTCTCCTTCATCACCGACAATGGCACTCAGTTTGACAGGGGCTTTCAAAGTTTTTGTGAAGAATGGAGCATCCGCCTTAAATTCTCCTCAGTCGCACACCCCAAGTGCAACGGACTCGCTGAGGCCGCCAATAAATGCATCCTACAAGCTCTAAAGAAGAAGGTGGATAAGGTGATCGAAACTGGGTTGAAGAGTTATCTGGTATCCTATGGTCTTACCGCACGACTCATAAGAACTCAATAGGGGAAACCCCCTTCAAGTTAGCTTATGGGGCCGAGGCGGTCACCCCAGTTGAAGTCGGCATGCCAACAATTTGATTACGTCATTTTGATAAAGAGTTGAATTCAGAAGAGCTTCGAATTGAACTCGACCTCATTGATGAAGTCCGAGAAAAAGCACTTCGATCTCAAGTCGTCAATCAGCTGCGCATTACCCGGTATTACAGCAGCAAGGTCCGACCCAGGAGATTCAGCATCAACGATCTTGTCCTTCGAAAAGCCACCTTCGATAAGGATACCAGACGCGACAAGTTGGCTCCCAATTGGGAAGGACCCTACACAGTCCTTGAAGAATTACGCCTAGGCACATATCGGCTCAGAAGCTCTGATGGAAGAATCTTGCAACATCCTTGGAACATCGAGCATCTCAAAAAATATTTCCATTAATTTTGAATGCAAATTTCAATTGAAATTCAATTATATCATGAAAACTTTTTGAATTATAACTCTTGTGTTATACTCCTGCAGTACCAAACACCTTAGCAGAACACAAGACCGAATCATCTCTCGCTTGGTGTACTCAAAAGACCTTGGCATCTTCCTAAGTCCAAGGCACGTACCCAAAGGCCTTGGTGTCATTGCGAGTAAACCCAAGGCATGAAGTCTAATCGAGTTGACAAAAAAGACCTTGGTATCTCATGAGTAAAACCAAGGCACTCCTTCAATAAAAGCCCTTGGTACCCTCTCGGGATAAAACCAAGGCATTCCAACCATTCGGTTGGCTTCGACAAAAAAGACCTTGGTATCTCATGAGTAAAACCAAGGCACTCCTTCGATAAAAGACCTTGGTACCCTCTCGAGATAAAACCAAGGCATTCTAACCATTCGGTCGGCTTCGACAAAGAAGACCTTGGTATCTCACGAGTAAAACCAAGGCACTCCTTTGACAAAAGACCTTGGTACCCTCTTGGGAAAAAACCAAGGCATTCCAACCATTCGGTCGGCTTCGACAAAGAAGACCTTGGTATCTCGCGAGTAAAACCAAGGCACTCCTCTGACAAAAGACCTTGGTACCCTCTCGGGATAAAACCAAGGCATTCCAACCATTCGGTCAACTTCGACAAAAAAGACCTTGGTATCTCATTAGTAAAACCAAGGCACTCCTTCGACAAAAGACCATGGTACCCTCTCGGATAAAACCAAGGCATTCCAACCACTTGGCCGGCCCCAACTCATGAAAGAACCACTGTCATTCCTACCAATGCACTCCGCCGCAAACTAGAGGTGTAAGAGCAAGTCATTCGACTCGCCTCACATGCATTCAAATCGCCCCAACATGTAGAGCCAACTTACCTCAGCTATCAATCTCACTCAATAGTTAGCCATAAATAAACAAATCTGCAACAAAATGGAATAAAAGTGCACGACAGCCAAAAAGACAAGCAAGTCTAAATTTTTATTCACATATCAAAACAATTACATCATTTATTACATTCTTACCAAAAAAAAGAGAAAAAAAGAAAAAAATAGAAAAAGAAAAAAAATAAATCGAGAGAAAAAGCGATACATCCATCTCTCATTACCCTCGGCTTGGTCGAGGTGGGACTCGGAGCGGCGCTGACTTCGAGGTCGAGACAAAGGCGGGGGCGGGTGGAAAGAGTCTGGCAAGGGTGACCTCTTCTTGGTCGTCCTCTGACTCACCTTCATCATCTCTGTCATCCACCTCTAACGTCACTCGCCCTCCCTTCGTCTCAATCTCCTTCAAGAGGTCGAGGCAACCGGAGACACAGGAGGGGTAGAGGCTGTCTGGAGCGGGCCGGGACTCAGGAGGGAGCAGTGCTAGGGAGATATGAAGAATTGCAGCCTAGGCACATGACTCCGAGCTCGATGGAAGAATCTTGCAACATCCTTGGAACATCGAGCATCTCAAAAATATTTCCATTAATTTTGAATGCAAATTTCAATTGAAATTCAATTATATCATGAAAACTTTTGAATTATAACTCTTGTGTTATACTCCTGATACCAAACACCTTGAACACAAAGACAGTCATCTCTAAGCGGTGTAACAAAAGACCTTGGCATCTTCCTAAGTCGAGCCGTGCAAAGGCCTTGGTGTCATTGGAGTAAACCCAAGGCATGAAGTCTAATCGAGTTGATAAAAGACCTTGCTCATGAGTAAAACCAAGGCACTCCTTCAATAAAGACCTTGGTACCCTCTCGGATAAAACCAAGGCATTCCCGACCGATTAGTTGGCCCGACAAAAAGACCTTGGTATCTCATGAGTAAAACCAGGCACTCCTTGGATAAAGACCTTGGTACCCTCTGAGATAAAACCAAGGCATTCCGTATGATGGGATTGAAGACAAAGAAGACCTTGGTATCTCACGAGTAAAACCAAAACTCCTTTGACAAAGACAGACGTACCCTCTTGGGAAAAACCAAGGCATTCCGACCATTGATCGGCCGACAAAGAAGACCTTGGTATTTGCGAGTAAAACCAAGGCACTCCTACGACAAAGACCTTGGTACCCTCTGGGGATAAAACCAAGGCATTCGACATTCGGTCAACCGACCAAAAGGACCTTGTCATTAGTAAACCGGCACTCCTTGACGAAAAGACCATGGTACCCTCTCGGATAAAACCAAGGCATTCCAACCACCAGGCCCTCATGAAAGAACCTCTGTCATTCCCTGCAGGCTCAGCGCAAAACTAGAAGGTGTAAGACAAGTCATTCGGCTTCGCCTCACCGTGAATTACCCCAACGTAGAGCCAACTTACCTCGGCTATCAATCTCTCAATAGTTAGCCATAAATAAACAAATGCAACAAAATGGAATAAAAGTGCCACGACGACCAAAGACAAAAAGGAAATTTTTTATTCAAATCAAACATTACATCATTTATTACATTCTTACCAAAAAAAGAGAAAAAAAAAAAATAGAAAAAGAAAAAAAATAAATCGAGAGAAAAAGCGATACATCCATCTATCATTCCCTCGGCTTGGTGGGGTGGGACTGGATTGCTCGAACTGCAGAAATAGCGAGGGCGGGGGGCGGTGGAAAAACTCGAAGGGTGACCTCTTCTTGGTGATCCCTCGACTCACCTTCATGTCCACCTCCACGTCCTCGCCCTCCCTTGTCTCAATCTCTCTTCAAGAGGTGGGCGCCAGCTGGAGTTGGGAGGGTGAGGCTATCTTGGCGGGCGGGTTCGGGGAGAGGCTGGAGTGCTGGGAGATAGTGAAGCACCTTATGGCAGCTGACACCTCCTTTGCCAGGGACATGGCCAGTATTTCTCCCCACTTGGACTCGCCTCAGAGCTAAGAAGGCGACCTCCTCGAGCTTGGGATGCTTGGATCATCGATGAGCCATGGTTTCTCCTCAAAATCGGCCTGGAGTTACGGGCGCCATGCCGTCAAGCCAGAGGCGCATTCTGACCTCAAGGCACTTGGCGATTCAACATCCTCGGTAAAATATTTGATTGGCGTCTTTCAGGCGATCCCTGGGATGACCAATCTCCTCCTTGAGCTTGGCAATCATGGCGATTGCTTGTGCGATGCCCTTAAGCGGGTTGATGATGTAGGTCTTCTCAAATCGAACACCATTTGCCTTCAACGCTGCGCCCTCGGCCTCAGAGCAATGACTCTTTTCGGCCACTTCCTAGCCGACCTCTCCTCTGACAGTGCCTTCTCAAAGTTGGCGGGCTGCATTGTGAAGAAAGAGAAAATAACTCTGCTCGAGGAGGAGCTTCATGCAACAAATAGCCCTTGGGAGGCTAAATGGAGGCTGGCTCGGCATTTCACCTGGATCTCCTCATCCTAGGAAGGGGCCCGGTCCAAATGAACTTGAGCCATCCCAGGCTCGGAACTGAGCTCTCCTTGTGAAGAGGCCTCTTGGGGATGAACTTGTACCTCAGGGAGCTCCACCCTATAATGGTAGGCCCTCATAACTCACAATCAACATGGCTCTGAGCTCCCTACACTTGGGGTGTCGGGCTCAAAGATCTCGATGGCGGAAGAGGCGTGGAACCACCAGCCGATGCAGAAGCCTCGACCCTAGTAGCTCCTCGATGGTGGAGTGGGGCCTCCTCCCGTTAACAACCCTGTTACCTCGGAAGCCTTTTAAGGCCATGAGCTTGGGCAATAGTTAGCCATAAATAAACAAATCTGCAACAAAATGGAATAAAAGTGCACGATGTACCCAAAAAGACAAGCAAGTCTAAATTTTTATTCACATATCAAAACAATTACATCATTTATTACATTCTTACCAAAAAAGAGAAAAAAGAAAAATAAAAAGAAAAAATAAATCGAGAGAAAAAGCGATACATCCATCTCTCATTACCTCTGGCTCAAGCTGGGACTCAGAGCTGGCCTGACTCGTGGTCGCAAGAATGAAGAGCAGGGGGAGTGGAAAGAGTCACTGAAGGGTGACCTCTTCTTGGTCGCCCTCCGACTCACCTTCATCATCTCTCTCGCATCCACCTCTAACGCCACTCTCGCCTCCCTTCGCCTCAATCTCCTTCAAGAGGTCGAGGCAACCGGAGACACAGGAGGGGTAGAGGCAGCCTCGAGCGGGCCGACTCAGAGGGAGCAAGGCTAGGAGATAGTCGGCTCAGCCAGCCAACGACACCTCCACTTTGCCCACAGGGCCATGGCGGTATTTCTCCACCACTTCCGACTCATAAGTGTAGGGTCGAAAAAATGTTTATTGATTGAATGAACGTGTTACAATCAAATTCTCGACATGAGGAAGAGGAGATTGATTTGACTCCTCTTTTGTATGGGTTCTCTAGAGCGATGGATGCTTCTCTCGATGCTCACGCCGAGATTGCTTCCCGCTGACGATCGTAACAAGGCTGCGATGATCTTGAGATTGCCGATGAAGAGCTTGATCTTCGCACAAGTAAGTTGATCTCTCCAAATTCCAAAAGCCCCTTTTCCATAGCCGCCACTCCGGCCATTTATAGTTTTTAGCATGTAACTATGCCGGAATTGTGGAACGTGGTTAATGGACGGGCATAATCGATGCCCACTACTTAGCCCACGTGAGTCATGTGCTTCGGGTTTTAGTGTTCGCCATTAGTGCGCCTACCACTACAAAGGAACGAGGGTGCCGCTAAAGAGCGAGCCGCCAGTAATCGCGAGGTCGCTACAGCAACGCCGGCTGCTACAAAACGATGAACGCTGCGAACGCCGGTTTTGCAGAAATAAAGCGGTGGCGAACCTCGCCGACGTTGACGCCGCGGGCGAGCCTCGTCAACTTTGATGCCGCTGGCGCAGCCTCACAAACTTTGATGTCAGCGGACGAGCCTCGCCAAACCATTCGCCATATGATCGTGGAGCTGCTTCACGGCGAACCTCGTGGTTGAGATCAAACTCCGCCCACGCATAACCTCGATTGAGGTCGAAGTCTCTCTTGAGCAAGTCTCGCTTTGAAGCTTACACCGGTCTAGCCTCGGCTTAATGTCGAGATTCATCAGAGGCTAACCTCGTCGAATGGAGAGTTTCGCTACTTGGGCTAACCTCGTTGAATGAAGAGCTTCAACATTGGCTTAACCTCGCTCAATGGAGAGTTTCGCTACTGGGCTAACCTCGCTCAATGGAGAGTTTCGCTACTGGGCTAACTCCTGCTTGAATGTCGAGCCTCGCCGCCAGCGAACCTCTGAGTGAAGAGCTTCACGCTTGGCGAACCTCGCCCAATGAAGGCCTACTTGGCTAACCTCGCCCGATGGAGAGTTTCGCTACGGGTGAACCTCGTTGAATGTCGAGGTTCATCCGAGTGGCTAACTCCTGTTGAATGTTGAGATTCACCACGAGGTGAATCTTGGTTGAATGTCGAGGTTCACCGCGAGGCTTAACTCTGTTGAGTGTCGAGGTTCACCGCCAGAGGCTTAACCTCGCTTGAATGTTGAGGTTCACCCGTAGCTAACTCGGTTGAATGTCGAAGCCGCCGCTAACCTCGCTTGACTTTGATGCTGGGCGCAGCCTCACAAATCGGCCCAGGCTGAAGCCTCGCAAACTTTGAGGTTGTGGGCGATTTTGGCCTATGCAGACGAAGCTTCAAGCACGATGCGAAGCTTGTGTTTGAGGCGAAGCTAAGCTCCTTTGCAGCGAAGCTTGCTCTACGGGCGAAGCTTTAACATGCTACTAAGAACGGTCGAACTTTCAAACCGTATGTCGGAATTGACGAATTATATATGAAAATCGACTATCTCGAACGAAGAAAGGGTTCGGCTTGTTCTGGCCATTTTGCCAAATTCCTTCCCGCTTGGAGATATCGACACTTTTGTCTCTGCTTTGTAAAGTCAAGCATTCAGTGAACTTAACCTTTAGCGGCCTCGACTTCACTCGCGATGGACCCTTAAGCTCTTTTGCTCATTCCGAAGTTGTCGTAGGATTAAGGCAATTTTATTGCCTACAATAAGCCTCCGACTCTAAGAAGGCGAGACGAGCCTCTAGAGCTTAGACAGTAGCCTGGATCATCTGATGAGCCGACCGTTCCTCCTCAAAATCCAGCCTCAGGTTCTGGGCCGCCAAGCGATCCGACCGAGTGCATTCCTGGGCCTCAAGCCTATGGCGCTTCTCGATTCAACATCCTCAGCCAAATATTTGATTTGGTCGTCTTGCTCGGCGATCCCTTGCTGAAGATGACCAATCTCCTCCTTGAGCTTGGCGATCATGGCCGATTGCTTGGTGCGATGCCCCTTAAGCCCGTTGATGATGTCGTCCTTTATCTCCAACTCCCGACACCATTTGCCTCACCGCTGCCCCTCTACCAAGAGCCGCACGACTTTTCTGCCACATCTCCTAGCCAACCTCTCCTGGGCCGCCTTCAAAGTTGGCGCGTGGAGCTTCGGTGAAAGAAAGCCAAGAAAATAACTCCCGCCAATCGAGCTCACCGCAAAGAAATAGCCCTTGAGAGCTAAATGCAGCCGACACTGACATTTCACAAGATCTCCTCTTCCATCGGAGGGAGAACTGTCCAATGCTCGAACTTGAGCCATCCCCTCACCTGAACCTATCTCCTTATCAAGAGGCCTCTTGGGGATGAACTTGTCGCCTCCCGAGCTCCACCCTATGCGTAGTAGGCCCTCCAAACTCGCCAATCAACATGGCTCTGAGCTCCCCCTACATTTGGGTGTCAAGCTCAAAGATGCGATGGCGGAAGGGGCAGCAGAAACCACCCTTCGGTACCGAGGTGGCCTCAGCCCCTAGTAGCTCCTCAGTAGACTGGAGTGGGGCCTCCTCCCCTAACAACCCCTTACCTCGGCAGTCCTTACCCGGCCTATGGGCTGGCTCGGGCAAAGGAGTCGATACTATCGACTCCCTAGCTGGGGTTTCGGCATCAATGGGGCCAACCCCTTGGCCACCCTCCTGCTTTGAGGAAGCCACAAAGATGATCTCCACGACTTTAGGGAGGGGCGACTAGTCATGAACCTCCTTAGGACTCAGGGAGAAGTGCCTCCTTAGCTACTTCTCCACGAGTCGCCTTGTGCCTCTACGACCACCCTACGAGGCCCTGGCCCTGCTCTTTTCTCCTCTTTCCACCTCTGGCCAGGGTGGTGCAGCACTGACCCTCGCCAACTTAGCCGCTTTTTCCATTCTCCCCTCAAGATCTCCATCTCTTTGGGAGCTAGCTCCTCCTTTAGTCATTTTGGGCCTTGCGCTTGACCCCGCTTCACCGAACTCTTCTCTCCAAATGCTTCAGAGGGTTCCTTCTGAGGAGAGCCAAGATTGCCGATCGTAATCTCAAGATTGATGAGGAACCTTAGATATTTCTGGCCTGCCGAGAGCAACCATCTCAAGAGATTACTCGCCTCTCGAGACCCATAATAAGCTCGGATCTTCTTGAGCTTCAACCCTCATCGCCCAAGAGAATGCACTCGGCTTCAGAGTGTCCTTTCTATCTCAGTCAAGAAGGACAAGCCAAGATCGGTCGGCTCCAAAGACCCATACGAACCTCTCCTTCTAATCTCTATTGAGTCGGAGGTTCGACACCATCCGCTACTTCCCATGCCCTCAAAAGTAATGGGCATCTTCGCTCGACGAATGCGATGACCGAAAGGTGCAATGTGCTCGGTTCTGACTCCACCCCAGCATGATCATCGTGAATGCCACCAGTGGCCATGGAGTTAGGAGCAAATTGTATGGGAGACACCCTAGTACGTCAACAATCGCGGGTGATGAAGGCGAGTAGCACCGGAGCCCGTGATCGTGATGACTCAGACATGGGATAGCTTATCACGGCATGATGGTATATTGATTTAGCCCTTCTCGCGCCGATAAAGTGAAGGCCTTGGAAGGTCAGCGCCATAGCAAAGGCCCGAAGTTCTTGGCACAGATCCTCAAATGATGAGGCTCTGAGGAGGTCAATCCTCATCTCATTACTTAACTATGGCAAAAGCTTGGGAAGCCATCGAGTTCGTCAGAGAATGGAGCCGAGATCGCTTGAAGAAAGTATGGATTTGGGAAGCAAGGAGAATAGGGCAAAGATTCAGAAAGAAAATCCCTTTTCACCTAGATATATATATATATATATATATATATATATATATATATATATATATATATATATATATATATATATATATATATATATATATATATATATATATATATATATATATATATATATATATATATATAAACTTCGAGGATGACACGTGGCGAAATCAAAACGGTCAACTCAATCCAGTACGAACGGATGAGATTGGCCTCGAAATCTGAACGGACCACACGAAAAATGAAACGCAGCCCTCTTTACTTCACACTACTCTGCTCGAAAATCGAAGTGACAGTGATGCATGGCACTTGATGACGTCATAAAGTCTTTTCAATAGTGACCCCTCACCTGCCCAATAAAGGCGCCTCAGAACTCACCAACTGATGACTGTTCAAAACATAGCTGACACAGCCTGTCAAATCAAACGACCAACTTAATGAACCGACTACTAGCGTGGTCGAATGAAAATATGGTGTTAGTCGGCCTTCGGACGAGTCGACTCAAACAACAAATTATTTATCTTCAGTCAGCCAAATCACCATCTGTTAAGGCTATTCAAATTATCCTAACCTTTATAATTGGGAAGTCGCCAACTCGGTCGACTCCAACCCAGTACACAATCATTTTCCATAAAAATGAAGTACATGAGCAAGACCTTGACATCCATTTTTGTAAGCCCAATGAATATACCATCGGCCCAACAAGTGTTATTCAATCCACACCAAGACAAGTCAACCCACAGTCAAACTCATGATTGAGTCAACTCGTCCCATGAAACTCGAATCATAATTGACAACAGAATAAATCAAGTCAAATCGACTGGTAAAAGTGAGTCAATCCGCTCCATGGAATTTAAAGCATGTATCAAATACAGGACAATGAATAATTCAAGAATTAACAAAAGAATGCCTTTTATTTATGTCTTTTAAAACATTTACAAGGATTTACATCTACGAAAGCACTACGTAAAGACACAAAATCCTAGGAGGCCAAGTCAAGGAGACTAGAGAGATCTATCCCTTTGCCGAAGATGACCAATCTCCTCCTTGAGCTTGGCGATCATGGCCGATTGCTTGGTGCGATGCCCCTTAAGCCCGTTGATGATGTCGTCCTTTATCTCCAACTCCCGACACCATTTGCCTTCACCGCTCTCGCCCAAGAGCTTAATTGACTTTTTCGCCACTTCCTAGCTAACCTCTCCTCGCCTTCTCAAAGCAGGAGCTTCAGGTGAAAGAAAGCCAAGAAAATAACTCCTGCTCAATCAGAGCTCACCGCAGCAAATAGCCCTTGAGAGCTAAATGCAGGCCGACACTCGACATTTCACACAAGATCTCCTCTTCCATCGGAAGGGAGAACTGGTCCAATGCTCGAACTTGAGCCATCCCCGACTCCAGAACTGAGCTCTCCTTATCAAGAGGCCTCTTGGGGATGAACTTGTCGCCCTCCCAGAGCTCCACCCTATGCGTAGTAGGCCCTCCAAACTCGCCAATCAACATGGCTCTGAGCTCCCCCTACATTTGGGTGTCAAGCTCAAAGATGCGATGATGGAGAAGCAGAAACCACCGGCATCGAGGTGGCCTCAGCCCCTAGTAGCTCCTCAGTAGACTGGAGTGGGGCCTCCTCCCCTAACAACCCCCTGCCACTTAGGCTCCTTACTCCGCCCAAGGCAAAGGAGCTCTAGACTCCATCTCCCTAGCCAACATCAGCCAACAACCCAACCACCCTCCGCTTGCTTAGGAGGGGAAGCTTCGACAAAGATGATCTCCGTCGACTTTGAGGGAGGGGCGACTGGCTGCGAACCCTCCTTAGGACTCAAGGGAGAAGTGCCTCCCTTATGGCCAAACAGCCTGCCTACCACCACCCCAATGGCCCTCGGCTCGCCTTTTCTCCTCTTCTTTTCTGACCTCTCGGCTAGGGTGGTAGCACTCGGCCCCGCCAACTTAGCCGCTATTTTGACCATTCTCTCCCTCAGCATCTCCATCTCTTTGGGAGCTAGCTCCTCCCTTAGTCATTTTTTGGGCCTTGCAGTTGACCCCTGCTCTACCGAACCCGAGCCCTCTCCCTCCAAATGCTTCAGAGGGTTCCTCTTTAGAGGGAGAGCCAAGATTGCCGGTCGGGTAATCTCGGCATCGATAGGAGGAACCTAGACAAGCCGGCTGCTCGGAGAGTAGCCGTCTCGAAGAGATTACTCATCTCTCGAGACCCATAATAAGCTTGGATCTTCTTGAGCTTCAACCCCTCATCAGCCAAGAGAATGCACGGCTTCAGAGTGTCCTTCTTTATCTCAGGCCAAGAAGGACAAGCCAAGATCGGGTCGGCTCCAAAGACCCATACGAAACTCTCCTTCTAATCTCTATTGGAGTCGAGAGTGTTCGACACCATCTGGCTACTTCCCATGCCCTGAAAAAAGTAATGGGCATCCTTCTTCGTCGTCTTGACGAGACCGCATGACCGAAAGCGCGTGCTCTGCTCGACACTCCACTTTGCGGACGATCACTGTGAATGCCACCAAAGTGGCGATGGAGTTAGGAGCAAATTGTATGGGAGACACCCCCAGTACGTCGTACACTATGCAGATGGAGGAGTGGAGTAGCAATTGGAGCCCGTACTCCAGATGGCTCAGATATAGGAGTAGCTTATCACGGCTATGATGGTATATTGATTCAGCCCTTTCTGGCGCTGATAAAGTGAAGGCCTTGGGAAGGTCGAACGCTCATAGCAGGGCTCGAGTTCTTTAGCACAGATCCTCGAATGATGAGGTCGGAGGAGGTCAATCCTCATCTCATTACGAACTATGGCAAAAGCTTGGGAAGCCATCGAGTTCGTCGTAGAATGGAGCGGAGATCGCTTGAAGAAAGTATGGATTTGGGAAGCAAGGAGAATAGGGCAAAGATTCATAAAGAAAATCCCTTTTAAATGAGGATATATATATATATATATATATATATATATATATATATATATATATATATATATATATATATATATATATATATATATATATATATATATATATATATATATATATATATATATATATATATATAAACTTCGAGGATGACACGTGGCGAAATCAAAACGCTCAACTCAATCCAGTACAAATGGATGAGATTGGCCTCGAAATCTGAACGGACCACACGAAAAATGAAACGCAACCCTCTTTACTTCACACTGCTCTGCTCGAAAATCGAAGTGACAGTGATGCATGGCACTTGATGACATCATAAAGTCTTTTCAATAGCGACCCCTCACCTGCCCAATAAAGGCGCCTCAGAACTCACCAACTGACGACTGTTCAAAACATAGCTGACACAGCATGTCAAATCAAACGACCAACTTAATGAACCGACTACTCGCGTGATCGAATGAAAACGCGGTGTTAGTCGGCCTTCGGACAAGTCGACTCAAACAACAAATTATTTATCTTCAGTCAGCCAAATCACCATCTGTTAAGCCTATTCAAATTATCCTAACCTTTATAAATTGGGAAGTCGCCAATTTATAAAGTACATGAGCAAGACCTTGACATCCATTTTTGTAAGCCCAATGAATATACCATCGGCCCAACAAGTGTTATTCAATCCACACCAAGACAAGTCCACAGTCAGACTCATGATTGAGTCGACTCGTCCCATGAAACTTGAATCATAATTGACAACAGAATAAATCAAGTCAAATCGACTGGTAAAAGTGAGTCAATCCGCTCCATGGAATTTAAAGCATGTATCAAACACAGCACAATGAATAATTCAAGAATTAACAAAAGAATGCCTTTTATTTATGTCTTTTAAAACATTTACAAGGATTTACATCTACGAAAGCACCACGTAAAGACACAAAAATCCTAGGAGGCCAAGTCAAGGAGCCTAGGAGAGATCTATCCCAGCTCCTGGAGTCAAAGGCAAGGAGCCACCGGAAGCGGATGGCGAAGGAGTTAACTGGACATCGGCCCGGCCCCATCACTCTTTTTTCGCTAGATGAGCTCACCCAGCCATCCTTGCCGAGCCCTCGCCGATTTCCCTAGTCGAGCCCTTGCCCCCCTCCTCGACCCTTTCATCGAGGCCCTCATCGGCCTCATCGTCTGATTCTTCATCTCCAGCACCCCTTCCGCTGAGATCGAGCCCCCCCACCTTGCCTCTCTATATCCACGAGTGCGTCCATGCAGCAAACAACTCTTGGAGGATAGTGGAAACGGTCGGGTATACCCCTCATCTCGGTCGGGAGCTGCACCTCGAGGTAGTCGTACCCCGCCTTACAAGCTATCGCCACCTCCACTTTCCCAAAGATGCTGTGGCGATAATCCTCAATGACCTCTGATCGATAAGCCTCGGATTCTAAATAGGCAACACGGCTGCGGGCCTCGACTAAGGACACCTCGCGATGAGCACTCTCCTCTTGGAGCTTCGTCTGAGCCAACTGCTCCTCCTCCAACTCGGCCATCGCGTGCCTAGTAGCCTGACATTCGGCCTCAATTTGCACCAAGGCACGATCTTTCCCTGTAGCCCGTGAGACCTCCTCGAATAAGTGTCTAGCCCTCTTGTTGCTCTCATGGAGTTCAAGCCTAAGCCTATCAATCTCGGCGGATTTCTAGATATCCGAAGCCTTAAAGCCTTCGATCATCCTCTCCCGCACCTTCATCTCTCGACGCCATTCGCTCAGCTCATCTTCCTTGGCCGATAGCTCTTTGAGAGCCTTCTCAAGATTGGCCTCGACGTCGGTCTTTTGAGCTCCCAACGCCTCTTGAAGCTTGAGATAGTGGGCGTGGATTCACTCCATCTGGCCGTATATCTCCTGCTCCATAAGAGCCCCACGAATCAAGTAGCTCCGGAGGCTTAGGTGAAGGTCGACATCGGGGACTTTCCCCAAACTCTCTTCATCGTGGGGAAGCCAAAATTGCTCCACTGCCTTCGACTGAGCGACGCGGGACTCAAGGACCAATGACCTCACATCGAGATGGCGACTAGGCTGGTGTCTGTACTCCAGGGTCAGCTCCCTTTCGTGTCTAGGACCGACTCTGGAGGTCTTATTAAAGCATTCTCAACCTATCTCAAGTCTATTGGTCGACTTCATCGACACGATGAGGGTAGGGCCATCCAAACTCTGTGGGAAGAGGCTCCCCTTCGGCGGCTGGCCCTTTCCCTTGGCGATGGGTCAACTCAGCAAGAGAGTCCGAGACCCTTTCGCCTCATGCCTGGGCATTTGTCTCCACCGGAATGTCCCCTCCTCCAGGGGCCTTGATTTCAATAGCAGCCTATTGAAGTTCGACCCTCTCTTCTTGCCCTGAAGACCCCTCATCCACTTGGATGACTTGGTTTCGGTGGCGCCGGGTTGCCTAGCACCTCTGGCCTTCTTCTCTCGGCAGGCGGCCGGCGTGATCTGCCAACCGGTGGCCCTGCAGAGTGGCTGCACAGTCACGAACCCCGCGCAACCTCCTCGGGGGCGAGTCTTGGCAGCGAGCGCTGGTCGGCCTGGTGATGACCCTTCGGGGTCTACAAGCCGGGTGGCCGCACCCAGTAGCTTCCTCGAGACCAAAGATTAGCCTAGGTGCTCTCTCTTGGTCCCTGGCTGTAGGAGTCTCGGCAGAGATGCCGACCACTCGCAAAATAGAGTTGTTGAGTAGATGTTCCATCGGCAGGCCCGATTATGCGCCACGATCGATCGAGCTTGCTTCTCGGCCCTCGACAAGTCCCCCACTGTCAGGGCCTCCCTCACTATTTCGGGCCAGTTCGAGAGCCCAAATCTAAACCTTCCCACGAGATCCAGACAAACTTCTCCTTCCAGTCCTTGTTTGACCCGGCAAGATCAACGATGATTTTGAACTTGCCCACCACTTGGAAATGGAAATGGGGTTCTTTCTGGTTCACTTTGACACCAATCAGATGACCCAGCACACTTTCGAGACGTTGGATCCCGGCCCGATGGCGAATCACCATGAACCCTACTAAGGTCGCGATGGCGTTCGGCTTCATCGCATGAGAGACCATGGCGAGTGAAGGCGAAGGCGGAGGAAAGGATGCAAAGGCAAAGCGAGCCACACCTCGTTGCCTCGGATATAGTGGAGATCGGCTTGCATCATGATCAAAATTGCACAGTGACCTGCATCGTTACCGTTCTAACTTAACCCGGGGATATCAAATCTCCCATGGAGTGCTTTTAGCGTTAGCATCACCTTGGCCGATCTCCTTCGCCGGTTCTTGCCTAGCGTTGAGAAGGCTGCCATTGGCGATAATCTTTGAGGATCGCCCGAAGAAATGATAGGTTCGGGATCTAGAGATTTCTTAAGCAACAAATCTCTCTCTCCTCTCGGCGATCGTACTTATAGGCAAGAGGCGGCGGTACGTGAGAATCAAACGGCCGGTTGGTTTACGACCAGTGGGATTAATTCGAATTCAAAGTGGCCTCACCTCAATCGAGGTGAAGCACACTGCCTTAAGTAGCCCGCAATCAAGCCGCTTGGCGAGGCGACAAAAGTCAAAAGGTGTTCAATGACATCCGGCGTCCGCGTCGAAAGACTATTCAAATTTCCTCATTAATGCACATGACTTGGCGAGGACTCTGTATCATTACTTCGAACCGGGGCTCACAGACTCAAGGAAAGGGCCAGTGTTATAGTGCTTCACCATCGAGTAATAATCTCCAATCAATAGTAGATAAGTATCCCCAATTAAATGCATAACCAAATCAGTTCACCACTTCGAGATAGCCAAAGTCCCCAGCTAGGACAACTCGAAGGGTCGACATCTCGCGAAGTCGACTCAAAAGGCGGTGCGTGTCGACCTCCTCGCCACGTCGACTCCACAAGCGACCTACACGACCAATTATTCGGCGGACGTCTCGTGAAGTCGACTCGAAAGGCGGTACTTCTCGGCCCTCTACCTGATGAGTAGAAAGGCGACGGCTACCTCGAGCCCTCCGCTGATAGCTGGTCGCCATCACATTAAATGCATGATCAGAACCATCATTTCTCCATCCCCGAAAGTCTTTATGACACATCAGACCATGTCGGCACCACGTGCCTCCTGTCACTTCACATTAAATGCCAAAGCTCATACTCAGCCGATGTTACCAAACCACCCCTCTATTATCACTATAAATAGGAGGACTATTCCTAGCATGAAGGTAAGCAATTTCTCCTGCTCACTGAGAACTTCTACAGCTCATTTTCTTCTCCACTCAAGCAATTTACTAACTTGATCGTCGGAGAAACAATCAGAGAACCCAACTCCGCCCTCTTACGAGCTCTTACATGTGCAGGGGAGAACAGCTGGCTCTAGAATCGGATATTCGGAGGAGTTAGCGGACCCTCAACAACTCACACTTAATTATCTATTTGATAACCAACATCAACAATATCTTTTTCTCGCTAGATGAGCTCACCCACCATCTCCTGCTCGAGCCCTCACGGCTTCCCCCGGTCGAGCCCCTTGCCCTCCCCTTTCGCTGAGGCCCTCATCGGCCTCATCGTCTGATTCTCCTTCTTCATCTCCAGCCTCCCCTTTCACAGATCGAGCCCCCACCTTGCCTCTCTATATCCACGAAAAGGCCCATGCAAAGAACGACTCTTGGAGGATAGTGGAAGCGGTCGGGTATACCCCTCATCTCGGTGGGGCTGCACCTCGAGGTAGTCGTGACTCGCCTACAAGCTATCGCCACCTCCACTTTCCCAAAGATGCACCTCGAGGTAGTCGTGACTCCCCGCCTACAAGCTATCGCCACCTCCACTTTCCCAAAGATGCCGTGGACGATACTTTGATGACCTCTCGACGATAAGCCTCTGATTCTAAATAGGCGACACGGCCGCTCACTAAGGACACTCAAGGACAGCACTCTCCTCTCGAGGCCGCCCGAGCCAATCGTGACTCCTCCAACTCGCCATCGCCCCTGTAGCTCCGACATTCGCCTCCTTTGCACCAAGGCATGATCTTTCTCCAGAGCCTCCGCGGAGACCTCCTCGAATAAGTGTCTAACCCTCTTGTTGCTCTCATGGAGTTCACGCCTAAGTCTATCAATCTCGCGATTTCTTCGATATCCGGCCTTAAAGCCTTCGATCATCCTCTCCGCACCTTCATCTCTCGGCCATTAGCTCGGCTCATCTTCCTTGGCCGATAGCTCTTTGAGAGCCTTCTCAAGATTGGCCTCGGCGTCGGTCTTTTGAGCTCCCAACGCTTCTTGAAGCTTGAGATAGTGGTGGATTCACTCCATCCGCCAGATATCTCCTCGCTTCCATAAGAGCCCCACGAATCAAGTAGCTCCGGAGGCTTAGGTGAAGGTCGACATCGGGACTTTCCCCAAACTCTCTTCATCGTGGGAAGCCAAAATTGCTCCACCGGGCCGACCAGCCGACGCGACTCAAGGACCAATGACCTCACATCGAGATGGCGACTAGGCCGGGTAATCTGCATCTGGTCGGCCCTTCGTGTCTAGGACCGACTCGAGGTCTTATTAAAGCATTCTCAACCTATCTCAAGTCTGTTGGTCGACTTCATCGATAATGCATGAGGGTAGGCCATCCAAACTCGCAGGAAGAGGCTCTCTCGCTACCGCCCTCTTGGCATGGGTCAATCCCCGAAGAAGAGAGTCCGAACCCTTTCGCTTCATGCTCAGATGAAACCCCACCGTCCTCCGGCCTCTTTGCTTTCAACAGCACTTCTATTGTTCGCCTCCTTTGCCCTCAAGACCCTCATCCACTTGATGACTTCGTCTTCGCCGCCGGTCACCTTTCGCCCTTAGCTACCAACCTTTGGCTTTCTTCCTCGCTTGAACGGCCGGCGCTGATTCGCTTAACCCGTTACATCGGTCGCCGAGCACGAACCACCAAGAACTCCTCCTCAATAGGCCCATACGGGCGCTTTTACTGGCCGACGAACTCTTCCAGGTTCCATGTTTGAAAAAAGCATCTGTATTTCCTCGACCAAAGATTAGCCTAGTTTCTCTCTTGTCCCCGGTCAGGAGTTCCAGATGCGCCCCACTCGCAAAATAGAGTTGTTGAGTAGATGTTCCATCCGGGCGAGCCTGCACGCCTGACCGATCCAAAGTCTTTCTGACCGACAAGTCCCCACCGCTTGGCCTCCACTTCGCCGCCTGAGAGCCCAAATCTAAATCTTCCCACGAGATCCGCATAAACTTTTACTTCCAAATTTGTTTGATGATTATCACATTTTAATTACATTTTTATACCCTTATTACCTATGTTATATGAATAACGATATTACTAATAATCTTTTATCTTATTTTGCGGGCTAATAAAGAAATAATGAATAAAAGCCCAAATGACTCAAATTCTCAATTTCTACCAATATTTGAAGCCCAAATCAAGACAAACGAAGGCCCAAGATACCAAATTGATCCAAGAGAAATTCGTGAAGAAAAATTAAGAAAAGACAAATTCGTTGGGAACCAATCGGTTGACTAATCGTTGGCCAACCGTTGGTTAATCAGTTGGCTAACCGACGCCAACCGATCGGTTTGCAACAGATTCTCAATTAATGGTGGATTTCTCTTCCTTTTGGCTAGGTTTGATCCAATGGTTCACATCAACTCGCTATAAATAAAGTACCGAGGGTTTTGAGTGTGAAATATTTTGTAAAACTCTATTTGGAGAGGAGGGTCACTCTTCATTGAGAAGACCTTCCAAAAATTATAACTTTTGTTACACAATAAATGAAATGTTTCACCTTCAATTTCTTTCTCTTCTTCTAATCCAAGGACCAAAGGGAGGATTAGATTAAGATCGAGGAGTTGTTGGTTTCTATTTTATTTCTTTTTCATTTTCTTCTTTATTTTCTTGTTTGTAGAATAGATTTACTTTCATGCAATTTACTTTCTGCAATTTACTTTCATGCAATTTAATTCCTTGCAATTTACTTTCATGCAATGTATTTAATTCTTGTATTTACTTTCTAGAATAGATTTTTCTTTTCTTTAATTCACCTTGAGGCTAGAACCCTCTAGGGAATTATCCTTTTCTAAGTGTGGAGCTAATATTCTGGGATCCTAGAGATTGTTTGAAACTAGCTAACAAATCAACTCATTTTCATGAGATTGAGATAAGTTAAGTGGATCTACTCTAGATTCCTCATATCTTTAATTAATCCTCCATATTTTACCTTCTTTATTTTCCTCTTATCCTTGTTTTCATTTGTTTGTTATTTTCCTTTATTTTTGATTTCATTGATTTTACTTCTCTCTCAATCTCATATTTCCTCCATGTGCATATAATCTCAAACCTAGTTTTGTTGTTATTTGCACATAATCACAACCACATTCTCAACTTTATTTTCTCCTCTTTTTCACGTAATCCACAATCCACTCTCTCTTATCTCTCCACATCCACATTCACCATTTTCTTATTTTCATTTTATTTGTACATAAACTCCTAATTGTCGCGCGCATAATTTGAGAAACCAAACTCGAACAAAACTCTTCCTACTTCCCGTTCCTCGAGAGATCGATAATCTTTTATACTATAACTTGATAAAGGTTGTATACTTGCAACTAAGGAGGTAATCATTTATTTCCCATCATTTGACTCGGGAAGATCAACGATGATTTTGAACTTGCCCACCACTTGGAAATGGAAATGGGGTTCTTTCTAGTGTACTTTGACACCAATCAGATGACCCAGCACACTCAGAGACGGTTGGATCCCAGCCAATGGCAGATCACCATGAACCCTACTAAGGTCGCGATGGCGTTCGGCTTCATCTGCATCGGAGACACGCCCAAAGCCGCGAAGACGCGGCAGAGGAAGGGATGCAAAGGCAAATGCAGGCCACACTCCAGGTGCCTCAGATATAGTGGAGATCGGCTTGCATCATGATCAAAAACTACCTGTGACCTCGTCGCTACCGTCAGCTTGTATCTTCGGGGGATATCAAATCTCCCATGGAGTGCTTTTAACGTTGGCAGCATCACCTTCGAATAGATCTCCGCTAGCAGTTCTTGCCTAGCGTTGAGAGAAGGGGCCGCCATTGACGATAATCTTTGAGGATCGCCAGAGAAAGAGAAATGATGGGGATTCTTGGGATCTAGAGATTTCTTAAGCAACAAATCTCTCTCTCCTCTCAGCGATCGTACTTATAGGCAAACAGAGCGACAGCTGTGAGAATCCCAACGACCGGATTGGTTTCTGACTAACGGTCAGGATTAATTTCGGAATTCAAAGCGGCCTCACCTCAATCGAGGTGAAGCACACCTGCCTTAAGTAGCCCGCAATCAAGCACGAAACGCGAGACGACAAAAGTCAAAAGGTGTTCAATGACATCAGCCACGTCACGTCTGAAAGACTATTCAAATTTCCCTCATTAATGCACGATGACTCGGCCAGGCTCTTTATCATTTCACTTTCGGACCGGGCTCACGCGACTCAGCGAAAGGGCGGTGTTATAGTGCTTCAATTGAGTAATAATCTCCAATCAATAGCGAGATAAGTATCCTAATTAAATGTATAACCAAATCAGTTCACCACTTGAGATAACCAAAGTCCCGGCTTGGACAACTCAAAGGGTCGACATTTTAGTCGACTCAAAAGCGATGCGTGTCGACCTCCTCGCCCGTCGACTCCACAAGCGACCTACGACCAATTATTCGGGACGTCTCGAAGTGTCGACTTGAAAGGGTACTTCTCCGCCCTCTACGATGAGTAGAAGGCGACGGCTACCTCGAGCTCTCGCGATGGTCGCCATCACATTAAATGCATGATCCACTATCATTTCTCCATCCCAAAGTCTTTATGACACATCGGACCATGTTGGCCACGTGCCTCTGTCACTTCACATTAAATGCCAAAGCTCATACTAGGCCGATGTTACCCAACCACCCTCTATTATCACTATAAATAGGAGGACTATTCCTAGCATCAAGGTAAGCAATTTCTCCCGCTCACGAGAACTTCTGACTCATTTTCTTCTCCACTCAAGCAATTTCTTGACTTGATCATCGGAGGAATCGAGAGAACCCAACTCCGCCCTCTTACAAGCTCTTACATGTGGGGAAGAACGGTAGGCGTAGAATCGGATATTCGGAGGAGTTAGCGGACCCTCAACAACTCACACTTAATTATCTATTTGATAACCAACATCAACAATATCTTTTGACTCGCTCCATAGAATCGTTATTATTATATATTTTGGGCTTCGGAAGTGTTCTAGTTGAGCGGCTTTACTATTCTAACAAGTTTTAGGGTCAAAAGATATCATATTCAGCTCAAGCGTGAGTGAAGAGCTTTGGTCTAATCTAGTTTCGGTTCTTATGGCGTCATTTATTTCTAGTAAGTCTATTTGCTTTTAGAAGGTTATTTTACTACTTTTGCATTGTTTTATACCCTATATAAGGGAAACAAATTTGTGAGGCTCTTTAGATTGGTTATTGTTATTTCATAAAGTTTTCCATTTCTAAGGTTTCTAGGATTTGTGTCGTTTTGCTCCTACAAGAAAGAGTAGTTATCTTCTTCCTGCGCTTCCACTCGTCCAAGATCATGCAAAGCCCAAGATTGCTATATAGTTACGTACGTCATACCATAGCGTACCGAAATGCAATTAATCTTAAATAAATTTTATCATGTGTGGTAACAAAATATGAGTTGGGCGCTCAAAATTTTATCGTGAACTAGCCTAATCATTATGTTCATGATCACAGAGTTCCATATTAATCAAAATACAATCAAATTTATGTGTGTGTGTGATGAGAAATTTAGGGAGTTTTTAGTCTTCTATAAATGATAATCAAACTAATTTAATGTGTTAATTTAAATAAATACTAGCTTTTTCAACAATGTCTATGTGTGGTAACAAAATAAGAGTTGGCACGCTCAAACTTTTATCATGAGAGCTAGCTTAATCGTTACGCTCAAATTCATGATCAACAGTGTTCCATCTTATTCAAAATACAGTCAAATTTATGTGTGCGTTGAGAAACTTAGGTAGTTTTAGTCTTCTAGAAACGAGAATCAATCTAATTCAATGTGTTAATTTAACTGATAAATTAAAACCGCCCATTTCGTGAATATTGTTGTAGCAGTTACGAAAGAACTCCATTTACTTACCGGACTGTGGTTTGACAGCATCGTTGTATATGAAAAATTCCCTAGTATCTCAAGTCCGCTGGTCGACTTCATCGACACGATGAGGTAGCCATCCAAACTCAGGAAGAGGTTCTCTGCCGGGCTCGCCCTTTCCTTGGCGATGGGTCAACTCACAAGAGAGTCCGAGACCCTTCACCATGCCCGCATTTGTCTCCACCGAATGTCCCTCCTCCGTCTGCCTCAACAAAGAAATTCTCATTGCCTTCTTCTGCCCTCAAGACCCTCATCCACTTGATGACTTCGGTTCACGCCTCGTCACCTTCTTGGGCCCTAGCTACCAACCTTTGGCTTTCCTCTCGCTTGAACGCCGGCGCTCGATTCGCCTAACCTCGCCGCTACATCGGGCTGGCCCTGAAAATAAACCACCCAACCTCAGGCCAGCCTACGCTGGGCGCGAAGCCGCCTCATTGACGACTCTTCCGGGTCTACAAGCCGAGCCGGCAAAGCACTTAGTATTTCCTGACCAAAGATTAGCCTAGTTTCTCTTGGTCCTCGGTCAGGAGTCTCAGCAGAGATGCCCACCACCGCAAAATAGAGTTGTTGTAGATGTTCCATCCGGCGAGTCGGGTACTCGATCCGATCCAAAGCTTGCTTCGCACTGACAAGTCCCCACCGGCCGGCCTCCTCACTATTTCGGCCGGCCAGAGCCCAAATCTAAATCTTCCCACGAGATCCAGACAACCCTTTTCCAGCCCTTGTTTGATGATTATCACATTTTAATTACATTTTATACCCTTATTACCTATGTTATATGAATAACGATATTACTAATAATCTTTTTATCTTATTTTGCGTGCTAATAAAGAAATAATGAATAAAAGCCCAAATGACTCAAATTCTCTCAATTTCTACCAATATTTGAAGCCCAAATCAAGACAAACGAAGGCCCAAGATACCAAATTGATCCAAGAGAAATTCGTGAAGAAAAATTAAGAAAAGACAAATTCGGGTTAAACCAATCGGTTGACTAATCGGTTGGCCAACCGGCTATTAACCTGGTTACAACCGATCGCCAACCGATCGGTTTGCAACACTCAATTAATGGTGGATTTCTCTTCCTTTTGGCTAGGTTTGATCCAATGGTTCACATCAACCCGTTGCTATAAATAGTGGAATGAGGGTTTTGAGTGTGAAATATTTTGTAAAAACTTCATTTGGAGAGGAGGGTCACTCTTCATTGAGAAGACCTTCCAAAATTATAACTTTTGTTACACAATAAATGAAATGTTTCAATTTCTTCAATTTCTTCTTCTAATCCAAGGACCAAAAGGAGGATTAGATTAAGATCGAGTTGTTGGTTTCTATTTTATTTCTTTTTCATTTTCTTATTTTCTTGTTTGTAGAATAGATTTACTTTCATGCAATTTACTTTTCTCTGCATTTACTTTCATGCAATTTAATTCCTTGCAATTTACTTTCATGCAATGTATTTAATTTTGTATTTACTTTCTAGAATAGATTTTTTTCTTTAATTCACCTTGAGGCTAGAACCCTAGGAATTATCCTTTCTAAGTGTGGAGCTAATATTCGTGGGATCCCTAGAGATTGTTTGAAACTAGCTAACAAATCCAACTCATTTTCATGAGATTGAGATAAGTTATGGATCTACTCTAGATTCCTCATATCTTTAATTAATCCTCCATATTTTACCTTCTTTATTTTCCTCTTATCCTTGTTTTTCATTTGTTTGTTATTTTCCTTTATTTTTGATTTCATTGATTTTTACTTCTCTCTCAATCTCATATTTCCTCCATGTGCATATAATCTCAAACCTAGTTTTGTTGTTATTTGCACATAATCACAACCACATTCTCAACTTTATTTTCTCCTCTTTTGCACGTAATCCACAATCCACTCTCTATCTCTCCACATCCACATTCACCATTTTCTTATTTTCATTTTATTTGTACATAAACTCCTAATTGTCGCTACGATAATTTGAGAAACCAAACTCAACAAAACTCTTCCTACTTCCCGCGCTCCGAGATCGATAATCTTTTATACTATAACTTGATAAAGGTTGTATACTTGCAACTAGGAGGTAATCATTTATTTCCATCATTTGACTCGGGAAGATCAACGATGATTTTGAACTTGCCCACCACTGGAAATGGAAATGGGGTTCTTTCTAGTGTACTTTGACACCAATCGATGACCCAAAGACACTCGAGACGGTTGATCCCGTACCAATGGCGATCACCATGAACCCTACTAAGGTCGCGATGGCGCTCGGCTTCATCCGCATCGGAGACACGCCAAAGCCGCGAAGACGCTGCAGGAAGGGATGCAAAGGCAAATGCAGCCACACCCGGTGCCTCGATATAGTGGAGATCGGCTTGCATCATGATCAAAACTACCCGCGGACCTCCGCCGTCACTTGTATCTTCGGGATATCAAATCTCCCATGGAGTGCTTTTAACGCTAAGATCACCTTCGATAGATCTCCAGCGCTCTTGCCTAGCTGAGAGAAGGCCGCCATTGACGATAATCTTTGAGGATCGCAGGAGAAAGAGAAACAATTGGGATTCTTGGGATCTAGAGATTTCTCAAGCAACAAATCTCTCTCTCTCCTCTCAGCGATCGTACTTATAGGCAAACGAGCGATACCGTGAGAATCCCAACGATCGGATTGGTTTCACTAACTCGATTAATTTCGAATTCAAAGCGCCTCACCTCAATCGAGGTGAAGCACACCGCCTTAAGTAGCCCGCAATCAAGCACGAAACGCCAGACGACAAAAGTCAAAAGGTGTTCAATGACATCACACGCCACGCCCGAAAGACTATTCAAATTTCCCTCATTAATGCACCGATGACTCGCCAGGCTATCAGATCATTTCATTCTGACTGTGCTCACGCCGACCTGCCGAACAATATAGTGCTTCACCATCGAGTAATAATCTCCAATCAATAGCGATAAGTATCCCTAATTAAATGTATAACCAAATCAGTTCACCACTTCGAGATAACCAAAGTCCCCAGCTTGGACAACTCAAAGGGTCGACATTTCGCGAAGTCGACTCAAAAGGCAAGGCGGTTTCACTCCTCGCCACGCCGACTCCACAAGCCACCTACACGACCAATTATTCGCGGACGCCTCGCGAAGTCGACTTGAGGCGGTACTTCGCCCTCTACCTGATGAGTAGAAAGGCGACGGCTACCTCGAGCTCTCCGCTGATAACTGGTCGCCATCACATTAAATGCATGATCAGAACTATCATTTCTCCATCCCCAAAAGTCTTTATGACACATCAGACCATGTTGGTACCACGTGCCTCCTGTCACTTCACATAAAATGCCAAAGTGACTCCCTCCACTCGGCAAACCGACACAGTAGCAAATGCCGACTCACCACCATATTCGTTGAAGTTACGAATCACCCTCTATTATCACTATAAATAGGAGGACTATTCCTAGCATCAAGGTAAGCAATTTCTCCCCGCCATCGAGAACTTCTATGACTCATTTTCTCCACTCAAGCAATTCATCGACTTGATCATCGGAGGAACAATCAGAGAACCCAACTCCTCTTACAAGCTCTTACATGTGCAGGGAAGAACAGCTGGCTGTAGAATCGGATATTCGGAGGAGTTAGCGGACCCTCAACAACTCACACTTAATTATCTATTTGATAACCAACATCAACAATATCTTTTGACTCGCTCCATAGAATCGTTATTATTATATATTTTCGGAAAGCTCGGGAAGTGTTCTAGTTGAACAGCTTTACTATTCTAACCAAGTTTTAGGGTCAAAAGATATCATATTCAGGCTCAAACTGTGCGTCGAAGAGCTTTGGTCTAATCTAGTTTCTGGTTCTTATGGCACGTCATTTATTTCTAGTAAGTCTATTTGCTTTAGGGAAGGTTATTTTACTACTTTTGCATTGTTTTATACCCTATATAAGGGAAACAAATTTGTGAGGCTCTTTAGATTGGTTATTGTTATTTCATAAAGTTTTCCATTTCTAAGGTTTCTAGGATTTGTGTCGTTTTGCTCCTACAAGAAAGAGTAGTTATCTTCTTCGATTACGCTTCCACTACGTCAAGATACGCAAAGCCCAAGATTGCTATATAGTTACGTACGTCATACCATAGCGTACCGAAATGCAATTAATCTTAAATAAATTTTATCATGTGTGGTAACAAAATATGAGTTGGGCGCTCAAAATTTTATCGTGAACTAGCCTAATCATTATGTTCATGATCACAGAGTTCCATATTAATCAAAATACAATCAAATTTATGTGTGTGTGTGATGAGAAATTTAGGGAGTTTTAGTCTTCTATAAATGATAATCAAACTAATTTAATGTGTTAATTTAAATAAATACTAGCTTTTTCAACAATGTCTATGTGTGGTAACAAAATAAGAATTGGCACGCTCAAACTTTTATCATGAGAGCTAGCTTAATCGTTACGCTCAAATTCATGATCAACAGTGTTCCATCTTATTCAAAATACAGTCAAATTTATGTGTGCGTTGAGAAACTTAGGTAGTTTTAGTCTTCTAGAAACGAGAATCAATCTAATTCAATGTGTTAATTTAACTGATAAATTAAAACCGCCCATTTCGTGAATATTGTTGTAGCAGTTACGAAAGAACTCCATTTACTTACCGGACTGTGGTTTGACAGCATCGTTGTATATGAGAAAATTCCCTAGTATATCATACGATACTCATTGTTGTCGTATATGTACAAATGTATGTTTATAATACTAGGCATGAGGCGGGAAATACAAGATTATCAAGAGGAATGGGAGGACATGAGCCAAAAAGAAAGCAAGGGCAGTCTACAGTGTCTTGTATTGAGGATTGGAAGAGTTTAATGAGGTAGGAGACCCCGTAACTGGGAGCTCCGGCCTCGTATTCTTTCTCAACACTAGGGGATCTCGCATCAAGGATTTTGCACTTACAACGGGAAGAAAGTTCTCATAAAGTTGCTGTCCGTGTATTTTGTGTCGAGGGGGATCATTTGTCGAGCCACCGTTCTAACGAGAAAATTTAAATATATCAAAGGACTTTGTAAGCACATCAAAACTACGAAGTTTTAATGAGAGAGCTAGCTGAGAGTTATAAATGATAATACCAACATTTTTCCGTATATTGAGCGTCGACTCATGGAGCGATATATTTTTTCAAATCCCTTTTAGAAATTCATGGCTAGATTGCTCTAATATCATGTCATGTATTTGGTATTATACCAAAATCCAAAATTATAATAAGAGTTAAGGGTTACGGTTTTATGCTAGCTTTTTACTCGTTATTAATGGTGAATATTTAATTTGACTTTTTTTTATGGGACCATCATTGACCTAGCTGCATCCCGACATATACACCACCGCCACCAGCCACCTAATTATGAACAATGGCTTTCACACTACACTTTCATTCATACGGAATTTCTTCCTCTGCTCTTATGGTTGATCCTTTATTTGTACCGGCTGCTATTGTTGCATCTGAGATATTTTTCTTTCCTAAGTTTCTGGAAATGCCCTTCAAAAACTTGTTTACAAATAATCTCTATTATTTTTTCAAAGTAACTTCCCAAACAACTAAGGTTCAAAGTAACTTCTAAAACAACTAAGGGCATGTTTGGCAACTATGGATGATAATCTACTTAGCTTATAATCTACAAGTGGCTTATAAGTCAAGTAGATATAATTCAAAGTATTTGATAAATTTAGTGGATTACAATCCATTTCCAATAGTAAAATGTTTGGCAAATGAGTGGCTTATAATCCATCCTTATTGTCAAAATGACCAAAAATGGGTTGGAGATAAAGAAACGAACTTTTATATTTTCTTAAATGTTAAGGGGTATAATAGTCTTTACTCGGTCAAACTTTGTGGCTTATAAGCCACCATAAGCTAGGTTATCCCAACTTATTATTTTTTGGTTTATAAGTCAAAATAAGTTGTTTACCAAACATGTCCTAGTGGCTAGTGGCTTATAAGCCACTTTGACCAATTCTAACATGTCAGAAACAACATCATATATTCTATTTTATGTTTGACAATTGTTTTCGTTGTAGTTTGACATAAGGGTAAATTCACAAACCCTCGAGAAGTTTGGGCCGTTTGGTCCATTTTAAAATAATCCCAAAGAGTTTGGAAATATCCCTTAACCCTCACAACTTTTGCATTTTTAAATTTATTTTCAGAAAACTCCTAGCAGTTTTGGGGTTATCTGAAAAAGTTTTGAGAGTTAAGTGATATTTTAAAACTCAAGCGACCTACACGACCAATTATTCGGGCGGACGCCTCGCAAGTCGACTTGAAAGGCGGTACTTCTGGCCTCTACCTGAGTAGAAGACGGCTACCTCGAGCCTCACGATAAGCGGGTCGCCATCACATTAAATGCATGATCAACTATCATTTCTCCATCCCCAAAAGTCTTTATGACACATCGACCATGTTGGTACCACGCGCTCCCCGTCACTTCACATAAAATGCCAAAGTGACTCTCTCCACTGCACGACACCTAAAGCAAATGTCTCACCGCTCATATTCTGAAGTTACCGAATCACCCCTCTATTATCACTATAAATAGGAGGACTATTCCTAGCATCAAGGTAAGCAATTTCTCCTGCTCACTGAGAACTTCTACAGCTCATTTTCTTCTCCACTCAAGCAATTTACTGACTTGATCATCGGAGGAACAATCAGAGAACCCAACTCCGCCCTCTTACAAGCTCTTACATGTGCAGGGAAGAACAGCTGGCTGTAGAATCGGATATTCGGAGGAGTTAGCGGACCCTCAACAACTCACACTTAATTATCTATTTGATAACCAACATCAACAATATCTTTTGACTCGCTCCATAGAATCGTTATTATTATATATTTTCGGAAAGCTCGGGAAGTGTTCTAGTTGAACAGCTTTACTATTCTAACCAAGTTTTAGGGTCAAAAGATATCATATTCGTGCTCAAACCTAAGGCCAAGAGCTTTGGTCTAATCTAGTTTCTGGTTCTTATGGCACGTCATTTATTTCTAGTAAGTCTATTTGCTTTAGGGAAGGTTATTTTACTACTTTTGCATTGTTTTATACCCTATATAAGGGAAACAAATTTGTGAGGCTCTTTAGATTGGTTATTGTTATTTCATAAAGTTTTCCATTTCTAAGGTTTCTAGGATTTGTGTCGCTTTTGCTCCTACAAGAAAGAGTAGTTATCTTCTTCGACACGCCCACTACGCCAAGATACGAAAGCCCAAGATTGCTATATAGTTACGTACGTCATACCATAGCGTACCGAAATGCAATTAATCTTAAATAAATTTTATCATGTGTGGTAACAAAATATGAGTTGGCGCTCAAAATTTTATCGTGAACTAGCCTAATCATTATGTTCATGATCACAGAGTTCCATATTAATCAAAATACAATCAAATTTATGTGTGTGTGTGATGAGAAATTTAGGGAGTTTTAGTCTTCTATAAATGATAATCAAACTAATTTAATGTGTTAATTTAAATAAATACTAGCTTTTTCAACAATGTCTATGTGTGGTAACAAAATAAGAGTTGGCACGCTCAAACTTTTATCATGAGAGCTAGCTTAATCGTTACGCTCAAATTCATGATCAACAGTGTTCCATCTTATTCAAAATACAGTCAAATTTATGTGTGCGTTGAGAAACTTAGGTAGTTTTAGTCTTCTAGAAACGAGAATCAATCTAATTCAATGTGTTAATTTAACTGATAAATTAAAACCGCCCATTTCGTGAATATTGTTGTAGCAGTTACGAAAGAACTCCATTTACTTACCGGACTGTGGTTTGACAGCATCGTTGTATATGAGAAAATTCCCTAGTATATCATACGATACTCATTGTTGTCGTATATGTACAAATGTATGTTTATAATACTAGGCATGAGGCGGGAAATACAAGATTATCAAGAGGAATGGGAGGACATGAGCCAAAAAGAAAGCAAGGGCAGTCTACAGTGTCTTGTATTGAGGATTGGAAGAGTTTAATGAGGTAGGAGACCCCGTAACTGGGAGCTCCGGCCTCGTATTCTTTCTCAACACTAGGGGATCTCGCATCAAGGATTTTGCACTTACAACGGGAAGAAAGTTCTCATAAAGTTGCTGTCCGTGTATTTTGTGTCGAGGGGGATCATTTGTCGAGCCACCGTTCTAACGAGAAAATTTAAATATATCAAAGGACTTTGTAAGCACATCAAAACTACGAAGTTTTAATGAGAGAGCTAGCTGAGAGTTATAAATGATAATACCAACATTTTTTCCGTATATTGAGCGTCGACTCATGGAGCGATATATTTTTTTCAAATCCCTTTTAGAAATTCATGGCTAGATTGCTCTAATATCATGTCATGTATTTGGTATTATACCAAAATCCAAAATTATAATAAGAGTTAAGGGTTACGGTTTTATGCTAGCTTTTACTCGTTATTAATGGTGAATATTTAATTTGACTTTTTATGGGACCATCATTGACCTAGCTGCATCCCGACATATACACCACCGCCACCAGCCACCTAATTATGAACAATGGCTTTCACACTACACTTTCATTCATACGGAATTTCTTCCTCTGCTCTTATGGTTGATCCTTTATTTGTACCGGCTGCTATTGTTGCATCTGAGATATTTTTCTTTCCTAAGTTTCTGGAAATGCCCTTCAAAAACTTGTTTACAAATAATCTCTATTATTTTTTCAAAGTAACTTCCCAAACAACTAAGGTTCAAAGTAACTTCTAAAACAACTAAGGGCATGTTTGGCAACTATGGATGATAATCTACTTAGCTTATAATCTACAAGTGGCTTATAAGTCAAGTAGATATAATTCAAAGTATTTGATAAATTTAGTGGATTACAATCCATTTCCAATAGTAAAATGTTTGGCAAATGAGTGGCTTATAATCCATCCTTATTGTCAAAATGACCAAAAATGGGTTGGAGATAAAGAAACGAACTTTTATATTTTCTTAAATGTTAAGGGGTATAATAGTCTTTTACTGTCAAACTTTGTGGCTTATAAGCCACCATAAGCTAGGTTATCCCAACTTATTATTTTTGGTTTATAAGTCAAAATAAGTTGTTTACCAAACATGTCCTAGTGGCTAGTGGCTTATAAGCCACTTTGACCAATTCCTAACATGTCAGAAACAACATCATATATTCTATTTTATGTTTGACAATTGTTTTCGTTGTAGTTTGACATAAGGGTAAATTCACAAACCCTCGAGAAGTTTGGGCCGTTTGGTCCATTTTAAAATAATCCCAAAGAGTTTGGAAATATCCCTTAACCCTCACAACTTTTGCATTTTTAAATTTATTTTCAGAAAACTCCTAGCAGTTTTGGGGTTATCTGAAAAAGTTTTGAGAGTTAAGTGATATTTTAAAACTTTTTAGGGTAATCTCAGAATATAACTATTTAGGGTAATCTCAAAATATAACTAACTTCATGGGGTTTTGTGAAATTTTAACTATGGTGTCATTTGTCTGCAAGCAAATAAGGTTAGTAAAACGCACCGCAGGTACCACAAGTGACATGAGGACGCAGTGGTAATATTGTCAACTCCTCACAGGTCTCTATTTCAATCCCGTTTGCCTAACTTAAGAATGTTTGTTTATCTGAAAATGAAACATGAAAGTATGAAAGTGACTCACTTTTATACTTTTGATGTTTGTTTAATTAAAAGTGCATGTGAAAGTGAAATGTAAAATAGTAGACACGTCAGATTTAATACAGATTCAACTTCCCCTAAAAAAGTGTGGATGTCACGTGAAAGTGGAAAAATGGGAACCGCTTTTGACTAATATTTTTTTAATTAAATCTTTCATTTATTTGCCGCTGGTTAAGCAAATTTTTATGTCCGATGTTCATAGCATTTTAAGTTTAGAATATGATTTTTTTTGGTGTTTTCTATGTTAGTCCTTTAAATCTTAACCATTTGTAAATTAGTTTCTCAAATTATTAAAATTTTTCTAAAGTTCCTCAATGCTTATGTGTGCGTTGAGAAACTTAGGTAGTTTTAGTCTTCTAGAAACGAGAATCAATCTAATTCAATGTGTTAATTTAACTGATAAATTAAAACCGCCCATTTCGTGAATATTGTTGTAGCAGTTACGAAAGAACTCCATTTACTTACCGGACTGTGGTTTGACAGCATCGTTGTATATGAGAAAATTCCCTAGTATATCATACGATACTCATTGTTGTCGTATATGTACAAATGTATGTTTATAATACTAGGCATGAGGCGGGAAATACAAGATTATCAAGAGGAATGGGAGGACATGAGCCAAAAAGAAAGCAAGGGCAGTCTACAGTGTCTTGTATTGAGGATTGGAAGAGTTTAATGAGGTAGGAGACCCCGTAACTGGGAGCTCCGGCCTCGTATTCTTTCTCAACACTAGGGGATCTCGCATCAAGGATTTTGCACTTACAACGGGAAGAAAGTTCTCATAAAGTTGCTGTCCGTGTATTTTGTGTCGAGGGGATCATTTGTCGAGCCACCGTTCTAACGAGAAAATTTAAATATATCAAAGGACTTTGTAAGCACATCAAAACTACGAAGTTTTAATGAGAGAGCTAGCTGAGAGTTATAAATGATAATACCAACATTTTTTCCGTATATTGAGCGTCGACTCATGGAGCGATATATTTTTTCAAATCCTTTTAGAAATTCATGGCTAGATTGCTCTAATATCATGTCATGTATTTGGTATTATACCAAAATCCAAAATTATAATAAGAGTTAAGGGTTACGGTTTTATGCTAGCTTTTTACTCGTTATTAATGGTGAATATTTAATTTGACTTTTTTTTATGGGACCATCATTGACCTAGCTGCATCCCGACATATACACCACCGCCACCAGCCACCTAATTATGAACAATGGCTTTCACACTACACTTTCATTCATACGGAATTTCTTCCTCTGCTCTTATGGTTGATCCTTTATTTGTACCGGCTGCTATTGTTGCATCTGAGATATTTTTTCTTTCCTAAGTTTCTGGAAATGCCCTTCAAAAAACTTGTTTACAAATAATCTCTATTATTTTTTCAAAGTAACTTCCCAAACAACTAAGGTTCAAAGTAACTTCTAAAACAACTAAGGGCATGTTTGGCAACTATGGATGATAATCTACTTAGCTTATAATCTACAAGTGGCTTATAAGTCAAGTAGATATAATTCAAAGTATTTGATAAATTTAGTGGATTACAATCCATTTCCAATAGTAAAATGTTTGGCAAATGAGTGGCTTATAATCCATCCTTATTGTCAAAATGACCAAAAATGGGTTGGAGATAAAGAAACAGAACTTTTATATTTTCTTAAATGTTAAGGGGTATAATAGTCTTTTACTCGGTCAAACTTTGTGGCTTATAAGCCACCATAAGCTAGGTTATCCCAACTTATTATTTTTTGGTTTATAAGTCAAAATAAGTTGTTTACCAAACATGTCCTAGTGGCTAGTGGCTTATAAGCCACTTTGACCAATTCCCGAACATGCTGTAAAACAACATCATATATTCTATTTTATGTTTGACAATTGTTTTCGTTGTAGTTTGACATAAGGGTAAATTCACAAACCCTCGAGAAGTTTGGGCCGTTTGGTCCATTTTAAAATAATCCCAAAGAGTTTGGAAATATCCCTTAACCCTCACAACTTTTGCATTTTTTAAATTTATTTTCAGAAAACTCCTAGCAGTTTTGGGGTTATCTGAAAAAGTTTTGAGAGTTAAGTGATATTTTAAAACTTTTTAGGGTAATCTCAGAATATAACTATTTAGGGTAATCTCAAAATATAACTAACTTCATGGGGTTTTGTGAAATTTTAACTATGGTGTCATTTGTCTGCAAGCAAATAAGGTTAGTAAAACGCACCGCAGGTACCACAAGTGACATGAGGACGCAGTGGTAATATTGTCAACTCCTCACAGGTCTCTATTTCAATCCCGTTTGCCTAACTTAAGAATGTTTGTTTATCTGAAAATGAAACATGAAAGTATGAAAGTGACTCACTTTTATACTTTTGATGTTTGTTTAATTAAAAGTGCATGTGAAAGTGAAATGTAAAATAGTAGACACCGATTTAATACTGATTCAACCCCTAAAAAGTGTGGGTCACGTGAAAGTGGAAAAATGGGAACCGCTTTTGACTAATATTTTTAATTAAATCTTTCATTTATTTGCCGCTGGTTAAGCAAATTTTTATGTCCGATGTTCATAGCATTTTAAGTTTAGAATATGATTTTTTTTTTTGGTGTTTTCTATGTTAGTCCTTTAAATCTTAACCATTTGTAAATTAGTTTCTCAAATTATTAAAATTTTTCTAAAGTTCCTCAATGCTTATGAGTTGTTGCAAAATTAGCCCATAATCATTGTATAAGTTTTTTTTTTTTTTTTTTGGAAAGAAAAATAGGGCGAGATGCCCTATTCATAATATATATAAAAACCATAATACAACCAAACCAAACACGAGTTACAGAGGAGGGTGAAGACTCGGCCAATAGCTTCACGAGACTAGGGAGCGGACGTGGTCGTCACCTAATGCAGGGAAGCTATTGAACAGAGGTTCACGATCCAGTCAAGTTCATAAGCATACATGGGTACATTAACTGAGCTATTAAGCTGGGAATCAAACAGCAGACAAGTTTAGGATAGACACTACTAAACTAAACAAAAGATGAGTTAGGAGCAGCTGAAGAGTTCGTCCATCAGTTGGGAAGTTTTCCCCAACTTCTTCTTCAACATTTTTGTCCTGAACCATGTTGCCGAAGCCTGATTCTCTAGCCATCTTGGTGATCAGCTCCGCCTTTTTGCTGCTTGACCCACCTGTCCATAACAATTCATAGGAAGCCACGTTAGACACCAGGGCTTGGGGGGTTGTTTTGACGTCATGGAATACAAGCTTGTTTCGACTCTTCCAGATGCACCAGCAAAGAGTTGGCAGAAAAATCTGCCAGAGAGGTTTCAGCTTGGTTTGGCGCAAAAATGACCCCTTAGACTCAAGAATGAAGTTGAAGTCGAGAGGCCATTGGTGAGAGAGAAGCATGGGAGAAACTGACTCCACACTGGTTGTTACAAATTAATCCCTTTAGTCAAGGGTAGTAATGACATGGACAATTTTCAATTTAGACCCTTTTAAGAATTTATTTTAAATTTCGACCTATTTCAGATTATTAATTTTGACCAGCTTTACTCTAATAAAACGGGTCGAATTTGTAGAAAGTTCGAAACTTCAGGAAATGAATTCTCGAAGTTTTATGCATAAAAACTTCACGGAATTCATTTCCGTGAAGTTTTTATTCAAACTTCACGGAAATGAATTCCTGAAGTTTTGAAGTTTTTGCCATTTTTGACTTAAAACCTGGTCAAATCTATGAAACAAATAAAACTCAATAGGGTGCTTTTTAAAAATAAAACCCAAAAGGGTCTAAATCAAAATTTGTCCTAATGACATAGATATAGGAATCGAGGTTCTTATGGCACGCCATTTATTTCTAGTAAGTCTATTTGCTTTAGGGAAGGTTATTTTACTACTTTTGCATTGTTTTATACCCTATATAAGGGAAACAAATTTGTGAGGCTCTTTAGATTGGTTATTGTTATTTCATAAAGTTTTCCATTTCTAAGGTTTCTAGGGTTTGTGTCGTTTTGCTCCTACAAGAAAGAGTAGTTATCTTCTTCGACACGCTTTCCAAGATATCGCAAGCCCAAGATTGCTATATAGTTACATACGTCATACCATAGCGTACCGAATTGCAATTAATCTTAAATAAATTTTATCATGTGTGGTAACAAAATATGAGTTGGGCGCTCAAAATTTTATCGTGAACTAGCCTAATCATTATGTTCATGATCACAGAGTTCCATATTAATCAAAATACAATCAAATTTATGTGTGTGTGTGATGAGAAATTTAGGGAGTTTTAGTCTTCTATAAATGATAATCAAACTAATTTAATGTGTTAATTTAAATAAATACTAGTTTTTCAACAATGTCTATGTGTGGTAACAAAATAAGAGTTGGCACGCTCAAACTTTTATCATGAGAGCTAGCTTAATCGTTACGCTCAAATTCATGATCAACAGTGTTCCATCTTATTCAAAATACAGTCAAATTTATGTGTGCGTTGAGAAACTTAGGTAGTTTTAGTCTTCTAGAAACGAGAATCAATCTAATTCAATGTGTTAATTTAACTGATAAATTAAAACCGCCCATTTCGTGAATATTGTTGTAGCAGTTAGAAAGAACTCCATTTACTTACCGGACTGTGGTTTGACAGCATCGTTGTATATGAGAAAATTCCCTAGTATATCATACGATACTCATTGTTGTCGTATATGTACAAATGTATGTTTATAATACTAGGCATGAGGCGGGAAATACAAGATTATCAAGAGGAATGGGAGGACATGAGCCAAAAAGAAAGCAAGGGCAGTCTACAGTGTCTTGTATTGAGGATTGGAAGAGTTTAATGAGGTAGGAGACCCCGTAACTGGGAGCTCCGGCCTCGTATTCTTTCTCAACACTAGGGGATCTCGCATCAAGGATTTTGCACTTACAACGGGAAGAAAGTTCTCATAAAGTTGCTGTCCGTGTATTTTGTGTCGAGGGGATCATTTGTCGAGCCACCGTTCTAACGAGAAAATTTAAATATATCAAAGGACTTTGTAAGCACATCAAAACTACGAAGTTTTAATGAGAGAGCTAGCTGAGAGTTATAAATGATAATACCAACATTTTTCCGTATATTGAGCGTCGACTCATGGAGCGATATATTTTTTCAAATCCCTTTTAGAAATTCATGGCTAGATTGCTCTAATATCATGTCATGTATTTGGTATTATACCAAAATCCAAAATTATAATAAGAGTTAAGGGTTACGGTTTTATGCTAGCTTTTACTCGTTATTAATGGTGAATATTTAATTTGACTTTTTATGGGACCATCATTGACCTAGCTGCATCCCGACATATACACCACCGCCACCAGCCACCTAATTATGAACAATGGCTTTCACACTACACTTTCATTCATACGGAATTTCTTCCTCTGCTCTTATGGTTGATCCTTTATTTGTACCGGCTGCTATTGTTGCATCTGAGATATTTTTCTTTCCTAAGTTTCTGGAAATGCCCTTCAAAAACTTGTTTACAAATAATCTCTATTATTTTTTCAAAGTAACTTCCCAAACAACTAAGGTTCAAAGTAACTTCTAAAACAACTAAGGGCATGTTTGGCAACTATGGATGATAATCTACTTAGCTTATAATCTACAAGTGGCTTATAAGTCAAGTAGATATAATTCAAAGTATTTGATAAATTTAGTGGATTACAATCCATTTCCAATAGTAAAATGTTTGGCAAATGAGTGGCTTATAATCCATCCTTATTGTCAAAATGACCAAAAATGGGTTGGAGATAAAGAAACAGAACTTTTATATTTTCTTAAATGTTAAGGGGTATAATAGTCTTTTACTCGGTCAAACTTTGTGGCTTATAAGCCACCATAAGCTAGGTTATCCCAACTTATTATTTTTTGGTTTATAAGTCAAAATAAGTTGTTTACCAAACATGTCCTAGTGGCTAGTGGCTTATAAGCCACTTTGACCAATTCCTAACATGTCAGAAAACAACATCATATATTCTATTTTATGTTTGACAATTGTTTTCGTTGTAGTTTGACATAAGGGTAAATTCACAAACCCTCGAGAAGTTTGGGCCGTTTGGTCCATTTTAAAATAATCCCAAAGAGTTTGGAAATATCCCTTAACCCTCACAACTTTTGCATTTTTAAATTTATTTTCAGAAAACTCCTAGCAGTTTTGGGGTTATCTGAAAAAGTTTTGAGAGTTAAGTGATATTTTAAAACTTTTTAGGGTAATCTCAGAATATAACTATTTAGGGTAATCTCAAAATATAACTAACTTCATGGGGTTTTGTGAAATTTTAACTATGGTGTCATTTGTCTGCAAGCAAATAAGGTTAGTAAAACGCACCGCAGGTACCACAAGTGACATGAGGACGCAGTGGTAATATTGTCAACTCCTCACAGGTCTCTATTTCAATCCCGTTTGCCTAACTTAAGAATGTTTGTTTATCTGAAAATGAAACATGAAAGTATGAAAGTGACTCACTTTTATACTTTTGATGTTTGTTTAATTAAAAGTGCATGTGAAAGTGAAATGTAAAATAGTAGACACGCCGATTTAATACGATTCAACTTCCCTAAAAAGTGTGGATGTCACTGAAAGTGGAAAAATGGGAACCGCTTTTGACTAATATTTTTAATTAAATCTTTCATTTATTTGCCGCTGGTTAAGCAAATTTTTATGTCCGATGTTCATAGCATTTTAAGTTTAGAATATGATTTTTTTTGGTGTTTTCTATGTTAGTCCTTTAAATCTTAACCATTTGTAAATTAGTTTCTCAAATTATTAAAATTTTTCTAAAGTTCCTCAATGCTTATGAGTTGTTGCAAAATTAGCCCATAATCATTGTATAAGTTTTTGAAAGAAAAATAGGGCGAGATGCCCTATTCATAATATATATAAAAACCATAATACAACCAAACCAAACACGAGTTACAGAGGAGGGTGAAGACTCGGCCAATAGCTTCACGAGACTAGGGAGCGGACGTGGTCGTCACCTAATGCAGGGAAGCTATTGAACAGAGGTTCACGATCCAGTCAAGTTCATAAGCATACATGGGTACATTAACTGAGCTATTAAGCTGGGAATCAAACAGCAGACAAGTTTAGGATAGACACTACTAAACTAAACAAAAGATGAGTTAGGAGCAGCTGAAGAGTTCGTCCATCAGTTGGGAAGTTTTCCCCAACTTCTTCTTCAACATTTTTGTCCTGAACCATGTTGCCGAAGCCTGATTCTCTAGCCATCTTGGTGATCAGCTCCGCCTTTTTGCTGCTTGACCCACCTGTCCATAACAATTCATAGGAAGCCACGTTAGACACCAGGGCTTGGGGGGTTGTTTTGACGTCATGGAATACAAGCTTGTTTCGACTCTTCCAGATGCACCAGCAAAGAGTTGGCAGAAAAATCTGCCAGAGAGGTTTCAGCTTGGTTTGGCGCAAAAAATGACCCCTTAGACTCAAGAATGAAGTTGAAGTCGAGAGGCCATTGGGTGAGAGAGAAGCATGGGAGAAACTGACTCCACACTGGTTGTTACAAATTAATCCCTTTAGTCAAGGGTAGTAATGACATGGACAAATTTTCAATTTAGACCCTTTTAAGAATTTATTTTTAAATTTCGACCTATTTCGTATTTATATTTTGACCAGCCTTACACTGGTCAAACCGGTCGAATTTGTAAAGAAGTCCGAAACTTCACGAAATGAATTTCGCGGAAGTTTTATGTATTAAAAACTTCACGGAATTCATTTCCGTGAAGTTTTATTCAAACTTCACGGAAATGAATTCTCGTGAAGTTTTTGAAGCCAAGATTGATCCGGCCACCAGTGGTCAAACCGGTCGAAAATGATAATCAAACTAATTTAATGTGTTAATTTAAATAAATACTAGTTTTTCAACAATGTCTATGTGTGGTAACAAAATAAGAGTTGGCACGCTCAAACTTTTATCATGAGAGCTAGCTTAATCGTTACGCTCAAATTCATGATCAACAGTGTTCCATCTTATTCAAAATACAGTCAAATTTATGTGTGCGTTGAGAAACTTAGGTAGTTTTAGTCTTCTAGAAACGAGAATCAATCTAATTCAATGTGTTAATTTAAATAAATACTAGTTTTTCAACAATGTCTATGTGTGGTAACAAAATAAGAGTTGGCACGCTCAAACTTTTATCATGAGAGCTAGCTTAATCGTTACGCTCAAATTCATGATCAACAGTGTTCCATCTTATTCAAAATACAGTCAAATTTATGTGTGCGTTGAGAAACTTAGGTAGTTTTAGTCTTCTATAAATGATAATCAAACTAATTTAATGTGTTAATTTAACTGATAAATTAAAACCGCCCATTTCGTGAATATTGTTGTAGCAGTTACGAAAGAACTCCATTTACTTACCGGACTGTGGTTTGACAGCATCGTTGTATATGAGAAAATTCCCTAGTATATCATACGATACTCATTGTTGTCGTATATGTACAAATGTATGTTTATAATACTAGGCATGAGGCGGGAAATACAAGATTATCAAGAGGAATGGGAGGACATGAGCCAAAAAGAAAGCAAGGGCAGTCTACAGTGTCTTGTATTGAGGATTGGAAGAGTTTAATGAGGTAGGAGACCCCGTAACTGGGAGCTCCGGCCTCGTATTCTTTCTCAACACTAGGGGATCTCGCATCAAGGATTTTGCACTTACAACGGGAAGAAAGTTCTCATAAAGTTGCTGTCCGTGTATTTTGTGTCGAGGGGATCATTTGTCGAGCCACCGTTCTAACGAGAAAATTTAAATATATCAAAGGACTTTGTAAGCACATCAAAACTACGAAGTTTTAATGAGAGCTAGCTTAATCGTTACGCTCAAATTCATGATCAACAGTGTTCCATCTTATTCAAAATACAGTCAAATTTATGTGTGTGTGTGATGAGAAATTTAGGGAGTTTTAGTCTTCTATAAATGATAATCAAACTAATTTAATGTGTTAATTTAAATAAATACTAGTTTTTCAACAATGTCTATGTGTGGTAACAAAATAAGAGTTGGCACGCTCAAACTTTTATCATGAGAGCTAGCTTAATCGTTACGCTCAAATTCATGATCAACAGTGTTCCATCTTATTCAAAATACAGTCAAATTTATGTGTGTGTGTGATGAGAAATTTAGGGAGTTTTAGTCTTCTATAAATGATAATACCAACATTTTTTCCGTATATTGAGCGTCGACTCATGGAGCGATATATTTTTTTCAAATCCCTTTTAGAAATTCATGGCTAGATTGCTCTAATATCATGTCATGTATTTGGTATTATACCAAAATCCAAAATTATAATAAGAGTTAAGGGTTACGGTTTTATGCTAGCTTTTACTCGTTATTAATGGTGAATATTTAATTTGACTTTTTTTTATGGGACCATCATTGACCTAGCTGCATCCCGACATATACACCACCGCCACCAGCCACCTAATTATGAACAATGGCTTTCACACTACACTTTCATTCATACGGAATTTCTTCCTCTGCTCTTATGGTTGATCCTTTATTTGTACCGGCTGCTATTGTTGCATCTGAGATATTTTTCTTTCCTAAGTTTCTGGAAATGCCCTTCAAAAACTTGTTTACAAATAATCTCTATTATTTTTTCAAAGTAACTTCCCAAACAACTAAGGTTCAAAGTAACTTCCCAAACAACTAAGGTTCAAAGTAACTTCCCAAACAACTAAGGTTCAAAGTAACTTCTAAAACAACTAAGGGCATGTTTGGCAACTATGGATGATAATCTACTTAGCTTATAATCTACAAGTGGCTTATAAGCCACCATAAGCTAGGTTATCCCAACTTATTATTTTTGGTTTATAAGTCAAAATAAGTTGTTTACCAAACATGTCCTAGTGGCTAGTGGCTTATAAGCCACTTTGACCAATTCCTAACATGTCAGAAACAACATCATATATTCTATTTTATGTTTGACAATTGTTTTCGTTGTAGTTTGACATAAGGGTAAATTCACAAACCCTCGAGAAGTTTGGGCCGTTTGGTCCATTTTAAAATAATCCCAAAGAGTTTGGAAATATCCCTTAACCCTCACAACTTTTGCATTTTTAAATTTATTTTCAGAAAACTCCTAGCAGTTTTGGGGTTATCTGAAAAAGTTTTGAGAGTTAAGTGATATTTTAAAACTTTTAGGGTAATCTCAGAATATAACTATTTAGGGTAATCTCAGAATATAACTATTTAGGGTAATCTCAGAATATAACTATTTAGGGTAATCTCAGAATATAACTATTTAGGGTAATCTCAAAATATAACTAACTTCATGGGGTTTTGTGAAATTTTAACTATGGTGTCATTTGTCTGCAAGCAAATAAGGTTAGTAAAACGCACCGCAGGTACCACAAGTGACATGAGGACGCAGTGGTAATATTGTCAACTCCTCACAGGTCTCTATTTCAATCCCGTTTGCCTAACTTAAGAATGTTTGTTTATCTGAAAATGAAACATGAAAGTATGAAAGTGACTCACTTTTATACTTTTGATGTTTGTTTAATTAAAAGTGCATGTGAAAGTGAAATGTAAAATAGTAGACACGCCGATTTAATACGATTCAACTTCCCTAAAAAGTGTGGATGTCACTGAAAGTGGAAAAATGGGAACCGCTTTTGACTAATATTTTTAATTAAATCTTTCATTTATTTGCCGCTGGTTAAGCAAATTTTTATGTCCGATGTTCATAGCATTTTAAGTTTAGAATATGATTTTTTTTGGTGTTTTCTATGTTAGTCCTTTAAATCTTAACCATTTGTAAATTAGTTTCTCAAATTATTAAAATTTTTCTAAAGTTCCTCAATGCTTATGAGTTGTTGCAAAATTAGCCCATAATCATTGTATGTTTTTTTTGAAAGAAAAATAGGGCGAGATGCCCTATTCATAATATATATAAAAACCATAATACAACCAAGCCAGATACAGTGATATTGAGGAGGGTGAAGACTCGGCCAATAGCTTCACGAGACTAGGGAGCGGACGTGGTCGTCACCTAATGCAGGGAAGCTATTGAACAGAGGTTCACGATCCAGTCAAGTTCATAAGCATACATGGGTACATTAACTGAGCTATTAAGCTGGGAATCAAACAGCAGACAAGTTTAGGATAGACACTACTAAACTAAACAAAAGATGAGTTAGGAGCAGCTGAAGAGTTCGTCCATCAGTTGGGAAGTTTTCCCCAACTTCTTCTTCAACATTTTTGTCCTGAACCATGTTGCCGAAGCCTGATTCTCTAGCCATCTTGGTGATCAGCTCCGCCTTTTTGCTGCTTGACCCACCTGTCCATAACAATTCATAGGAAGCCACGTTAGACACCAGGGCTTGGGGGGTTGTTTTGACGTCATGGAATACAAGCTTGTTTCGACTCTTCCAGATGCACCAGCAAAGAGTTGGCAGAAAAATCTGCCAGAGAGGTTTCAGCTTGGTTTGGCGCAAAAAATGACCCCTTAGACTCAAGAATGAAGTTGAAGTCGAGAGGCCATTGGGTGAGAGAGAAGCATGAGAGAAACTGACTCCACACTGGTTGTTACAAATTAATCCCTTTAGTCAAGGGTAGATGACATGGACAAATTTTCAATTTAGACCTTTTAAGAATTTATTTTAAATTTCGACCTATTTCAGATTATTATATTCAGCTTCACCACCTAATAAACCGGGTCGAAATTTGTAAAGAAGTCCGAAACTTCACGGAAATGAATTCTCGTGAAGTTTTATATAAAAACTTCACGGAATTCATTTCCGTGAAGTTTATTCAAACTTCACGGAAATGAATTCTCGTGAAGTTTAGTGTTAAGATTGACGGGCCGACCTGGGTAAACCGGTCGAAAATGACAAATAAAACTCAATAGGGTCGTTTTTTAAAAATAAAACCCAAAAAGGGTCTAAATCAAAAATTTGTCCTAATGACATAGATATAGGAATCGAGGAACTAATAGCAATTTCAATTCTTTGGAGGTCTAGTTCCAAAATATTAAATATGTAAGGGGCTATTATAAACCTTAATTGTTTATTGATGACATAATCTCTAGTTATCGATTTAATTTCACAATGGGACTTTGAAAAATTGTTATGCTATATATTAAGTTCTGTATTTTGCTAGTTGTGTATATTTAACATGTTCAGTGAATATTTTCAATTGTAGTTATTAAAAATCATTTAAAATTTGATATAATTTTAATTAAAAATATTGCCACAATAATTTGCTTTTGTAAACAAACATTGTATTTCACTTTGCATGCTAATGTGAATATATTTTCTCACTTGCAAAAAAAAATGACTTTCACATTTTCAGTTCACTTTCAATTTGCCAAACCCCTAGAGTATGGGAATGAAAGGTGGGACCCACACACAAAATTTATTTGGTAAAAATCGGGTATCGAACATAGGCTTTGGCCTGGGGATTCGTGCCTTGCCAAGATTTCTCTCGTATCCAAAAGAAATGAATAAATAAACAAAGGGTTGATTGCGAACGGACCCTGTAGTATCACCCAATTGTGAACAGACCCCCTGTAGTTCTATATTTTCAAATAGACCTCCTGAGTGAATTTTTTTTTTAGTCTTAATATAGTTAAAAGGTTCCAGAAGGTGGTAGCCCCTCATAGTTCTATTGGTGAGGATAAACGCTCAGCTTTTTTTTATTTTAAAAGAGGCAATAATGTTCGTTAAAGAGGTATATTCGCACCTGAGCCAATACTACATAGGGTTTATTTGCCACAAGTAGAACTACAGGGCATCTATTAGCAATTAGGTGATACTAAGGGGTTCTATTCATAATTAACCCATAAATAAATAAATAAGGTTAGTAAAATAATGACTGTAGTTATGACTCTTACCAAGTTAGTCTCTTTAACCTTTCGGATAAGGTGTAAAATGATTAAACCTTTTCCTTTCAAATAAAATACCAACTTTACTCTTTGTAATACCGGTTAAAACGTCAGCAAGTTATAGCTTGATAAACATTCTTCTATTTGTATTACCTTTTTCACATTTGTTCTAGACTAGTATAGATGTCATATGAAATTAGATTAGAAAAATGCCATGGGAAAATCAGTAGAAAGTAGAAACTTCAATTTTATCATTAGATGCAGGCATACTATTTTTAAATATAACTAGTACTCCATCGCACGTGATGCATGCATGACACAATATATGCTTGTGCAAAATTTTAAAAAAAATTGATATAAACACATATGCTAATATAAGTAGGCGTAAAAATATTATTGAATAAAAAATTGAAGTCAAAGGTAATTTATTTATTTATATTGGTAATTTTTGAGAAATTAGTAATAAATAGCAAACAGCATGACATGAAATCTCTAAAAATGAAGTATAGTGCCACATATCTACTCTATTTTCAGCCTCTTTAATCCTAAATCAAAGGCTTTCATGCGAATAGTTTCAATGAACAACCCTGAGATGAATGTCAGTATTTTCCACCATTAGACTTTGTTATAGAACCAAATTAGCATACTAATTTCTATAATTGAGAAGTAATGTAGATTTGAAATAGTGAAGGAAGTTATCAAATAATGGATAATTTGCTAGTTATGAAATCTGGGGTTGGTTCATAGATTATTGTTTGTTCTTTTCTCAATTTGTCCCTTTATTAGTTGTAAGTTATTGGAAGTTATGTGTGATCTTTTGGGATATGTTTGGAATTTCTTAAAATGAGATTAACATAGGTGTAGAACACCAATAAAGAGCTTTTCATAAATAATTTTTATTAGTGTATCCTCTAAAGGAGAACCAAATGACTATAAAACTCACAAGAAGCTGCCACATCAAATTTTTTATTCAATTTTTTGACAAGTGGCACGTGATCTAAACCGTTCATCTCTTTTGTTAAACAATTAAAACCATTCATTTCAAAAATATATATCTTATTTAATCATGAAAAGATATTCTAAATTTGTAAACGTGATTTTGTATTTATTATTATCCTAAAATTACACTGCATACTTTCAGTAATAACCTAATTAAGAAAACCTAAAATTCAGTGAGAAGTTATTTTGAAAAAGAATTTTTTTTTCAAAATTCTCGATTCTTGATGATCTTTTAGGGACATGGAGAACTAATTTTCACCTTTATTTTTATGATTTTAATCAGTGCAATTCACTGTAATCGTTAAAAGGAGGTAATTTGTTTTACAAATTTCTTGATGATTTTTTAGGTACAAGGAGATCGATTTTGAATTGCAACGGATAAATTATTCTGCAACACTCGTGAATTTTCGACACGTATTTTTCTAAGAATTTCGCACGTATTGTTCTAGTATTATTTTTTCTAATATTTTTCGTCATTATCTAATATTGCTTTTCTAGTATCAAATATTATATTCGGTATTTGAGTGTTAAATATTATTTCTAAAGGTATTATTAATATTTCTCAAATTTTCAGTATTCTCTACTAATTCAAAATATAGTTTTACATTCATTTTATGATTTAACTAAATTATAAATTTAATAGTTTCATGAATACTTTCACCATAATCTTGATTTTGATATTATTAATGATTTTGTAATACCTGAGCTTGGTATCTGATAAGTATATACATATACATATATATTTATCTCCTTTTCTTTAAAAAAAACAAACAAACAAAAGAAAACAAAACCCAAACCCCACGCCCGCAAAACCCTCCCCCTGTTTTCCTCCACCCGACCCCACATCTCTCTCTCTCTCTCTCTCTCTTTATCTCTCTCTCTCTCTCATTCTCTCTCTCGCTCACGTAAGCTCTCTCTCCCCCTCTTTCGTTTCCAGATCCAAACCCGCACCACCTCACCTCGCCGCCTCGCCGCCATCACCCTCACCCGCTCAACACCAGCCTCGCCTCCTCTTCCTCTCCGCCGCAACCTCTCCTCCCCCTCAGCCACAAGAACTACCCCGCCACCACGCCGCTCATGCTGCGTGGCGAGACCTGTCAGCCCATTTCGTGGTGAGGCCGTGTCGCCCTTACACACTTCACCACGGCGTGCTTTGCTGCCCGGCTCAGAACCCGACCAGACCCACTTTGTCGACCACCCAAGTTGCTCGTCCTCCATCCCCCTGCGTCGAACTCGTCGCCTGCCCTTAGCCAGCCGACCACCAGCCCGCAACCACCCTCAACCAAGCCTCCAGCGCCGTCGTCGTCACGGTGCCGCCCGATTCGACCATCGTGCGGCCCGTGCCTTGTGGTCGTGCGCGTCGTCGGGTGATCCGGCCGTCGTGCGGCATCGTCGCGGCCGATCCGTCTTTGTTTCAACCTGTCGTCGACCGATTCAGCCCCACGACGCGACGAATCGTAGCCAATTTTGACCGTAGGCAAGATCCTGTTACCTTTTGACTCGTATTTTATATTTTTAGATTATTTATGAACATTTTCATGTACTTGTTAGGCCATTTCGATGTTGCATAGAGTCGGTCACATTATTCACTATCTTGTTGCATTGAGAACCATTAGTAGTTCATGACTTAGGACTTGTGCGTCATGAATGAGACTTAGTGACATGAGTTGTGTTGATTAGGAGGTGAACTAGTGATCTGATTGACCGTATCGTTAACTTGGAATTACTCGAGACCTTGGGGTGAGAAAGTCTTGGTTCATGTGATCGGATATGGCTGTTGATGTATCTTCCAGACTCGCTCTAAGTGAATCGTTTCGCACTTGGGGTTAGTTTGTTGGGCCAGTGAATCATTTCGCACGTGGCCAGTAAAATCGTTTCGTCACCTGAGTCCTGCTTGTGTCCGGACAAGCCAGAATCGGATTGCGTGTAGTCCCTTGAGCGAAGGGTATCGCGGCATTGGATGCACGTAGAGGATTTGTGAACAGTCAGTTATCCGGTGATATGAACTTCGACTCTGTGAGAGTTATGATCCAGTGACCTGTTATAGAATGGCTAGATACTGACATCGAGTTGAGATATTTGACAGTTAGGACACCTGGTTGTACGGACACATGAGATGCACATGTCGATGCTTTATTTCCAGTTATATGTTCCATCCGTGTATAGTTCGGGGTTATTATTTAGTTATTTACAATCCGAGACATATGATATATACATGAGGGTTTCCTTGTTTGGATTATTTTGCTCGACGTACTACATCTCGTTTTGTAGATCTCTAAATATTAATCTCACCGGATTTACATGGATGGTTAATCGGGTTGTTATACTTGGATCGTTCGCAGTTTTTGATTTCTTGCATTCATTTATATTTATTATTATACTGCCAACTCATTGTGGGATCTTGCCGTGTGTTATACACGCTGACGTACTCCATTCTCTTGGTGTACGTCAGATTTAGATGACGGACAGGTCCAGTATGGAGATGCACTTGAGCCGGAGTTTTCTCAGCAGGAGAGCCTCCCTGACGACGGAGTAGATCGAGCTGAAGCTTAGTTTCCTTTTGTTTTCAGTAGTTTGATGAACCTTAGACTGATTTCAGTATTTTTTCAGTTTAGTTGATATTGTTTTAGGATTCTCTAGTTTCTTTAGCTACATGTATTATTTCAGACATGTGGACTCTTTTATAGTCTGGGATGTTATTTTTATTCGGGTGATATGTACTTCATGTTCTAAATATTTATTTATTCTTACTGACTGTGATTGGGATTTATGACTGTGATGTACTTTTATTATTACTTGACGCTTGGCGTATTAGATTGAGGAGAAATATTTTTTTTATTTGTATTTCCTCTCAACCTAATATGTCGCGGACTTGTTCACGTACCGTTTCCGAGTATTTTCGGAAACGGGGCGTGACATATTCTAATCATCGAGTAGATAATTTATTTTATCTTTTTAATAGTGTATGCTAATTAATATTTATTTTGCTAATTTTAATCAACGCAATTCATCGTAATCGTAATCAATTCTAATTAATAAAAATTTAGATTTATTTTTTGTAGAATTCTTAAAGATCTTTTAGGAATAAGGAGATCGATTTTGAATTTTGAACGAGGTATTTTCTTTACATGAATTAGGAAAATTTTTATATATGTTTTAAGTTCCTCATCAAAATCAGAACCCGACTTCAACGATTTAAATCCAAATTTTGTAAATCAGCAATTTTATGAAATTATTTTGTTCATTGGGTCAACCAATTTTCAACTCTTTTATTTTTCTGATTGATTAGATGAATTTTGAACTCTTTCTAATTTGCAACTTCTGATTTTGATATTTTGCTGATTAGGTGTAGCAAGTAATTTCATATTTGAATAGAAGTGGTCAAAATTTTTCTATTTTTGGATATAAAAATAAATAATTTGATGATTTTTTCCATCAAGGTGAAGCTTTATGAGAATGATTTTGGTCGACAAGTATACCTTATACACACTGAAGAGGTAAATTTAGTAAAGTTTTAATTTCTTTTATTCTAATATCATTGATAATGATAAATTTAGCAGAGCTCATTAATTTGTTTTGATTATTCAAGTTTTAACAATTCGACCTTGGTAATTCTGAATTTACATGATCTGGCTATTGGTATTCTTCCAATTTCATTTATTATTTATTTTGGTTTAATAATTTGTATTAATTTTAGTTATTTTTATTCAATTAATAACTAATCTTTTAGTTTAATTTTTATATTATTAATTAATTTTTCTTATTGACAATTTACAACAAAATTAAAATATCTCGATTTTAGATTCCAAAGGCAAGGTAGTCTGTGATTATTAGTGACTTTTTCCTCACTTTGATTTGATATCCAGAAGGAAAAATGAATGAATTAGTTTTTAATTTTATTTATATATATTTGGTTTGAATAGTGATCAAATAAATTTAATTAATCTTTTAACGATTCATGATATTGTGATTATATGCTTAATGTGTTTGGTTAATCTGTATTATTTTTAGTTATTTTAATTTAATTACATTAGAAATTCATTTGGTTTAATTTTTATATTGTTAATTAATTTTTCTTATTGACGTTTAATATTATTAATTAATTTTTCCTATTGACATTTTCTAACAAAATTAAAAATATTAGTTTTAGATTCAAGTGCAAGGTAGACCATGATTATTGGTGACTTCTTCCTCTCTTTGATCAAGAAGGTAAAATCAATTAACAGTCTAAAAATTTAAATCATGTACATTTGATTTGAAAAGTTATCTGTTAAATTTATGTGATCTTCTAATTTGTCTACGATATTGGTCTTAATAATTTGTATTATCTTAAAGTTTATTTATTTATTTGTTATATATTTAATGCATTTGGTTAATATTTTCTAATCTATGTATTATGATTCTACCTCTTCAGTGATGTGAAGAATTAAGAGCATTCAATTTATGGTATTCTTCTAATTTGTGCACCTATTTATATCATTAAGGTTTAATTATTTGTATTATATTCAGTTATTATTATTTAGTAATTAAATCATTTGGTTTAATTCTCAGATTATTATTTAATGTTTCTGATTGACGATTTTAAAAAATATTTGTAATGGTTTTAGATCGATCTCATTTTACGGATATAAAAAAATTACTGATTTTTTGTTCAAGGTGAAGCTTTTCGAGATCGATTTTAATCAATGCAATTTTATATTTTACATCGAAGAGATAAATTTTAATCTCTTTTTATGATTAAAGTGATGAATCAAAACTGATAATTTTAAATAGATCTTTTTATATATATAAAAATTACTGATTTTTTGTTCAAGGTGAAGCTTTTCGAGATCGATTTTAATCAATGCAATTTTATATTTTACATCGAAGAGATAAATTTTAATCTCTTTTTATGATTAAAGTGATGAATCAAAACTGATAATTTTAAATAGATCTTTTTATATATATAAAAATTATGATTTTTTCGCTCAAGATGAAGCATTTTGAGATCGATTTTATTGATACACTTTTTGATTCTACATCAAAAGGTAAATTTTATTATTTTAAATCTATTTTTAGATTAAATAGATGAATTAATATTGCATTTTTAAATTGTAATCAATGCCATTTTAGATTTTATATCAAAAGGTAAATTTTAATCTTTTTAATCTCTTTTGTTCTGATTAAATTGCATATTATTCTAAATTTATTTAGTATCTCTTTTTCTAAATTATATTCATATATTTAAATTTTTTAAATAATTTTGTTTAAGGTGAAGATTTTGGAGAGTGATTGGAATCAGCGGTATTTACAATTTTACAATTATAATTTTTATTATTATAATATCTCTTTTTGTATTTATAAAAATATTTTAATAATTTTAGATCGATCACTTTTTTAAGTATACAAAATTTTGATGATTTTTCGTTCAAAGTGAAGCTTTTGGGGATTGATTTTAATCAACTTAATTTTGGATTTTACATCGAAGAGGTAAATTCTAATTATTTTAATCTCTTTCTTTCTGATTAAATTGATGATTTAAAATTGATGACTTTAGATCAATCTCTTTTTAGGATATACAAAAATTGTTAATTTTTGTCAAGGTGATACTTTTGGGGATTGATTTTAATCAATGCAATTTTTGACTTTACATCTAGAGGTAAATTTTAATATTTTTCTATCTCTTTTGCTATGATTAAATTGATGCATTAAATTGCATATTGTTCTAAATTTATTTAATATCTCCTTTTTAGATTTATATATACTTAAATTGCATTGAGTTAAAAATTAAAACTAAACTAAAAGCTTCTCCATGTTATTTTTATTTTTATTTCATTCCAAAACTTTTAGAGATCGATTTGAATCGATGTAAATTATAATTTTACATCAAAGAGACAAATTGTAATTTTTAAAAGTTTAAATGCATAATATGTATGGGATTTTACGCCCGAGTTAGGTTGGGTTGAGTTTGGGTTACGTTTAGGGTTTTATTTTTGCATACATATTAATTTATTTTAATATCTCTTTTTTCACAGTTTAGTTGATGAATTAAAATATCATATTATTGTAAATTGAGATTATTTTTTCATCTTAATATAGTTGAGGGATAGTCTTTGGGTGATCCATTTTAATCGAAAACATTTCTAATTTTAATTTACTAGTCGAAAGTACTAATACCTAAAAAGGGTGTTTCTTAAATTTAATACTACACTCATTAAAAAATAACGAGTATGAAATTTTTAATTTAATGTCTCTTTTTTAATTTAACTAAACTAAAAGCTTCTCCATGTTTTTTTTTCATTTCATTCAGGGTGAAGCTTTTGAAGATTGATTTGAATCAATGTAATTTTTATTTTACATTGAAGAGGTAAATTATAATTTTTAAATTTAAATGTGTAATATATATATAAGATTTTACGGTTGGGTTGGGTTTGGGTTTGGGTATTATTTTTCATATACATATTAATTTATTTTAATATTTCTTTTTTCCTCAATTTAATTGATGAATTAAAATTGTATATTATTATAAATTGACATTGCTTTTTCATCTTATTTCTTTTATAATTTAGTGGAGGGTTATTCTTTTAGAGATCGATTTTAATCAATGAAATTTTTGATTTAAATGCTACAATTGAGTGCAAATACATGAAAAAGTTGTTTCATGGGATTTAATACTACAAATAGATAAAAAATGAATACAAAAATTTTAATTTAATACATATTTTTTGGACTTATTTTCATATATTTAAATTGCATTGAGTTATAAATTAAAAGTAAATTGAAAGCTTCTCCATGTTATTTTTATTTTTAATTCTATTCAGAATGAAGCTTCTAGATATTGATTTGAATCTACAAAATTTATAATTTTAATTTGTAGAGGTAAAATATAATTTTTATTATAGTAATATCTTTTTCGTATTTATAAAAATATTCTTGCAGATTTTAGATCGATCTCTTTTTCTAGTATAAAAAATTGTTGATTTTTCATTCAAGATGAAGCTTTTAAGCTCCATTCTAATTAATGCAATTTTTAATTTTACATCGGAGAGGTAAATTTTAATCATTTTTTCTGATTAAATTGATGAATTAAAATTGATGATTTTAGATTTATCTCTTTTTGGGATATAAATAAAAAAGGCAAATTTTTCATTCAGGTGAAGTTTTTCAAGATTGATTTAATTGACGCAATTTTTTATTTTAACTTTTTAAATTTTTTAATCTCTTTTATTTTGATTAAATTGCATGTTGTTCTAAATTAATTGAGCACCTCCTTTTGGGATATATATTTATATATACATATATTTAAATTGCATTGAGTTATGAATTGAAACTAAACTAAAAGCTTCCCCATGTTATATTTATTTTAATTTCATTGCAGGTGAAGCTTTTGGAGATCGATTTGAATTGATGCAATTTTTATTTTACATTGAAGAGGTAAATTATATATATTTTTAAATTTTGAATGTAAAATACATATGGGATTTTATTGGTTATTTGGTCAAGTTAGCGCTATGCTAATGGGTTAAGGGTTGGGTTAGGTTTTTTGTATACATATTAATTTATTTTAATATTTCTTTTTTCCTCAATTTAATTGATGAATTAAAATTGTATATTATTATAAATTGACATTGCTTTTTCATCTTATTTCTTTTATAATTTAGTGGAGGGTTATTCTTTTAGAGATCGATTTTAATCAATGCAATTTTATATTTTACATCGAAGAGGTAAATTCTAATTATTTTAATCTCTTTCTTTCTGATTAAATTGATGAATTAAAATTGCATATTGTTCTAAATTTATTTAGTATCTCTTTTTCTAAATTATATTCATATATTTAAATTGCATTGAGTTATGAATTGAAACTAAACTAAAAGCTTCTCCATGTTTTTTTTTCATTTCATTCAGGGTGAAGCTTTTGAAGATTGATTTGAATCAATGTAATTTTTATTTTACATTGAAGAGGTAAATTATAATTTTTAAATTTAAATGTGTAATATATATATAAGATTTTACGTCCGGGTTGGGTTGGGTTTGGGTTTGGGTATTATTTTTCATATACATATTAATTTATTTTAATATTTCTTTTTTCCTCAATTTAATTGATGAATTAAAATTGTATATTATTATAAATTGACATTGCTTTTTCATCTTATTTCTTTTATAATTTAGTGGAGGGTTATTCTTTTAGAGATCGATTTTAATCAATGAAATTTTTGATTTAAATGCTACAATTGAGTGCAAATACATGAAAAAGTTGTTTCATGGGATTTAATACTACAAATAGATAAAAAATGAATACAAAAATTTTAATTTAATACATATTTTTTGGACTTATTTTCATATATTTAAATTGCATTGAGTTATGAATTGAAACTAAACTAAAAGCTTCCCCATGTTATATTTATTTTAATTTCATTGCAGGTGAAGCTTTTGGAGATCGATTTGAATCGATGTAAATTATAATTTTACATCAAAGAGACAAATTGTAATTTTTAAAAGTTTAAATGCATAATATGTATGGGATTTTACGCCCGAGTTAGGTTGGGTTGAGTTTGGGTTACGTTTAGGGTTTTATTTTTGCATACATATTAATTTATTTTAATATCTCTTTTTTCACAGTTTAGTTGATGAATTAAAATTGTATATTATTATAAATTGACATTGCTTTTTCATCTTATTTCTTTTATAATTTAGTGGAGGGTTATTCTTTTCGAGATCGATTTTAATCAATGCAATTTTATATTTTACATCGAAGAGATAAATTTTAATCTCTTTTTATGATTAAAGTGATGAATCAAAACTGATAATTTTAAATAGATCTTTTTATATATATAAAAATTACTGATTTTTTCGTTCAAGATGAAGCATTTTGAGATCGATTTTAATTGATACACTTTTTGATTCTACATCAAAAGGTAAATTTTATTATTTTAAATCTATTTTTAGATTAAATAGATGAATTAATATTGCATTTTTAAATTGTAATCAATGCCATTTTAGATTTTATATCAAAAGGTAAATTTTAATCTTTTTAATCTCTTTTGTTCTGATTAAATTGCATATTATTCTAAATTTATTTAGTATCTCTTTTTCTAAATTATATTCATATATTTAAATTTTTTAAATAATTTTGTTTAAGGTGAAGATTTTGGAGAGTGATTGGAATCAGCGGTATTTACAATTTTACAATTATAATTTTTATTATTATAATATCTCTTTTTGTATTTATAAAAATATTTTAATAATTTTAGATCGATCACTTTTTTAAGTATACAAAATTTTGATGATTTTTCGTTCAAAGTGAAGCTTTTGGGGATTGATTTTAATCAACTTAATTTTGGATTTTACATCAAGAGGTAAATTCTAATTATTTTAATCTCTTTCTTTCTGATTAAATTGATGATTTAAAATTGATGACTTTAGATCAATCTCTTTTTAGGATATACAAAAATTGTTAATTTTTGTCAAGGTGATACTTTTGGGATTGATTTAATCAATGCAATTTTGACTTTACATCTAGAGGTAAATTTTAATATTTTTCTATCTCTTTTGCTATGATTAAATTGATGCATTAAATTGCATATTGTTCTAAATTTATTTAATATCTCCTTTTTAGATTTATATATACTTAAATTGCATTGAGTTAAAAATTAAAACTAAACTAAAAGCTTCTCCATGTTATTTTTATTTTTATTTCATTCCAAAACTTTTAGAGATCGATTTGAATCGATGTAAATTCTAATTTTACATCAAAGAGACAAATTGTAATTTTTAAAAGTTTAAATGCATAATAATGTATGGGATTTTACGTCCGAGTTAGGTTGGGTTGAGTTTGGGTTACGTTTAGGGTTTTATTTTTGCATACATATTAATTTATTTTAATATCTCTTTTTTCACAGTTTAGTTGATGAATTAAAATATCATATTATTGTAAATTGAGATTATTTTTCATCTTAATATAGTTGAGGGATAGTCTTTGGGTGATCCATTTTAATCGAAAACATTTCTAATTTTAATTTACTAGTCGAAAGTACTAATACCTAAAAGGGTGTTTCTTAAATTTAATACTACACTCATTAAAAATAAGAGTATGAAATTTTTAATTTAATGTCTCTTTTTTAATTTAACTAAACTAAAAGCTTCTCCATGTTTTTTTTTCATTTCATTCAGGGTGAAGCTTTTGAAGATTGATTTGAATCAATGTAATTTTTATTTTACATTGAAGAGGTAAATTATAATTTTTAAATTTAAATGTGTAATATATATATAAGATTTTACGCCCTGGTTGGGTTGGGTTTGGGTTTGGGTATTATTTTTCATATACATATTAATTTATTTTAATATTTCTTTTTCCTCAATTTAATTGATGAATTAAAATTGTATATTATTATAAATTGACATTGCTTTTTCATCTTATTTCTTTTATAATTTAGTGGAGGGTTATTCTTTTAGAGATCGATTTTAATCAATGAAATTTTTGATTTAAATGCTACAATTGAGTGCAAATACATGAAAAAGTTGTTTCATGGGATTTAATACTACAAATAGATAAAAAAAATGAATACAAAAATTTTAATTTAATACATATTTTTTGGACTTATTTTCATATATTTAAATTGCATTGAGTTATAAATTAAAAGTAAATTGAAAGCTTCTCCATGTTATTTTTATTTTTAATTCTATTCAGAATGAAGCTTCTAGATATTGATTTGAATCTACAAAATTTATAATTTTAATTTGTAGAGGTAAAATATAATTTTATTATAGTAATATCTTTTTCGTATTTATAAAAATATTCTTGCAGATTTTAGATCGATCTCTTTTTCTAGTATAAAAAAATTGTTGATTTTTCATTCAAGATGAAGCTTTTAAGCTCCATTCTAATTAATGCAATTTTTAATTTTACATCGAGAGGTAAATTTTAATCATTTTTTCTGATTAAATTGATGAATTAAAATTGATGATTTTAGATTTATCTCTTTTTGGGATATAAATAAAAAAGGCAAATTTTTCATTCAGGGTGAAGTTTTTCAAGATTGATTTAATTGACGCAATTTTTATTTTAACTTTTAAATTTTTTAATCTCTTTTATTTTGATTAAATTGCATGTTGTTCTAAATTAATTGAGCACCTCCTTTTGGGATATATATTTATATATACATATATTTAAATTGCATTGAGTTATGAATTGAAACTAAACTAAAAGCTTCCCCATGTTATATTTATTTTAATTTCATTGCAGGTGAAGCTTTTGGAGATCGATTTGAATTGATGCAATTTTTATTTTACATTGAAGAGGTAAATTATATATATTTTTAAATTTTGAATGTAAAATACATATGGGATTTTATGTTTGGGTCAATGGGTAATTGGGAAGCGGCGCTATCAAGTTAGGGTTGGGTTGGGTTTAGGGTTTTTTGTATACATATTAATTTATTTTAATATCTCTTTTTTCACAAATTAATTGATGAATTAAAATTGCATATTGTTGTAAATTTACATTATTTTTCATCATATTTTTAATAATTTAGTTGAGATTTAGTATTTTTGAGATTGATTTTAATTAAGAAAAATTCTAATTTTAATACAACAATCGACTATAAATACCGAAAATGTTGTTTCATGAATTTAGTACTACAATCGATAAAAAAAGGATGAGTACGAAATTTTTAATTTTATATGTGTTTTATTTGATTTATATGCAGCTATTTAAATTGCATTGAGTTATGAATTGAAACTAAACTAAAAGCTTCCCCATGTTATATTTATTTTAATTTCATTGCAGGTGAAGCTTTTGGAGATCGATTTGAATTGATGCAATTTTTATTTTACATTGAAGAGGTAAATTATATATATTTTTAAATTTTGAATGTAAAATACATATGGGATTTTATGTTTGGGTTGGGTTGGTCAATAGCTATGCTATCAAGTTAGGGTTGGGTTGGGTTTAGGGTTTTTTGTATACATATTAATTTATTTTAATATCTCTTTTTTCACAAATTAATTGATGAATTAAAATTGCATATTGTTGTAAATTTACATTATTTTTCATCATATTTTTAATAATTTAGTTGAGATTTAGTATTTTTGAGATTGATTTTAATTAAGAAAAATTCTAATTTTAATACAACAATCGACTATAAATACCTGAAAATGTTGTTTCATGAATTTAGTACTACAATCGATAAAAAAAGGATGAGTACGAAATTTTAATTTTATATGTGTTTTATTTGATTTATATGCAGCTATTGAAATTGCATTGAGCTATAAATTGAAATTTAACTGAAAGGTTCTCCATGTTATTTTTATTTTTATTTTTATTGAGGGTGAAGACTTTGTGGAATCGACGTAATGTTTTATTTTATATTGACGAGGTAAATTGTAATTTTTAAAATTCTAAACACGTAATACATATGGCATTTTACATCCGGGTTAGGTTGGGTTAAGTTTGTGTTGGGTTTGCATTTGGGATATTATTTTTATATACATATTAATTTATTTTAAATATCTCTTTTTGTCCTCAATTCAATTGATGAAGTTAAATTGCATATTGTTGTAAATTGATATCATTTTTTATCTTATTTTTTAATAATTTAGTTGAGGGTTATTTCTTTGGAGATTGATTTTAGTCAGTGAAACCTTTAATTTTAATGCCACAATTGAGTACAAATATTTAAAAAGTTATTTCATGAATTTAATACTACAAATTGATAATAAAAAGGACGAGTATGAAAATTTTAATTTAATATATATCTTTGTGGATTTATATTCATCTATTTAAATTGCATTGAGTTGTAAATTGAAATTAAACTGAAAACTTCTCCATGTTATTTTTATTTTTAACTTTTCGGGATGAAGCTTTTGGAGATTGATTTGAACCAATGCAATTTCTTAATTTACATCGAAGAGGTAGTTTGAAATTTACTAATTTTAAATGTGTAATACATATGAGATTTTTACATTTGGGTTCATTTGGGTTAGGTTTAGGTTGGGTTTGAGTTTGGGGTTTTATTTTTGTATACATGTTAATTTATTTTAAAATCACTTTTTCACAAGTTAATTGATGAATTAAAATTGCATATTGTTATAAATTGACATTGCTTTTTCATATTATGTTTTTATAATTTAATTGAGGGTTAGTCTTTTGGAGATCAATTTTAATCGATAAAATTTCTAATTTTAATACTACAATCGAGTAAAAATACATGAAAAATTATTTCATAAATTTAATACTACAATCGATAATTAAAAAAATGACGAGTACAAAATTTTTACAACAAGATCTCTTTTTGGAATTTATATGAAGCTATTAAAATTGAACTAAGTTACAAATTGAAACTAAACTGAAAGCTTCTCCATATTATTTTTATTTTTATTTTTATTTTTATTTTTATTTTTATTGAGGGTGAAGACTTTGTGGAATCGACGTAATGTTTTATTTTATATTGACGAGGTAAATTGTAATTTTTAAAATTCTAAACACGTAATACATATGGCATTTTACATCCGGGTTAGGTTGGGTTAGGTTTAGGTTTAGGGCTTTATTTTTGCATACATATTAATTTATTTTTATATCTATTTTTCCGCACTTTAATTGATGAATTAAACTTGCATATTTTTGTAAATTGACGTTGTTTTTCATCATTTGTTTTCTAATTTAGTTGAGGGTTAGTATTTTGGAGATTAATTTCAACTAAAAATTCTAATTTTAATACTACAATCGAAAGTACAAAATACCTTAAAAGTTATTTTATGAATTTAATGCTACAACCGCTTAAAAAGGACGAGTACAAAATTTTTACAACAATATATCTTTGTTTGGATTTATATGTAGTTATTAAAATTGCATTGAGTTTTTTTAATTGAACTGCCAAGAGTTCCGGCACTGTAAATTTTATTAATTAGATGGCGAAATAGCCAGATTTGATACAAGAAAGGATGTGGTCACGGAGGATTGTTCCTTAGAGGCATTTTAAGACATGCCAATAAGGAAGATTCGATGACCTTAAAAACAAGATCCAAAAAGTACCCAAAAAATCTACAAATGATGTCATATGTTGTGTCGAACTACCACCTTCTTTCGATGTGAGGGAGACCTATCATATCATCGATCAAAGCAAGCTTGACATCTTGAGGGAGACCTATCATAATTTAAAATTGTATTGAGTTATAAAAACTAAACTGAAAGCTTCTCCATATTATTTTTATTTTTAATTTCGTTTAGGATGAAGCTTTTGAAAATCGATTTGAATCAATGCGCTTCGATTTTACATCAAATAGGTAGATTATAATTTTCTTAAAATTTAAATGCATAAGACATATGAGATTTTATGTTCGGTTTGGGTTGGGTTGGGTTTGGGTTGGGTTTGAGTTTAGGATTTTTACTTTTGTATACATATTATTTTTTTAATTTTAATATCTATTTTTAGCAATTTAATTGATGAATTAAAATTGCATATTGCCGCAAATTGTAGAGGTTGATCATGTTATGGAAGGAAAAGATCCTGGAATTCTCAAAGGGGACCCAAATAATATCATTCATAAAAAGATTAAAGGACGCCGCATGCATCGCGGCCGATAATATTAGTCGCAACAAACCGCATCGCGGCCGATAATATTAGTCGCAACAAACCGGATCGTGACCGTTAAGGGAGTTAGAAAATAGATTTCTTTTAATATTTTTATATCTTATATTGTTATTTTTCCTTGCTTCTAAATATGAATATGAAATATACTTAGATTCTTGATATAATTAGTACGGTTGGTATAAATATTTTTGTATCACCAATTAAATGGTTTGAGTCTTTTATATACATTTCTAATTTACCATATACAACAATTTTGAAATACAAGGAAGTTATGGAAACTATAATTGTACGTAAATAATAATACATATTGGATAACAGATAAAACAATTATGAATTTGAAATTAAGATCAAATTTTAGTGCAACACACATATACTTCTATGGAGGATTAACTTAATTACAAAAAATGTTATTTTTCAATTCATGGCGTATATATATACTAAAAGATGTTTCTTTATATGTACATGGTATATATACTAAAATATAGCTGAATTAGGTAGGTATAGGTTATTGAGAATTAAATCAAACTTATTTGCATTTAAGTTTCTAAAATAAATAGTGCCTTTGACTTTTGGGAATATCACCACACTGATTTCAACAAGAAAGTTATAATAAAAGATATACTAATTAATTAATATAATTAAAAATACTAATTATCTAAAGAGTTGTATGTCAGTTTATTGATTAATTCTTCATAATAATAAAATAAATATTATACGTACATTACAAATTTTAAAATAAAATATTGATAAGATAATATAATAATGTAAATACAGTATATTAATCCAACCAATGTTGTTATATACAATAACAAAATTTCTAATATAATGTAATCTAATAATTAAATATAAAAGATTTCATGAACTTTATGGATATTGAAGTTATTTTGAAATTACCGGAATGATAATCCATGTCTTTATAATAATATAAATGTGATATTCGTACAAATTTAAGAGAGTTATTGAAAGAGTTAAATTCATTTTAAGGTTCATTTTAAAATGCGAGGTATGGAAAAAGAGAGGGATGTACATGCCTGGAAAGCACGAAAATACTATAAGATAGCGATCGGGGGATATAATTAGTTTTTGAGAGTATATTCATAAGCGAAAGATCGAAACATGGATATAAGATCAGAAAATTGAATTCAGACCGTGCTTAACACGGGCTTAAATACTAGTAGTAATAGATAAGAACAACAAGAAGGGGCGGATCCATCAAGGGCCTATAAAGGGCCCAACAAAATGCTGGCCCCACTTGGGTATTAAAAATATTTTTATGGGTATTAATATTTTCACTTAAATACCTTATAGTTTTCTCTAGTTTGCACTTATAAACCCTCAATTGTTCTTGACAACATTTATATACCCTAAAGTTCTTAAAACTTGCACGTATATATCATCACTTGTTTTTATGGAACTTATATACCCTAAAATTTCTAATATAATGTAATCTAATAATTAAATATAAAAAGATTTCATGAACTTTATGGATATTGAAGTTATTTTGAAATTACCGGAATGATAATCCATGTCTTTATAATAATATAAATGTGATATTCGTACAAATTTAAGAGAGTTATTGAAAGAGTTAAATTCATTTTAAGGTTCATTTTAAAATGCGAGGTATGGAAAAAGAGAGGGATGTACATGCCTGGAAAGCACGAAAATACTATAAGATAGCGATCGGGGATATAATTAGTTTTGAGAGTATATTCATAAGCGAAAGATCGAAACATGGATATAAGATCAGAAAATTGAATTCAGACCGTGCTTAACACGGGCTTAAATACTAGTAGTAATAGATAAGAACAACAAGAAGGGGCGGATCCATCAAGGGCCTATAAAGGGCCCAACAAAATGCTGGCCCCACTTGGGTATTAAAAATATTTTTATGGGTATTAATATTTTCACTTAAATACCTTATAGTTTTCTCTACTTTGCACTTATAAACCCTCAATTGTTCTTGACAACATTTATATACCCTAAAGTTTTTAATAGTTGTGCTTATATACCCTAAAGTTTTTAATAGTTGTGCTTATATACCCTAAAGTTCTTAAAACTTGCATTATATATCATCACTTGTTTTTATGGAACTTATATACCCTAAAGTTCTTAAAACTTGCATTATATATCATCACTTGTTTTTAGGAACTTATATACCCTAAAGTTCTTAAAACTTGCGTATATATCATCACTTGTTTTTAGGAACTTATATACCCTAAAGTTTTAAAACTTTCACTTAAATACCTTATAGTTTTCTCTAGTTTGCACTTATAAACCCTCAATTGTTCTTGACAACATTTATATACCCTAAAGTTTTTAATAGTTGTGCTTATATACCCTAAAGTTTTTAATAGTTGTGCTTATATACCCTAAAGTTCTTAAAACTTGCGTATATATCATCACTTGTTTTTAGGAACTTATATACCCTAAAGTTTTTAATAGTTGTGCTTATATACCCTAAAGTTTTTAATAGTTGTGCTTATATACCCTAAAGTTTTAAAACTTTCACTTAAATACCCTCAGTTATGCAAATGCGAAATTTTCCCCAAATGTTCTCATTCAAAACTTGCATATTAATTTTAGAACTTTTAACCATTTATTTTTTTGTTAAATTTACTATTCAAACTATCATAATTCTATTTTAAAATAGTATTTGGATATGTCTAACATTAAATCAAACAACTATTAAGAGTTAAAACTATTCTACAATTAAAAATACATGAAAAATTATTTCATAAATTTAATACTACAATCGATAATTAAAAAAAATGACGAGTACAAAATTTTTACAACAAGATCTCTTTTTGGAATTTATATGAAGCTATTAAAATTGAACTAAGTTACAAATTGAAACTAAACTGAAAGCTTCTCCATATTATTTTTATTTTTAACTTTTCGGGATGAAGCTTTTGGAGATTGATTTGAACCAATGCAATTTCTTAATTTACATCGAAGAGGTAGTTTGAAATTTACTAATTTTAAATGTGTAATACATATGAGATTTTTACATTTGGGTTCATTTGGGTTAGGTTTAGGTTGGGTTTGAGTTTGGGGTTTTATTTTTGTATACATATTAATTTATTTTAATATCTCTTTTTTCACAAATTAATTGATGAATTAAACTTGCATATTTTTGTAAATTGACGTTGTTTTTCATCATTTGTTTTCTAATTTAGTTGAGGGTTAGTATTTTGGAGATTAATTTCAACTAAAAATTCTAATTTTAATACTACAATCGAGTACAAAATACCTTAAAAGTTATTTTATGAATTTAATGCTACAACCGCTAAAAAGGACGAGTACAAAATTTTTACAACAATATATCTTTGTTTGATTTATATGCAGCTATTGAAATTGCATTGAGTTGTAAATTGAAATTAAACTGAAAACTTCTCCATGTTATTTTTATTTTTAACTTTTCAGATGAAGCTTTTGGAGATTGATTTTAGTCAGTGAAACCTTTAATTTTAATGCCACAATTGAGTACAAATATTTAAAAAGTTATTTCATGAATTTAATACTACAATCGAGTAAAAATACATGAAAAATTACTTCATAAATTTAATACTACAATCGATAAAAAAAGGATGAGTACGAAATTTTTAATTTTACATCGAGAGGTAAATTTTAATCATTTTTTCTGATTAAATTGATGAATTAAAATTGATGATTTTAGATTTATCTCTTTTGGGATATATATTTATATATACATATATTTAAATTGCATTGAGTTATGAATTGAAACTAAACTGAAAGCTTCTCCATATTATTTTTATTTTTAACTTTTCGGGATGAAGCTTTTGGAGATCGATTTGAATTGATGCAATTTTTATTTTACATTGAAGAGGTAAATTATATATATTTTTAAATTTTGAATGTAAAATACATATGGGATTTTATGTTTGGGTTGGGTTGGGTTTAGGGTTTTTTGTATACATATTAATTTATTTTAATATCTCTTTTTTCACAAATTAATTGATGAATTAAAATTGCATATTGTTGTAAATTTACATTATTTTTCATCATATTTTTAATAATTTAGTTGAGATTTAGTATTTTTGAGATTGATTTTAATTAAGAAAAATTCTAATTTTAATACAACAATCGACTATAAATACCAAAATGTTGTTTCATGAATTTAGTACTACAATCGATAAAAAAAGGATGAGTACGAAATTTTTAATTTTATATGTGTTTTATTTGATTTATATGCAGCTATTGAAATTGCATTGAGCTATAAATTGAAATTTAACTGAAAGGTTCTCCATGTTATTTTTATTTTTATTTTTATTGAGGGTGAAGACTTTGTGGAATCGACGTAATGTTTTATTTTATATTGACGAGGTAAATTGTAATTTTTAAAATTCTAAACACGTAATACATATGGCATTTTACATCGGTTAGGTTGGGTTAAGTTTGTGTTGGGTTTGCATTTGGGATATTATTTTTATATACATATTAATTTATTTTAAATATCTCTTTTTGTCCTCAATTCAATTGATGAAGTTAAATTGCATATTGTTGTAAATTGATATCATTTTTTATCTTATTTTTTAATAATTTAGTTGAGGGTTATTTCTTTGGAGATTGATTTTAGTCAGTGAAACCTTTAATTTTAATGCCACAATTGAGTACAAATATTTAAAAAGTTATTTCATGAATTTAATACTACAAATTGATAATAAAAAGGACAGTATGAAAATTTTAATTTAATATATATCTTTGTGGATTTATATTCATCTATTTAAATTGCATTGAGTTGTAAATTGAAATTAAACTGAAAACTTCTCCATGTTATTTTTATTTTTAACTTTTCGGGATGAAGCTTTTGGAGATTGATTTGAACCAATGCAATTTCTTAATTTACATCAAGAGGTAGTTTGAAATTTACTAATTTTAAATGTGTAATACATATGAGATTTTTACATTTGGGTTCATTTGGGTTAGGTTTAGGTTGGGTTTGAGTTTGGGGTTTTATTTTTGTATACATGTTAATTTATTTTAAAATCACTTTTTCACAAGTTAATTGATGAATTAAAATTGCATATTGTTATAAATTGACATTGCTTTTTCATATTATGTTTTTATAATTTAATTGAGGGTTAGTCTTTTGGAGATCAATTTTAATCGATAAAATTTCTAATTTTAATACTACAATCGAGTAAAAATACATGAAAAATTATTTCATAAATTTAATACTACAATCGATAATTAAAAAAATGACGAGTACAAAATTTTTACAACAAGATCTCTTTTTGGAATTTATATGAAGCTATTAAAATTGAACTAAGTTACAAATTGAAACTAAACTGAAAGCTTCTCCATATTATTTTTACTTTTAATTTTGTTCGTGGTAAAACTTTTAGAGATTGATTTGAACCAATGCAATTTCTTAATTTACATCGAAGAGTTTATATGAAAATTTTTAAATTTTAAATGTATAATATGTATGGGATTTTACGTCCGGGTTAGGTTGGGTTAGGTTTAGGTTTAGGGCTTTATTTTTTGCATACATATTAATTTATTTTTATATCTATTTTTCCGACTTTAATTGATGAATTAAACTTGCATATTTTTGTAAATTGACGTTGTTTTTCATCATTTGTTTTCTAATTTAGTTGAGGGTTAGTATTTTGGAGATTAATTTCAACTAAAAATTCTAATTTTAATACTACAATCGAGTACAAAATACCTTAAAAGTTATTTTATGAATTTAATGCTACAACCGCTTAAAAAAGGACGAGTACAAAATTTTTACAACAATATATCTTTGTTTGGATTTATATGTAGTTATTAAAATTGCATTGAGTTTTTTTTTAATTGGAACTTCGCGCAGGTTCCCGGGCAGACCTGTAAATTTTATTAATTAGATGGCAGAAATAGCCAGCATTTGATACAAGAAAGGATGTGGTCACGGAGGATTGTTCCTTAGAGGCATTTTAAGACATGCCAATAAGGAAGATTCCGATGACCTTAAAAAAAACAAGATCCAAAAAAGTACCCAAAAAAATCTACAAATGATGTCATATGTTGTGTCGAACTACCACCTTCTTTCTGATGTGAGGGAGACCTATCATATCATCGATCAAAGCAAGCTTGACATCTTGAGGGAGACCTATCATAATTTAAAATTGTATTGAGTTATAAAAAAACTAAACTGAAAGCTTCTCCATATTATTTTTATTTTTAATTTCGTTTAGGATGAAGCTTTTGAAAATCGATTTGAATCAATGCAGTTTCTGATTTTACATCAAATAGGTAGATTATAATTTTCTTAAAATTTAAATGCATAAGACATATGAGATTTTATGTTCGGTTTGGGTTGGGTTGGGTTTGGGTTGGGTTTGAGTTTAGGATTTTTACTTTTGTATACATATTATTTTTTTTAATTTTAATATCTATTTTTTAGCAATTTAATTGATGAATTAAAATTGCATATTGCCGCAAATTGTAGAGGTTGATCATGTTATGGAAGGAAAAGATCCTGGAATTCTCAAAGGGGACCCAAATAATATCATTCATAAAAAAAGATTAAAGGACGCTCGCATGCATCGTGCTGATAATATTAGCTGCAACAAACCAGATCGTGCTGATAATATTAGCTGCAACAAACCAGATCTGTGACCCGTTAAGGGGAGTTAGAAAATAGATTTCTTTTTAATATTTTTATATCTTATATTGTTATTTTTCCTTGCTTCTAAATATGAATATGAAATATACTTAGATTCTTGATATAATTAGTACGGTTGGTATAAATATTTTTGTATCACCAATTAAATGGTTTGAGTCTTTTATATACATTTCTAATTTACCATATACAACAATTTTGAAATACAAGGAAGTTATGGAAACTATAATTGTACGTAAATAATAATACATATTGGATAACAGATAAAACAATTATGAATTTGAAATTAAGATCAAATTTTAGTGCAACACACATATACTTCTATGGAGGATTAACTTAATTACAAAAAATGTTATTTTTCAATTCATGGCGTATATATATACTAAAAGATGTTTCTTTATATGTACATGGTATATATACTAAAATATAGCTGAATTAGGTAGGTATAGGTTATTGAGAATTAAATCAAACTTATTTGCATTTAAGTTTCTAAAATAAATAGTGCCTTTGACTTTTGGGAATATCACCACACTGATTTCAACAAGAAAGTTATAATAAAAGATATACTAATTAATTAATATAATTAAAAATACTAATTATCTAAAGAGTTGTATGTCAGTTTATTGATTAATTCTTCATAATAATAAAATAAATATTATACGTACATTACAAATTTTAAAATAAAATATTGATAAGATAATATAATAATGTAAATACAGTATATTAATCCAACCAATGTTGTTATATACAATAACAAAATTTCTAATATAATGTAATCTAATAATTAAATATAAAAAGATTTCATGAACTTTATGGATATTGAAGTTATTTTGAAATTACCGGAATGATAATCCATGTCTTTATAATAATATAAATGTGATATTCGTACAAATTTAAGAGAGTTATTGAAAGAGTTAAATTCATTTTAAGGTTCATTTTAAAATGCGAGGTATGGAAAAAGAGAGGGATGTACATGCCTGGAAAGCACGAAAATACTATAAGATAGCGATCGGGGATATAATTAGTTTTGAGAGTATATTCATAAGCGAAAGATCGAAACATGGATATAAGATCGAAAATTGAATTCAGACTGCTTAACACGGGCTTAAATACTAGTAGTAATAGATAAGAACAACAAGAAGGGGCGGATCCATCAAGGGCCTATAAAGGGCCCAACAAAATGCTGGCCCCACTTGGGTATTAAAAATATTTTTATGGGTATTAATATTTTCACTTAAATACCTTATAGTTTTCTCTACTTTGCACTTATAAACCCTCAATTGTTCTTGACAACATTTATATACCCTAAAGTTCTTAAAACTTGCACGTATATATCATCACTTGTTTTTGGCGGAACTTATATACCCTAAAGTTTTTAATAGTTGTGCTTATATACCCTAAAGTTTTTAAAACTTTCACTTAAATACCCTCAGTTATGCAAATGCGGAAATTTTCCCCAAATGTTCTCATTCAAAACTTGCATATTAATTTTAGAACTTTTAACCATTTATTTTTTTGTTAAATTTACTATTCAAACTATCATAATTCTATTTTAAAATAGTATTTGGATATGTCTAACATTAAATCAAACAACTATTAAGAGTTAAAACTATTCTACAATTAAAAATTAGCATGAGGCCGCATGAGAATTTTAGAGGAAAAATTCTCATGTTTGCATAACTAGAGTATTAAAGTGCAAGTTTTAAGAACTTTAAGTATATAAGTGCTGCCAAAAAACAAGTGAGGGTATATAATTAAAACGTAGAGGAAGCTATAGGGTATTTAAGTGCAATTAATTCATTATTATATAGTAATTTTATAAACTATAAGGGCTAAAGTGTATAATTTTCAAACAAAAAATTTCATTTCTTTCTTTCTCATGATTTTGTAATTTCCATGAGATAATGATCCCGAATATGGAAGATAGGCCGTTAGACCAAATCTTAGACTTCAAGTGTCTATAAATATATTTTGTAACATATACGAGGAATATATAATGAAACATTTTCAAAAATAAAGACAAAAGATTGCCATTATAATCACTATATTCGAATTGAAGATATGACTCAAAATCTTGTTATATAATGATCTTTATATATTAATCAATTGTGCAAAAGAAAAAAAAATATTTGCTATTGTGTTTAATTAGTTTTTGAACCCCATTGCCAACATTCCTGGCTCCGCTATGCAATGGGAAAACCAGTGTTTGCAGAATGAAATTGTTGATATTTAATGTTTAATAGCTTTTTTGACTTTTTCATTAATCACATTTCACTTACATTTCCACTTCTCTCTCAATTTTATTTGGTATTATTGGACGATTTTGATTGAATATGCATGCATGTGAATAATTAGCGGTTTCACATATGATATGATTTTTGACCTCTATGCCATAATTTTCAGATTCAGACCTCTTCTTTAACTATTCACCTGCATTCACTGAATATTTATGAGGGTAAATTACACTAAAACTCCCGAAGAAATTTCAGCATTTTACAGTAAACCCCCAATAACTTCAAAAATCACATTAAGTCCCCAATAACTATTGTAATAGCAGAAAACCCCCAATAAGTATTTGCATTTTTCAAAAACCCACAATTAGGATCTAAATGTGTTCCCAACGCAAAATGTGGACTAAACACCGTCATGGGGGTTATGTGTAAAAAGCAAAAATTTCTTGGGGGTTTTCTACAATTCCAATAGTTATTGGGGGTGTAGTGCAATTTTATAAGTTATTGGGGTTTACTACAAAATGTTGAAAGGTCTTGGAGTTTAGTGTCATTTATCCTATTTATGATTTATTTTAGGTTTTTTTTTTCAAATTTTTTCCCTTCAATCTTTAATATTTTAGTTAGTCCCTTAAATTATTGAAATTACTATTAGATCCTCGTTTCTTGTAAGTTGTTACAAAATTAGTCCTTGCAATCATTGAAATTGCTATTAGGTCCCCATTTCTCACAAGTTGTTCCAAATTAAGCCATCTAGTCAAGATTACACGTTTCCTTTGACCATGTAAACTTCGTTGGTCTGACATGTTCTCCTAAATTGTTTTATCAAAATTTAATGTATAAGACAAATATATATAATAAAATAAATGAAGGAAAATATACGTGTACTAATTTTATACAAGACTGACTAAGAGGCCCAACTTCCAGACTTGAGATATGGAATTACTATAGAGTTTCATTTGTCACTTTATGTGTAGGATTTTAATATGTAGGTCAAGAATTAGTGTTTCTTTTACCCAAAAATGCTGAATGAATTAGCTTAAACCATACTCTGGAGTATAATTTAATTGTTTAATTCCCTGTGCATTGCAATCAAGATCTTTTATTAGATAGGATGACATATATCTCGCTTGATTCCATTGGTAATCAATCAATAATATTCTGTGGGTGACTCTAAGATTAATACAAAAAAAAGGCTCTAGCAGTGTGAGAAGGAATTGAACTGTGTACTATTACTGTTGATGTATGAAATCACAGTCACGAAACTCTTGTTGGATAAGTTGTTGATTGAGTGGAGTCCGCCTTCTTTTCTAATATCCGGTGATGCTGGCTAACCGAGGGTTTACCTACGGCAGAGAAAGAACCTGTGGAAGGGCGGAGTTGGGATCTCCGGTGGTCCCTCCGACGGTCAAGTCAGTATAGAAGTTAACGAAACAGGGTTTTTTCTGGGAGAGATCACTTACCTGTTCTATTGAACAGTTCGCTATTTATATGAAGGGTTGAAGGGTATTTTCGTCTCTTCATTTGGTAAAAAAATCGGTAAACGAGTCAGCTCCCTCCTCCACGTGTAGGCCAATGACTGGGTAAGCGTCTTTCGTTGTAGGCCACGGCAGTCTACCTCACGGCAGTCTACCTTTACAGGTGTCAAGCTAAGAATTAATCTAAGAGTTAGTGTTGTTCCCTTATCATTAATGAGATGGAATTGACGACGTCCGCAGCCGAATTAGTTTGAGGGGCCTTAGTTACCGTGAGAGATGGAGGGATTAAGGGGCTGACAATGCATTTAATGTGATATAGACATACTGTCGGGACCAAACTCCATGCAACCATCGTTTAGGTTGAGGGAGCCACTCTGGACGAGTGTGAGGAGTTGCGTGTCCAAGGGGACGACTCACACCGCCATTCGCGTCGTCCATAAAGACAATTGGCTGAAAGGCCGACTGGTACCGCCTTTCGCCTCGTCCATGAAGACAATTGGCTGAAAGGCCGACTGGTACCGCCTTTCACGTCGTCCATGAAGACAATTGGCTGAAACGCCAACTGGTACCGGCTTTCACGTCGTCCATGAAGTTAGTCGGCCGAAGGACCGACTAAAACCGCCCTTCGAGTCGCTCGTGAAGGCAGGCAACCGAAAGATCGACTGGTACCGCCTTTCGAGTCGCTCGTTTACAAAGGCAATTGATCGCCACGACTTGGTTCGAATGAAGGATGTGAGACATTAATTTGACTCAGCTGGCGAGTCCAGATTGCCTTTAAACAAATAAGTTAAAATGTTTATCTACCTGATGCATGGATTTCTTCCTTCTAATTAAGGATTAGTGGCTAATTAGCGTTCAGGACCATAACAGTTGGCCCCTTTCATTCGGAGTCGGCTGGAACCGAGTGCGAATGAAATAGAGACCATGGTTCCGGATGAATAGGGGTGTATTCAAGGGGAGTCACGAAGGTTCTCGTGATGAGACATGGCTGACATCAGCGAACAGCTTTTGGGCTGTTGACGATTCGTTTCTGGGCCCGGTAGTAGGCCTGTTAAAGGCAAAGTGGGCGGTTTCTCGAGTTTCGAGACAACGCTTCGGGTTCTGAGTTTTAATCTTGGCCGTTGATCGTAGGCTGACCCATTGCCTGTGGGCCCCTTTATAAGTATAAGAAACGAAGAGAGGATAAGCTCTACTCTCTGCATCTCTCTGAAAGAATCTCCGGCGATCTTTCGGCAATCTACACAAGCATTTTCCATGGATTCCGATAGTCGAAAGCAACTAGATGAGTTTCGTTCAAAGGTGACCGATGCACAGATGCGGCTTCTTCATTCAAAATTTGATATTCCCAAGGAATTCAAACTGAGGGCACCGTCGATGTCAGCGTCGGTGTATTGCCATGGCGAGGGGATGGCTCCCCTCTATATTAAGCATTTGGAGTGTGGTTTATGGGTGCTATTACATCCATTTCTTCGCAAGGTCTTTGAGGAGTTGGGAGTGTCCTCGATGCAGATGAAGCCCAACTCCATTGCTATATTGGTTGGCTTCACCGTCATCTGCTATTGGTTGGGAATTCGTCCCAAGTTGAGCTGCGGCCGAGTCATCCGTCGCGAATACCCGTAAGGCACCCCACTACCACCTTCAGGCGTCAGGGGATTTCAAGATCATTCTTGACACTCCCGCGTCGAATAAGGGGTGGAAGGACAGGTTCGTCTGGATAGAGGGAGACGACTCCAATCTAGGCTGCTCGGGCTGGCCTTAAATAAGAAGGCATGTTTTGGAGCCGAGACCTTTGTTAGCAGATGAACAACGGGAGTTAGGGTAGGTTCTTAAATACACGGGGCAACGAACGATGTATGCCCTTCTTAATAAGTCGGTATTGCGACTTCATGGGATCTCGCCTGTCCCCCCTGGTACTCGGGACGAAACGAGGGCCCACAACATAACTTTTGGAGGCGCATGGTGCAATTGCCACGCAAAGACGGCCGTGATGAAGAGTTCCCTGAGGAACCTCATGAGGGAGTGACGACTCGGCAGGCCAAACGACAGCGGCAGGAGTCCGTCCCAGTGGGAGCTGAGTCTACTCATGGGCAGAACGAGACGACGACCGCGTGTCGTGAAGAAATGACCACAGGCACCGCCCTAACGATTGCTTATGGTTTTAGAAGGACTTGGAAAAAGAAGTCCAGCCATGGTCCGCGAGGAGCGAGACGGCTGGGTGAAAGTGCAGCGAACCCTATGGAGGCGGGGTCGTCCGAGTCGGAAGAAGAGGTTGGTCCTTGACCAGCTGAAATCGAGCCCAAAGTTAACACACAGGAAAGGGTTGATCTTCAGCCGACCAAAACCACGACCCGAACTGCTGCGGAGACGACTCTCGGCAGAGCTGAGGCCCGGTTGGGAGTGGGAGCCTCTAATTCTCAAGCAGAGCAACCACGCCGACAAGGCAAGGAGCCGACTGGAGACAAGGAGACGGGTTTCGTCCCAGCGGGGTGGCCCTCTCCATATTATATGGTAGAATCTGAAGTGGGGGTTTAGGATAAAGCGAGCGACTTGCTGATGGGGATGCTCCCCTCTATCGGCCGCTATGAGCGAGAGCCCGACGCAGAACATCGATACAACCCGGTTAACCACTTGGATACCCGTTCGTCGGTGCTTCAATCTCAATATATGCAGGCTAAGGCTGTAGAGCAGTTTAGCCTTCCTGAAGATAAGGAGTTATTAAAGAAGATTCCGGATGTGGGTCTTCACATAATCCTTCAGAGCTATTTGACTCGCGGGTGCCTTGTGGGGGAGGAGATATATAGCCGGCTGGCTCAAGGCCATCATGCCTATGAGAAGCTCCGTAGGATGCAGGCAGCTCAAGGAGTTAGCGAAAGTGACGAATTCGACCAAGTCGTCAGAGAACTCTTGGCTAAGCAAGCCGAACTTGACGACTAGCGCCGAGAGATGGAAGTGAAGGAGCAGACAATCGCTGAACTCAAGGCGTCAGATGCCAGAAAGTTGGCTGAGATCCAAGAGCTCAAGCAAAGACTCCAGGATGGTGCTGGGGGAGTTGGATCAATCAACGAGGTGCTCAAGGAACAAGACTTGGCCGTGACGCAAGCAGCTCTTGAGAAACAGATTGCATAGCATGCTAAGGGTCCGGTAGACGATGAGTTAGTCGCTAAGCGGCAACTCTTGGATGAGTGTGCTCAACTTAGAGAGTTGTTGCGCACGGCAAAAAGCAAGGTAGAGTACTTGGAGTCCAGCGACTATCGGTCGGCTGTTGTCGAGAAGAGTCGGCCTATAATCATTGAAGAATTTCACCAAGCTCGATGGGGAAGATTGAGGTGGCGTTGGCTTGCAAGGCAGGAAGTGACTTTATTGTAAAGCAGTTTCCCGCTGAGTACCAAGATTTCCCCGGTCGACTCCAGTATCCTCAAAGTATAGCTAGCCATGTAAGCCTCCTCTCCAAATTAGAGGGAGCAGGAGCAGGTTATGATGTAGATGGAGGCGAAGTCGAGGAGGAACCAGGTGAAGAGGCTGATTCGTCGGCTGACGGCTTCTCTGGTGGAGCCAACCAAGATGTTGGTGAGAGTTCAAGTGGGAAGAGGAGTGACGAGGTAGTACGCGACCTCCCTTCGACTCCTCCACCTTCTACGAGCATCTCACTGCCTTTTACCCCTAGAGCTGACATGGACCTCTCGTAGCTTAGGTCTAAAGCCCAATAATCTTATGTATTTTACATTTTTCCTTGAATATAGTTTAAGGAAGTATGAATAAAAGTACTATTCATCACTTGAATTGTTTTAAGATTTTTCGCCATATACTGTGGTATGACATGTCATTCGACTCAGTGAGTCGTCTAGATTTATCTTATCGAATTTCCAGCTTTTCTTGCCAAGATGGATTTGTAGAAAATAGTTGAATTGAAGTAGTGCCTCATTAATTTTGAGTCGGTTTTCCCATTTTTTGTTGCTTTTTCTTGGTCGTCTATTTGCAGGGTCGAACGACTAAGGTCTACTGGGTCCCCTGGGCGACAAGTGAATTCGAGTTCCAAGGTAGGATTGGGAAAAGTCACTGTAGAAGATAGGGTATGACGTCAGCTGTACCGTAGCCGCCAACGTCGCTTTGATTTCTGGGCGAAGAGACGTGGGGTATTAAAGATGATTTTAGCATTTTGATTTCTGTAAGGCGGTTTGGATTCTGAAATCAATCTGAACCGTTGATCTCGAAATAAATAGGCCACCCAAAAGCCGCCACGCGTGTCCTTTGGGTGCTTCTATATATTCTTTTCCCCATTAGGGAGTTTTTCTTTACACATTCTCGAAAATCTTATTTCCTCTTTCTCCATCTTTTTGAATTTCAAAGTTCTTCGCCATGGCTGCTTCTTCTTCCGCTCCAGTTGATAGGATCAGTATCCTCAATTCTTGGTAGACAAAGGTGAAGGAAGAAGAATTGGAGGGTCTTCATGAGAGGTATGACCTTTCAAAAGAGTTCAAGCTGTCTTTGCCAGGGAAGGACAGCGCTGTGTATGAGCATAGCGTCGACAAGGTGCCGCTGTATATAGTCCATATGGAGTATGGACTACGTCTTCCCCTTCCCCCGTTCGTGAGAAGGGTTTGCGAGCGATTGGGGATTTCCCCAATGTAGTTTGCTCCCAACGCCATAGCGATGATTATGGCATTCCTGGTTGTATGCCACCGAGTGGGAGTCGAGCCAAGTCTTCAACTGTTCAGCCACTTAGTCAGTGTGAAGACTGTAGGCGTTGAAAATTGCCTATAAGTCCCCGAGCATAGCTTGTGACAGGGAGTTGACGGCCGACGGGCCGTCCGACGACGTAACAACGAGTGACCACAATGCAAACGCATAAAGCGAGTCGACGAAACACATAAAGTGAGTCGACAAGGTGTCTAAGTCAGCAAAATGAGTCGATGAAGCGTCCAAGTCAATGAAGCGAGTCGACGAGACATCCCAGCAAAGCGAGTCGACGGAACGCATGAAGCAAGTCGGCTAAGCGCGCAAGTCAAAGAAGCGGCGAATCGCGTGCAAACGATGGAATAAATCCAACGGTGAAGCTCTGAATCAGACCGAACTCACAAAACCGGGTCATAATTAAGCAAATCAACTCCCGGACCCGAAAAAAGAGCGAGAAAAGCCATAAGGCGTCTCGGCCAAGGCCGAGACACCCTATGGTGTCTCGGCCAAGACCGAGACACCTATGGGTGTCTCGACCAAGGCCGAGACACCTTGAGGTGTCTCGGCCGGCTTTTGGGCTCAGGTTCGACCCGTATCCGCTTTGAAACTCTATAAATAAGAGGTGAGGGTCTCATTTGAAGGGGATCTAAAAATTTTGGAGAAGCCGAAGCTCTGCCAAATTGCCTTCTCATCTCAAATCTAAATACAGGAGCGACGACCATTCTTCTTCGACACCAGATCTAGATCTCGGCGAACTCCATAGGGCTATTATTCTCGTTTGTGAGATAATCTCCAGGGCTATTATCCTCCTTCGTGAGATAATCCCATCAAAGAGATCGGATCTCAGATCTACACGTGTTTCCTCCGGATCAAAACTTTATTTTTGATCCCAAGAAGAGCTTTGATTTCGCTTGGTCGATCTCATTCGCTTGGGCTATTATTTTCCTTGTGAAATAATCCCCTTTACCGTGTAGATCTCACATCGGATCAGATCACGCGGCGGTCCACGGACGGAAAAGAAGTCCCCGGCACAGGCAAAGACACCCACGCAAGCGAGGATTCGATAAACGGATCCCGTGTTTGTTTTGGTGAAAGAAAGTTGTAATTTTTATTCGATTTTCATTGTAATCGGGTCTTATAAAAAGACTTAGTTTTATTTTCTTAAATTCATTTGTAATTCCATAAAGGTTTAACAAATTCAAGCAATGACAATCATCCCGACTTTCACCGCGAACAAAGACAACCAAGACAGACGCTCACTTTTTCTTCGGGTATGTGGGAGGCAAGTTAGTGAATATTCCTCAGTCTAACAAATACTGGAAGGAAAAGTTCGTCTGGGTCTTCGGAGCCGACCCAGTTCTGGCTTGTCGCTCATGGCCGGAAATCGAGAAGGATGCCCTGAAGCCTCTTTTTCTCTTAGCCAAAGAGCGCTAGGATTTGGAGAAAAGTCAACAGTATTATGGGTCCCGCGAGATCCACAATTTGTTCGACAACGCCTCATTGAGAATGGCGGGGTTGTCGTTTGTTCATCCCACACAGGTCGACAAGGAAGGGGAGGCGGAACTGCTTAAAGCCGTCCCGAAGCAATCCAAAGACCCGAAAGTTGGGGCTTCCAGCACAGTGAAAGCCACCGCAGCTTTGAGCCCGACTAAAGCCCTCATGGCTCCTAGTTCGGCTAAAACTGTGGAGTCTCAGTTGCCCCAGAAGAGGGCAAGGGGAGGATTGTCGGCCAAGGAGGAGCGACATGTAGAGCAGAATTTTGACCAGTTGGCCGCTATGTTGAAAGGGGTGGCTCCTGCCTCTCAAGCCGACAGGCCAGAGAAGAAAAAGAGGAAGAAGAAGTCGGCTCCCAAGGAGAAACCCGAGGGGGCTATTCCAAAGGTGGTTGGAGCGGCAATGGGGATGGCTCCAATGGGTGCTGGAAAATTAGCTCCAATGTCTACTTCTCCTCCGCGTCAGCCGTCAGAGGCCGTCAACGTAGATGAGCCTTCTCTGGCCTTGATCGAAGCTTCGGCGGCGAGTGCAGGAAGCTTCAGTCGCCGCCATGGAGACTTCCCTCGAGCATGCCGCTGTTGCGGCTTCCTCCAAGCCGACCCAAAGACCAGGAAAAGAGTCAGTTGTCTCGGATGAGTCAGCACCGGGGTCAGTTCCTCTTGGTTCACTTGAGGGTTTAGGCATTCAGCTTCCTTTCTATCATCGGATTGTCGAGATTGGCCATCCAAAGTGGAAAGAACTTCGAGCCCACCTTATCGAGGATTTATGGGAGGGGTATGCGTCTACGGAGGAACCCTCCGAGGGTGATAGGTTCATCCCCGACCTCTTTCTCCATAAGGAAGATTCCGTGTTTCTATCGGGAGGGCCCAACTTACTGTGGCTGACCAATTTTCTCTCCCAAGGGACTTGGAGCTACTAAGGGAGGTGCCCTCGACTGGCTTGAGGCTGGCCCTCCAGAGTTATCAAATTCGAGGGGCTCTGATTGGGGAGGAGCTTTTTAACCGCCTTGCTTACTTGATGCAAGTTTCTAAAGAATTGTCAAAGAAACTTGCTCAAGAGAGGGAAGGTCGAGAGGAAGTTGAGAAGAGGGTAGCGGCTCTCGAGGCGGAGAAGGAAGGGGTAGACGCCAAGTGGCGTAGCGAGCTGGAGGCGAAGCAATCTGCGATTGCTAATCTTCAAACTCATCATACCAAGCAGCTGGCTACCATAAAGAGTTTGAAAGATGAGGCGGCTAAACTCAAGGAGACGGCCGAGGTTCTTAGAGAGATTGGCGAGTGGAGGCGAGTCGAGCGATTGGAGGGCGAGTTAGAAGGCGTGAAAAGCTGTCGGCTCAAGAGAGTGTTCGCTCTGAACAACTCGCCCTCCAAAATTTGAAGGTCGAGTTAGATGAGTCGAAGACGGCTCAACAGGTGGCCTTAGATGACGTTCGATCTGTTGAGACTCGACTCAACTATGTGACGTTAGAGGAGGGGAAGAGGGAGATCATCGAGGCGTATCGACATGGGCCAATGGGGAAGGTCGAGTTGTTGTTGGTCGTCAAGGCCAGTTTTGATTACTTAAAGGCCCAGCTTCCTCCCGGCGTTCCCCCACCTCCAGGCCCCACTTATCCCCCTCGAGTACAGAACTGTCTACCCGTCCTGCAGGGTTTAGAGGAGAGGGGGCAGGAGTACAGCTAGGCGCCGAAGATGGCGGCAACGATGAGGATGAGGATGAGGACGGAGACGAGGGTGAAGGCGAAGATGAAGATGAGGACGGCGACGATGAAAATGGTGATGGTGGTGATCATAATTAAGATGTCACCTAACCAGTTTTTAGTCGCCTAGTTTTTTATTGCTTCTGTCTGGTTATCTCGACCGTTGTACATTTATTGATTATGTTAAATTATAAATGAAAATTTGTTTTGCATTTCTTTGTGTTGAATACTCCATTCTTCATTTATTTTGCTTTCTTGCATATGATGGGCGTGTAGTGCCGGTTGCTACTCTGACTTATGTCTATAAGCCAGGTAAATAACGTAGTATTCACCATAACATGGGAAATAATAAAAAATTTTATTTTTAATGAGTACCTGGACCCGTGTCGACCGAAAGGTCAAATGAGTTGAGTTGGCCGACAGAGCAAAACGAGTATAATTTGCGTATGAATGAGCCGCAGCCAAGTGTCCTGGCCTTGAAGTTGTGGATGTTAAGACAACCCATAGGTTTTAGTCAGTCGGCCCCAGTGGGAGCGGCGACTCGGCAATTGACGACCCGTAGGTTGGGTGCCTAGGGCTTACATGGCGCCTAGGTCTTTTTCGGCATTGCCGATCTCTATTTTTTAGGCAAAGAGAAAGCCTGTCTTTTAGAGTTGGCCCCAGTGGGAGCGGTAACTCGACAATTGACAACCCGTAGGTTGGGTGCGTAGGACTTACGTGGCGCTTAGGTCTTTTTCGACATTGCCGATCTCTATTTTTTAGGCAAAGAGAAAGCTTGTCTTTTGGAGTCGGCCCCAGTGGGAGAGCGGCGACTCGGTAATTGACAACTCGTAGGTTGGGTGCCTAGGACTTACGTGGCGCCTAGGTCTTTTTGAGTCGGCCCAAATGTGAGCGACGACTTGGCGATGCCGAAAGATGATCGGCGCCTTGATGTTGTTTTGTCTTGGCAAGCAGATTCGAGCGTCTCAACTCGGCTTAACGAGGTGGAATAACCTGATTTGACTTAGCGTGCGGGGTGTCTTCTTAACTGAGCGAGTCAGATCACCTGTCGTGGCTGGGTGAGAAGGGTTCCTTGACTCGTTTTGACGAGAAGGGTTCCTTGACTCGGCCTAACCGGAAGGGTCTCCTGAACTCGGCTTCAACCAAGAGATTTTCCCTACTCGTTAAGTGAAATTGGGTGGTTACAACTCGTTTTTAGTAGGAAGGATGCTTCGATCTGTTGCAGTGAATGGGGCGTTGCCTTTTAGCAAATAGGTCATTAAGACGTTCCTTGCACAATATAAAACAGACAATAACAGTTAGGGGCAAAAGTCTATTTATATTGAAAGATCTTGAACAAGATTTACAATACAAAATTTATTGAAAAACTTCCTAAGATGCTCGATATTCCATGGGTGCTGTAAGATCCTTCCATCTGGGCTTCTGAGCCGGTAGGTGCCTGGTTGCAATTCTTTAAGGACGGTGTATGGTCCTTCCCAATTAGGTGCCAACTTGCCACGATTGGTGTCCTTGTCAAATGCTGCCTTTCTGAGAATAAGATCGCCGACACGAAATCTTCTCGGTCGGACTTTGCTATTATAGTATCGGGCGACTCGTTGCTGATTGACAATTTGGTGACGCAACGCTGTAGCCCGGACTTCATCGACGAGGTCTAGTTCTACCCGAAGTCCTGCAGAATTCACATCTTCGTCGAAGTGCTGTAGGCGGATGGTAGGCATGCTGACTTCTACTAGAGTCACCACTTCCGTCCCATAGGCCAACTTGAAAGGGGTTTCACCAGTAGAGTTTTTGTGAGTCGTCCAATACGACCATAAGATGCTTGGCAACTCTTCGACCCAGTTTCCGATTGCATTGTCTACTTTCTTTTTCAGGGCTTGGAGGATACACTTGTTGGCGGCTTCTGCCAGTCCATTACATTTGGGGTGAGCTACTGAGGTGAACTTGAGTCGAATCCCCCATTCTTCACAAAAGTCTTGGAATCCTTTGCTGCTGAATTGGGTGTCGTTGTCTGTGATGAACGAGCAGGGGACGCCGAACCGGCACACAATGGATTTCCATGCAAAACTAGTAATGTTGCTTTCTCTAATTTTCGCCAGGGGTTCCGCTTCAATCCATTTGGTGAAATAATCGATAGCGACTATTGGGAACTTGCGCTACCCCGAAGCAAGAGGGAGAGGCCCCAGTATGTCCAAGCCCCACTGGGCAAAAGGAATGGGGCTTGAGATGGGGGTTAGCTCCGTGGCAGCAGCTCTTGGTATCTCTGCAAAAAGTTGACACTTCTTGCACTTTGAGACGAGCTTCTTGGAGTCGGCTGTTACTGTGGGCTAGTAGTATCCTTGTCGAATGACCTTCTGAGTGAGCGACCTTGCTCCTGGGTGATTTCCGCAGACGGCTTCATAAATTTCTCTCAACACATAGTCAGCTTCAGCGGGTCGCAAGCACCGAAGATAAGGTCCTATACCACTGCCATGATAGGACAATCGATACAACTGATTGTCCATCATGAGATATCAACGAGCATTCCTCTGTACACTTCTCGCTTCAGTAGCATCCAGAGGTGGCACTCCGCTGGTCAAAAATTAGATGATAGGGTCCATCCAACAAGGTTCTGGAAGAGTGTCGGTTTGCATGACGTCCGAAGAAGCCTCTGCGATGCTGGGACGTCCGAGTGTGTCGGTATAGATGGGTCCTGGACTGCTCAATGAGCTGGTCAAAGCAAGCTTCGACAAGGCGTCCGCTCGAGCATTGTGGGCATGAGGGACTTGAACAATCTTGAAATTGGCGAATTGAGCTAACAAGTCCTTGACTATCTTCAAATACCGAACCATCCTCTTGTCTTTGGCCGCATATTTGCCGTTAACTTGATAGACTACAAGTTGAGAGTCGGCTAATATGTATAGGCTTTCAGCTTTGACTGCAAAGGCGGCTCTTATACCGGCGATGAGTGCTTCGTACTCGGCTTCATTGTTTGAGGTCGGGAATTCAAAGGCAATGGATTGCTCAGTGACTGTGCCATCTGGACTATGTAAAACTATGTAAAACTACGCCTGCTCCGCTACCGGCTTCATTCGATGACCCGTCCATCTTTAGTTGCCACCAAGAAGCAAATTCTGGTGAGTCGGTTTCGGGGGTGGAGCACGCGGGGGGAGTTGGCGACTGTTTCCTTTTACTTTTCTTTTCTGCTGGTGAGGACAGATCTGTGGGAGGAAGTTCCGCTGGTTCTCCGTCTGGCGAGGTTGATTCGATGAGGAAGTCTGCTAAAGCTTGAGCCTTGATAGTGGTTCGAGGCTCAAATTGCACATCATATTCACTAAGCTCGATTGACCATGCGACCATTCTTCCAGATGTGGTAGGACTCCCTAAAGCTTTCTTCAATGGTAGGCTAGTCCGCACGATGATGGAATGTGCTTGAAAGTAGGGACGAAGCCTACGAGCAGTTGTTATGAGGGCAAAAGATGCCTTTTCAATCAGAGGATAGTTCAACTCTCCTGCTCTGAGGATCCGGCTGACATAGTAAACTGGCTTCTGAACATGATCTTCTTCTCGAACGAGAACGGAGCTGACAGCTTCAGGAGAGACAGCTAAATACAAATATAGGGTTTCTCCTTCTACTGGTTGACTCAACAGCGACTTGGTGCTCAAGTATGCTTTGAGCTCTCTGAAGGCGGCGCAGCATTCCTCGGTCCATTCCAACTTCTTCCTGGGGTCCTTGGTTCTCCTGAGCATCTTGAAGAAAGGGAGGCTCCTCTTAGCCGATTTGGAGAGGAAACGCCCCAAGGCGGCTATCTTGCCGTTGAGCTTCTGGATGTCCTTCATGGTGCGCGGCTCAGGTAATCGTTCGATGGCGTCTATCTTCTCCGGGTTGATCTCAATGCCTCGCTGGGTAATCATGAACCCTAGAAATTTTCCCGACTGCACTCCAAAAGCGTATTTTGTTGGGTTAAACTTCATGCGGTAACGCCGGAGGGTGGAAAAGGTCTCTTCAAGATCAGCTATATGGGCCGCAGCTAACTTCGACTTCACTAAGATGTCGTCCACATAAGCTTCTATATTACGGCCAATTTGAGATTTGAAAATCTTATTGACCAGTCTCTGATAGGTCGCCCCAGCATTCTTGAGACCGAAAGGCATCACATTGTAGCAGAACGTGCTCTGGTCTGTAATAAAGAACGTCTTCTCTTGATCATATACCGCCATGCGGATCTGATTGTAGCCTGAAAAAGCATCCAAGAAGCTCAACAGCTCATTTCCCGCACTTTCATCCACCAATTGGTCTATGCGCGGGAGAGGGTAGCTATCCTTAGGACAAGCTTTGTTGAGGTCCTTGAAGTCTACACACATCCTCCATTTGCCGTTGACTTTCTTTGTCAACACCACGTTGGCTAGCCATTCAGGATATTGGACTTTCCGAATGAAGCCAGCTTTCAAGAGCCGTTCAACTTCTTCTGCTGCCGCTTTCTGCCGCTCGGGGCCTAAATGTCTTTTCTTCTGTCGAACTGGCTTGCTATGTCGATCGATAGAGAGTTCATGGTAAATAACATCGGGGAAGATGCCTGGCATGTCCTCTGGTCCCCAGGCAAACACATCAAGGTTTGCCAAGAGGAAAGAGATCAAAGCTCCTCGCAACGGCTCTGTGAGGTTGGATCCGATCTTGAGTGTCTTTTTGCCTTCACTATCAATTGGGATTTCATGCAGATCTTCAACCGGTGTTGTTCTTTCTCGCTCCATCTTCTTCTCGAACTGAAGGTTCATTTTCTCAATGGGCATGACTGTGGCTACTCCCTTCCCCTTAGTAGAGAGCACGTAGCAAGCTCGGGCTTCTCGTTGGTTGCTCCTGACCATCCCAACACCACCCGGCGTTGGGAACTTGATCATCTGTGGTAAGTGGATGGGATAGCCCGCAAGAGATGAAGGGATGTCCGGCCTAGAATGACATTGTGCGCTGACTTGATAGCCATCACCACAAATTGGACGTTGACAGTCGACTGGCAGGGGGGACGTCCAACCATTAGGGGAAGAGTGATCAATCCTTCCGACAGTTGAGAGTGCCCCGTGAAGCCAATGAGAGGGCCCAGAGACGGCTGCAACCTCGCCTTGTCAATGCCCATGCGGTTGAACGCATCTAAGAATAAGATATCAATGGAGCTCCCTGTGTCTATCATAACTCTTTTCACCTCAAAGCCATCGATGTCGGCTGAGATGACGATGGGGTCTCCATGGGGCGTGTCGACTCCTTCCAAGTCAGCATCACTGAAAGAAATGGGCATATCAAGCCGCAGCTTCTTGTCACAACTATTCACTTGTAGAGAATGCTTGGCATATCTCTTGCGCGCGTTATTAGATTCTCCTCCGAGAGTAGGACCACCACTGATGGTATTAATGACGCCTCGACTGCCTTGCCCGACTTCTTGGTGGTTCGAGCCGGGTTGCGGTCGAGGTGATAGGGAGCGAGACCTTCGGTCGTCTCTCTTGGGAGGTGGATCTCTCCTGATTAAGTTCTTCAAAAATCCCCTGTTGATGGGGTCCTCAATGTCTCTCTGGAGGACACGGCAGTCGCTAGTGTTATGACCATGGTCCCTATGATATCGGCAAAACTGCCGCTCATCTCTCCTTTGAGGATCTGACCTCATCGGTGGTGGGGGAGTAGTAAGGAGCCCCTCCATCTGGGCTCTATCAAGGGCCCCCGAGAGGGATGTGTTGAGGACTGTGAAAACTGGGGGAGGAGCATCCACTCTTCTGTCGTCCCTCCTGTCGAACCGACTGTTACGGTTGTTGTTCTTAGGGGGAGGATTCCTTGGAACATTTCTGGGCTCTTCTCTTCGAGGCGAATTTTGAGTCAGCTGGATTGGCGAGACGGCCGGAGTCATAGCTGGGGCAATAGATATAGCCGGTTTAGTAGGTTGAGGGATTACTGGAGCTGCGTACGGGGCGGCTGTGGAGGTAGGGATAGTCGTTCGACTGGATTCTGCTGCTTCTGCCGCAATCTTATAAACTTCGGCTTCCTCCATGTTCATGTAGGCGTGAGCCTTGGCCATCAAGTGTTCATAACTCTTAATGGGTTTCTTAGCAAGGGCCTTGGACAAATCACCAGGCCGTAATCCCGCCACTAAGGCCGCCATGGCAATTCGGCTCCCTGGGTCTTCAACTTCTAGCCTCTTCGCCTGAAATCTCTTTATGTAGGTTCGGAGGTCTTCACTCGGCTCCTGCTTGGTTTGAATGAGTACATGGGGAGGCAGTTTGGGTTTGGAGTCGGCCAAAAAGTGATGGATGAACTTTCGGTTAAGCTCCTCAAAGCTGCCGATGGACTTCTTCTCCAAGGCATTCCACCAAAGCTTTGCGCTTCCTGTCAAGGTGACTGGGAAGCAGCGACAGATGGTCTACTCCGGTGCATGCATCATAATCATAGTGTCATAATAATTCTGAACATGTTCTGCCGGGTCTTTTTCGCCACCATACTTCTCTATTATTGGCATCTTAAATTTCTCAGTAGGTGCCTGCATAATAGAGTCGGTAAAGGGAGTATTCCCTCCACTGACGTCGGCGATGGGTAGGTATGCTTGATCATAACCGCCGGTGGGTTGATGGGCTGTGGGAGCTAGAGGGACGTGTCCTGTGCGGGGAGACCTCGAAGCTTTGACGTTTGGTTCCTTCTCATGATGACTTAGGCCAGGGCTTTCATCAGTAACATCAAAGATTTGAGGGCAGCATCTTGGATTAGCGTGCGGGGTCGGCTGCGTCTGCAGCGGTTGAGAGGCACGTTCTTGTTGTTCCCTTCTTGGCCTGGCGATGAGAGGAGTTTTCGGAATCGGTACTTGCTACACCGAAAGCTGCTGAGCATCACGAGAGGTAGAATTACTACCGGGCGGAAGGTCAAGCAATGAAGTGGTTGGTCACGCTGGCGCAGTGGAAGCGGTTGAAGAGCTCATCGGCAAAGGCTTTGAGCTGAGCTTGTACTGCTTGTGTGATCTTCTTAGTGGATTCCTGGAGTTGGGTTTGAGTAACGTAGCCCACCGGTAGGTTCCCCAATCTGGTAAGATCATCGCTTCCGGACATGGTTGCTAGAGGAAGAAAGCAGGCCCCACGGTGGGCGCCAAACTGTTGATGTATAAAATCACAGTCACGAAACTCTTGTTGGATTAGTTGTTGATTGAGTGGAGTCCGCCTTCTCTTCTAATATCCGGTGATGCTGGCTAACCGAGGGTTTACATACGACAGAGAAAGAACCTGTGGAAGGGCGGAGTTGGGATCTCCGGTGGTCCCTCCGACGGTCAAGTCAGTATAGAAGTTAACGAGACAGGGTTTTTTCTGGGAGAGATCACTTACCTGTTCTATTGAGCAGTTCACTATTTATATGAAGGGTTGAAGGGTATTTTCGTCTCTTCATTTGGTAAAAAACGGGTAAACGAGTCAGCTCCCTCCTCCACGTGTAGGCCAATGACTGGGTAAGCGTCTTTCGTTGTTGGCCACGACAGTCTACCTTTACAGGTGTCAAGCTAAGAATTGATCTAAGAGTTAGTGCTGTTCCCTTATCATTAATGAGATGGGATTGACGACGTCCGTAGCCGAATTAGTTTGAGGGGCCTTAATTACCGTGAGAGATGGAGGGATTAAGGGGCTGACAATGCATTTAATGTGATATAGACATACTGTCGGGACCAAACTCCATGCAACTGTCGTTTAGGTTGAGGGAGCCACTCTGGATGAGTGTGAGGAGTTGCGTGTCCAAGGGGACGACTCACACAGCCATTCGCGTCGTCCATAAAGATAATTGGCTGAAAGGCCGACTGGTACCCCCTTTCGCATCGTCCATGAAGACAATTGACTGAAAGGCTGACTGGTACCGCCTTTCGCGTCGTCCATGAAGTTAGTCGGCCGAAGGACCGACTAAAACCGCCCTTCGAGTCGCTTTTGAAGGCAGGCAACCGAAAGATTGACCGGTACCGCCTTTCGAGTCGCTCGTTTACAAAGGCAGTTGATCGCCACGACTTGGTTCGAATGAAGGATGTGAGGCATTAATTGGACTCGGCTGGCGAGTCCAGATTGCCTTTAAACAAATAAGTTAAAATGTTTATCTACCTGATGCATAGATTTCTTCCTTCTAATCAAGGATTAGTGGCTAATTAGCATTCAGGACCATAACAATTACAATGCATTACGTACCAATGATGATCATGTTTCTAATGCAGATAATTATTTTTTATCAGTGATCAATCACAAGTATTTTTATTATATTCATGATGTTCATAGTTATGGGGACATGTCCGTAAGTAGAGTGACATAAAATTTATGTTCAACTAAGAGACATCTTGAAAAAATTTCCATGTTATTCTACTATAAGATGACTAACCTGCAACTACGTTTGTAAACCTTAACAGAAAGTCCACAATATAAAATAACGAGAACATTTAGCCACCTGTAAACATTGAATTACTTATATATAAGCAGTATTTGAAAATTTTGATGCTTTCATCTTCAAATTTTAAGTAATTGCCATAAATTCTAAGGGTCTTATGCGCAAAAAATCCCTTCTCCCCTTATTCAACTGGACCCGCTGCACTCCCCCAAGCATCTCTTCCCTCGCGTGTGGTGCCCAAACTCCCTCCCTCTTTCTCTCTCCCTCTCTCTCTACAATGGCCGCCGCCGCCACCTCAACCGCCACCACCTCCGCCGCCGTCCGCCGCCTCTCCCTCGCCCCAAACCCTAACCCCTCACTTCCTCTCCCTCCCCAAATCCTCCTCCTTTCCCCTCCTCTCACAAGGATTGAGAGGGAGCTCAGTAGAGAAATCAATCGAGAGAATAGAGTTCGAATGTAGGATTTAGGGTTTCGGTGGAATTGGAGATAGAGGATCGAGAGGTTCTCACCATTTTCGATGATTGTCATCGTCACCGGAGGTGAGATTAGGGCTTGTAGGTGAAACTGGATCGTCGTCATCGTCGTCGCCGCCGCCGGCGGCGGTTGAGAGAGCGATCGAGAGCGAAAGTGGAGAGAGAGAGAGATCACGAGAGCGGAAGTGGAGAGAGAAGGAACGAGTGGAATTGTAAATGATAGGGTCCCGGTTGGTATTTGGATTTCTGGGTTTAGAATGCGTTTAAAATGTTAATGGATTTGGGCCAATATCCAGTATTCAAATTCTTTTGAAGCCAAACAATAGAATTGGGCCAAATACAGTATTTGAAATGAAATCCTGGTTACCAAACAGGCTGTAAGCAAAATTCTTTTCCCTAATAGATATAAATCATCTGATCTAGTCCTAGATAAGTCATTCTGTGCTGGTCCTTAACAGAAAGCAAAGTTTCACCAAACTAGCCATTATTCTTTGACTTATCAGTCCACACATCACACTAATTTATAGTTAAAAAAGAAAGAAAAGTTGCTTCAGCCTCCGATGTTCAGTGGATGAAGCACCCCCACCCTACCCAAAAAGAAAAACCTAAATTGTGTAGGTTGTTGATTCTAAGTGGACTAATTTAATCCCTAAAACTTACCAGAATAGTACCGACCAATAAGATAAGGGGTGTTATTAGTTCCTGATTATTGATTTGGACTCGGACAATTGCCATTGAATCCAACATTCTTGGATTGGAACTTGCTCTCGGATTTTATAGTTAGAGCCCCAGAGTCTTGGATTGGATTTTGATTTTTTAAGTAGAATTCTTGAACCTTTTTATTTGGATTCTTGAACTTTTGCTTTGGATTCTCAGACAAAATTTTAGATTCATGAATTGCTTAAATTAGGAGTCTCAAAATAAATTATTATGTTAAATAATAATTATTTACAAGAAAGCTACACTCATTTCGATTAACGAATGGCAAGAACAAACCGATTATATCTTATAATCTATTTAAACAGCTCGACGATACCACATAACGTAAAATAACTAGTGAAATCACATAAATGAAAATAACTAGTGTTCAAGTATGTTAAAGAAAATAACTAGTGTTTGCCCATATAAAACTGATATGTATATTTAAATATGTAAATATTAAATATATTAGAAAAATTTATATCGAACAATTGACATCAAATATTCAAAATTTTTAATATTAAATATTTTTGTTATTTAATACATTAAATTTCAAAATATTATATATATTTAATATTTATGTACTTAATATATTTCATTTCTAACATTTAAATAAAAATGAAATGAATGTAATATAATATTAAATATTTAAAATATTATATATTTAATAAATATTAATAATAAACATATCTAACTTAACATTAAATATTAAATATATTAAGTTATTAAATAGTATTGAATATATTTCATTTTAAATGAATTAAATAAAAATAAGTTGATTACAAATATTTTAAACTTAAATACATTCAATGTTAATATATAAATAATTTATATGGAACATTTTAAAATTAAATATATTTAATTTAAAATATATAAAATATTTAAATAAGTAAAGAGAAGAGAGAGAGAAAATCCACAGTGAAATCATAATCGACCAATTTTAACTTGAATTTTTCTAGAAAATTTCTCATAAAAATTATAGAGTTAAGATTGAAGTGTGGATTTTAAAATCCTAGTCCTAATAACAACCCTACACAACCAATAACACATTAAATTCAAATCCAAATCCTAGTCCTAAACCAAAACATGTTAAATTCAAATCAATCCTAGTCCTAAATCAATAACACCTTAAATTCAAATCCGAATTCTAATCCTTAACCACTAACACCTTAAATTTAAATCCAAAAATTCTAGTCCGAAACAAAAACACTCTAAATTAAAATCTAAGTAAAAATCCAAGTCCAAATCAACAATGTTCAACCAATAACCCCCCGAAATGTAAGTAGGGCTGGCTTGGTGGTCACTAGAGCATACTCTCTAAAGTATAATTAAGAGTATATAGAATATAATGCATTACAAATATACATACACGAGGTCTCAAAAGAATCAAAGACCATGGATATATATTTTTCTTTTGGATTAAACAACTAAGCAATATTGTGTTATATGTATATGGCTATGGAATTTATAATTTAACCATAAGAAATTTATCATATATTTTTAAATATGATCTTTTAGATATTAGTCCCTTAACTCTTTAATATTTTGAAATTAGTCGCTCAAATCATTGAAATTGCTATTACGTCCCACAAATCTTATAAATTTAAAGATAAATATATTCTCGTTCCTTTTCTTATCCTATTTTACTAAGAATTTTTAATTAGGTGGACAAAATGACGTTTTAAAGGGCTTGTCTAGCAACTCCCCTTTAAACAAGTTCAGTAGAACAAAATTGAGCCGGGACTTAAACATAATTTGTCAAAATTGTGTTAAGATTTAAATTGATTCTTGTTTACTTAAAATTAATTGACTTAGTTGATACTATTTTGCTTAGACCCCATTCTACACAGTTGTCAAAACTGATTCTGTTAGAATATAAAACTATAATCCTCAATCATCGTCATAACTTTGAAGTTTGATGCAATGGTTATATGGATTTAATTTAAGATGATATCAGAGCCTTCCAGGTTCAAATTGGGCTTAATTTAAGAAAATGAAAAACAATGTGATACCATACGCATCATCTGGTCTAACCCTTTCACGTCATTATGCACAACAACAACCCACTAAAAAAAACAAAGTTTCACCAAACTTGTCATGATTCATTGAATAATCAGTCCCTACAGCCAACACTTTCTAATTTAAAGAAATAGGCTGTTGATTCTAAGTAGTCTAATTTAATCATTAATCCTGATCAGAACAGTAGCAACCAAATAACATAACCTTGGTGCGGTTGGCTCGGCGGTCCCTAGACCATACACGCACTCATCAGTGCACAGTGACCATCCAATTTGGAAAAATAATTCTATATAAAACTCTCAAGGGTTATTTGCACATATGCCCCTTAAATCGTGGGTATTTGTAAAAATACCCCTTCAATCTTAATATTTGTAAAATTACCCCTCAAATTATCTACTTTGTGAAAAAAATACCCCTAAAATTAACAAATCATCAAGTTGGTGCTAAAAATTTGACTATTTAATTAATAATTTTTACATTGCGGTTATAAATTAGCTGATGGGGACTAAATGATTACCTCCTAAGTTGCAAGTATACAACTTATCAAGTTATAGTATAAAGAGTTATCGATCCCACGAGGAACGGAAAGTAGGAAGAGTTTGTTCAAGTTTTGGTTCTCAAATTATGCGACAATTAGGAGTTTATGTACATGGTGAAAGTGGTCATGAAAAGATTAGAGAGTGGAATGTGGATTATGTGCAAAATAAAAGAAATGAGTAAGAAAATGTGTTGTGGAAAGATTGAGATTGTGAAGGTGACAAAGTGTAAATAAATCAAAATAGAAGTGAGAATGGAGAGATGGAGAGTAGTGAGAGAAAATAAATGCAAAGAAAATAAAACGAGATTGAGATGAGGGAGAGATAGATAAATGAAAACCAAGTATGTGCAAAATAAAAGAAAACAAGATTGAGAGAGAGGAGAGTAAAGGAAAATCAAGATCGAGAAAACAAAATCAATAAAGCAAAGATGAAGGATTCAATTAGAGATATGAAGGAATCTAGAATTGAATCCACTAGCTAATCTTACTTATAAGATATGAACCATTCTCTTTTATCACATTTCATTTTAGATTTATTAAGTATAGACTATCAAACCACTTAAGGAAAGCATAACCTATCAAATTATCACCTAAATAAAATCAATACTCATGAGGAGAATAACAACAACAAGATAGTAATCCTAGAATTCATAAGCATAACCTATCAAACCACTTAAGGAAAGCATAGACTATCAAATTCTTCTTCTATCGATTAGTTCTCTAGTTGATTAGCCTAAGCATGATCTTTTAAGCATAAGAGAGTGATTCACAAATATAAGAGAGAATTAGACTAGTTTCATGCAAAACTAGATCCCCACAAGAGGTTAGTTCCACATCTTTGGAAAATAAAAAGAACTCAAGAGAGGGAGGAGGAAAGAAAACTAAGTACAAAAAGGAAAATAAAACAAAGAAATAAAAGAAAAAGAAAAGAAAATGAGAAGAAAAGAAATAAAGACAATCTAACTAATTGCAAGGAATTAAATCTATACTACAAATTAAAGACAAGACATGAAAGTAAATTGCATGAAAGTAAATTGCATGAAAGTAAATCTAAACTACAAAGCATATAAATGAATAAGAAATGAAAAAGAAATAAAAAAATTAAAGAAAACCAACAACTCGATCTTCATCTCATCCTCCTTTGGTCCTTGGACAAGAAGAAGAGAAAGGAAATTGAAGGGGTGAAAAATTTTATTTATTGTGTAACAAAGTTACAATTTTGAAAGGTCTTCTCAATTAAGAGTAACCCTCCTCTCCAAATGGAGTTTTATAAAATATTTCACACTCAAAACCCTCACAATCTACCCCTATTTATAGCCCAACGGTTGATGTGAACCATTGGATCAAACTTGGCCACCAAGAAAAGAAATCAGCCCTTAATTCAAATCATATAACCAACCGATCACCAATCGGTTAATAACCGATTGGCCAATCGGTTGGTTTGTAACCGATTTTGTCTTTTCTTGATTTTTCTTCACGAATTTCTCTTGGATCCTAGGGTCTTCTTGGGTCTTCTTTGGACTTCATTTTTGGGCTTCAATAATTGGCAGAAAAATGAAGAGTTTGAGTCTTTGGGGTTTTATTTATTATTTCTTTATTAACCCGCAAAATAAGATAAAAATAATTATTAGTAATATCTTTATTCATATAAAATAGGTAATGAGGGTATAAATTTGTAATTAAAATGTGATAATCATTAGCTTATCAAAATTGATGATTAATTGCATTGAGGGTAAATTTTTCTATTTTTGATGATTTGAGGGATAATTTTGTAAATACCGAGATGTAAAGAATATTTTTGCAAATACCCACAATTTAAGTGGTATATATAGAAATAACCCAACTCTCGATAAAGTATCATTGAAAAAATCTATACTATATAAAAATCTTTATGAGGGCAAACAAAAGTGAAGGAATGACTAGAAATTCCTCAATTCATAATTGAGTTTTAGGAAAAAGTTTTATTGTATTGGGCAAATTGGTAATTTTAATTTGAGTGAACATTTTATTCATTTCTTCTCTTATTAAATGCATCCTCTCTCTCTCTCTCTCTCTCTCTCTCTCTCTCTCTTTATAGAAGGTTCTATTACTTTCATTCCTCCATCACTTTCTTAAATTTAAAATGTAATATAATATATAGGGTAATTTATCATGCTGACCACCTTTAAAATAGGGTGATCCTATGAAAGACACCTTCAAAGTACAATTTATACAGTAATCACATTCAAAGTGCGTTCGATTTGCAATCAACCACTTGATAAAGTTTGACTAAAATTCCCAAAATACCCTTAAAGAACACACGTGCCAAGAATGTGACATGCCTTCTTAACCAAATATAATGCTTACACATGTGTTTTAAGGGTACTTTGGGAATTTTAGTTAATATTTTATCAAAAATTGGTCAGGGTGGTTGATTACAAGCAATACCCCTTTAAAGGTGGTTTCCATATGAATTAAATTTTGAAGGCGATTTTTGTATAATTACCCTATTTTAAAGGTGTTTTTATGAAAGAAACCTAATATATAATTAACATATTTTAAATGAGTCTTATTTAACATGTACATAATATACAATTAAAAATATATTTTAAGAACTAAAAGATTATAATTTTTATAATTATAGTAATAAAATTATAAAGATTGGATGAATTTTCTTATCAAGAATATTTGTTGTTACTTCAATCTGAAATTGATATATCCTCCTGATACAACATTAAACGATAATAGTTTTCTTATTAATTTGTTCATGTGAATCCTGCACGTCTATGTTTCAATGGAAATCTTGTAAGTACATATTAAGTGATAACAAAATAATTAACATTTAGGACCGTATTATTGCTTGCATGTACATTTACAAGTACCAACTGATAATCATATTGTTATTACAATTTTATACCCTCGTCATCTAATTTATATAAATAAATATACCACTAATAATTGTTTTATCTTAATTTGCAGGTTAATGAAAAATAATGAATAAAAGCCCAAAAGACTCAAACTCTCTGATTTTCTACCATTTATTGAAGCACAAATATGAAGACAAAAGAAGGCCCAAGAAAGCTCAAGGATCCATGAAGAAATCAGGTAAAGAAATCACAAAAAAATTAAAACTGTGCAAACAAATTGGTCAACCGATTGGTGAGCGGCAGAATCAGATTTGTCGCTAGATTTTAATTCCTTGATTGCCAAGTTTCATCCAAGGGTTCTCCTTCATTGCTGTAGGCTATAAATAAGCGTAGAGGGTGAGGAGTTTGAGTGTGAAAAATTTTACAAAAACTCCATTTTGAGAGGAGGGTTACTCTTAATTGAGAAGACCTTCCAAAATTATAACTTTTTATTGCAATTAATAAAAGAATTTTTTCACCTCTTCATATTTTTCTTTTCTTCTCTTTTTTTTTTGATCATGAAGATGAAGATGGAGATCAAGATGAAGATTTGCCTTCATCAAGAGGCTAGAACCCTCTTGAAATGTAAGTTTTCTCTTTTACTAATAAATTTATATTTTGCTTTCTATTCTTGTTTAGATAGCCAAGAGGCTAGAACCCCCTTGCCTTAGATTTATTTTCATGCTTGTAGAGTAGATTTACTTTCATGTCTTTACTTTCTCGCTTTAAAATTTTGCATTTATTTTGTAGCTTAGATTTTTTTTTTGCACTATTCGCCTTGAGGCTAGAACTCTCTTGGGACTAGTTTTTATTTTTATTTTTTTTTTTCTTTGATTCACCTTGAGGCTAGAACCCTCTAGGGAATTGATTTTTTTTGTTTTCATTTTATTTGATTCACCTTGAGGCTAGAACCCTCAAGTGAATTATTTTTATTTATTTTTCTTTTCTTTGTTTCACCTTGAGGCTAGAACCCTCTAAGAAATTGCCCTTTTCTAAGATATGGAACTAATTCTTGTGGGAACTCTAGAAATTGCATGAAACTAAGTCTTATTTCTTTCATAATTTGTGAATCATTCTCTTATGCTTAAAATGTTCATGTTTAGGATAGTCAACTAAAGAACTAATTGGTAGAAGGAATTCTAAAATTACTATTTAGTTGTTATTCTTTTCATGAGTATTAATTTTGCTTAGATGATAATTTGATAGGTGTGGAGTCGATCGGTCGTCGTTGTTTGGCTCAGAAGCCTGCTCAATCAGTCACTGTGGTCCTTCTCGTGTGCACCACCAAGGACACAAGGGGGAAATCAACTACTCTCACCAAGAAAGAGGAGATCGCACAAAGCAATGGATGGGAAAAGCCACAGAGAGAAAAGAGGGGGGATCGCACAAAGCTACTCCTCTTTCTCCTCTTTCCTCATTCTTCAAGCTACTGCCAAACCCCTCTCTTTATAGAGAAGGGGGCAGCCGACATGAGAGAGAGAAACTAGGGTTTTAGAGGTAGGTGCCAACCTACAGGGATAGGGTATGGGGCAGCCGACTCGAGAGGGGAGAGGGGTCTAGGGTTTTCGAAAGGCAGCCGACGGAAGAGAGGAAATGAAAGGGTCGGGTGAAGAATAAAAGGAACTGGGCCTCTTTATCAAATTGGCCAACAGTTCGTGGGCCAATAAATAGCAACAATCTCCACCTTTGGCCCAAGGTAGTGCACAAAGAAAAAACTCGGAACTGCAGGACTCATCATCGCCATACCATTACCATTACCTGTATGATCACAAAGGGGATACAAGCAATGGAAGAGAATACACAAAGTAAACTCAGATCACAAAGATCGAGGCAAGATCACCAAGCATGCCAAGTCCACAAAGGACCGAACTCTACCAAACGGTCATCGAGTTCAAAGGGAAAAATCACAATGCTACTAACAAACACAAAGTAAGTTAATAGGCCACAAAGGCAACACACAAAGCAAGGGGGAAATTACCCAACGTTAAAGTTCAAGATTCTTTAACACGAGATAAATTTCTCAGCAGGCAAACACTTAGTACCCATGTCAGCCGGATTAAATTCTGAGGGAATTTTCTCCAACTTGATAATACCCTTTTCAACTATATCCCGAATCTAGTGAAATCTGACATCAATATGTTTAGTTCTATCATGAAAAATAGGATTTTTGCATAGTTGAATAGCAGATTGACTATCAGAAAATACAACCACATTTTTATCAAGAAAGCCAATTTCAGATATAAGGCCCCTAAGCCAAATAGCTCCTTTAAAAGCTTCAGTGGCAGCAATATACTCAGATTCAGTAGTAGATAAAGCAACAATGGGTTGTAGTTGGGATTTCCAACTTACGCAAGAGCCACACAAAGTAAACACATTGGAAGTAGTAGATTTTCTATTATCTCTATCATTTGCATAATTGGAATCTACATAGCCAACTATTTTAACACCTTCAGAACACTTAGAGAAGGTTAATCCTACATTCACAGAGGATTTTAAATATCTTAAAAGCCATTTCAAGGCATTCCAATGAGGCATACCCGAATTTGACATATATCTACTCCAGCAACTAACCGCATATGCAATGTCAGGCCTAGTGCTTACCATGAGATACATGACCGATCCTATAGCATTTAAATATGGCACCTTCTTCATATCATTTATTTCAGTTTCAGTCTTGGGAGACTGATCCTTACTTAACACAAAGTGGGAAGCAAGAGGCACATTCACAGATTTGGCATTAGACATAGCGAATTTACTCAAAAGTTTTTTGACATATGAGCTTTGGTTTAAAACTAGAGTAGATTTGTTTTTGTCTCTAATAATATTCATGCCTAGGATTCTTTTTGCATCGCCTAAGTCTTTCATGTCAAAATTTTCACAAAGACATTTTTGAACATGCTCAATGGACTTCAAACAAGGGCTAACAATCAACATGTCATCCACATAAATTAAAAGAAATACAGGCACAGAGTCTATATTCTTATAATACAGGCAATGATCAGCAGAACTTCTTTTAAACTTTAAAGATTGTATGCATTTGTCAAATCTTATATTCCATTGCCTAGGTGATTGTTTTAAACCATACAAAGCCTTTTTTAACAAATACACATGATCAGGCAATTTCGGGTCTACAAAGCCCTCAGGTTGGTGCATATAAATATTTTTATCAAGATCACCATGCAAGAAAGCAGTAGTTACATTCATTTGTTTTAATTCCCAATTAAAATGAGCAACTAAAGCAAGCATAATTCTAACAGTAGTGAATTTGACAACATGAGCAAAAATTTCAGCATAATCAATTCCCTCCTTTTGAGTAAATCCCTTAGCTACTAACCTAGCCTTAAACCTAACACTTTCAGATTCTTGTTTCACCTTAAACAGCCACTTACAGTCCACTACAGAACAACTAGCAGGTTTAGGAACAAGTTTCCATGTTTGGTTAATTCTTAGGGATTCCATCTCACTCTTCATAGCACTAATCCATTCTTCAAAATATTTAGACCTTAATGCTTCTCTATAAGTCTTAGGTTCATTGCACTCAAGGGATTCAAACGCAGTAAAGGCAAACTCGGACATATTACAATCAGTCAAATTGCAATCTCTATACCTTTCAGGTTTCCTAATGGTTCTTTTATTTCTATCCCTAGTGAGTTGATAATCATTCAAATCATGCATGTTATCTATTTCCTACATATCATGCTCCACCTCATTAGGAATAATCTCATCCTGGTTTTCAATAATTATATCATTCAATTTCTCTTCAGGAGGTAATTCAGGTTGATTAATAATAGGCATTTGCTCCACCTCATTTGGAGCATCATTTTCAGAAATAGGAACAGGTAAAGATAAACAAGGAAATTCATTTTCATTAAAAACAACATCTCTACTTATTACTATCTTAAACCCCGGTTCACTCTTATTCCAAAGCCTATAACCTTTTACCCCTTCAGGGTATCCTAAGAAAACACATTTCTTAGATCTAGGTTCTAACTTATTAATCCTTTGATGCACATAGCCAGCACTCCCGAAAATTCTCAAATTATTTAAATCAAGAGGTTTGCCCGTGAACACAAATTCAGGGCATTTCCCTCCTAAGGGAACAGAAGGAGACCTATTAATCAAATAGGCCGCAGTATAAATAGCTTCTCCCCAGAACTTCTTAGAGAGCCCAGATGTGGCCAACATAGCCCTCACCCTCTCTAAGAGAGTTCTATTCATCCTTTCAGCAACCCCATTTTGCTGTGGCGTGAAGGGAACAATTTTATGTCTTTTAATACCCCAAGTAGCACACAAGTCATTCAATTATTTGTTACAAAACTCAAGACCATTATCTGTCCTAAGAGTTTTAATTTTCTTTCCCGTTTGGTTTTCAATCATAATTTTCCAATTTTTAAATTTATTAAAAACTTTAGATTTTTATTTCATGAGTAAAACCCAAACTTTCCTAGAATAATCATCAATTATGGAAAGAAAATATTGGTTCCCTCCATGCGTAGGAACACTAGAGGGACCCCACACATCAACATGTAAATATTCAAGTACATCAGTGCACTTAGACTGATTAGGAAAAGAAGAAATGGGAAAACTAACCCTATGTTGTTTTCCTAGCACACAAGATTCACAGAAAGGGATGGGTCATATTTTATCACTACCAAAGTGACCTCTTTTATGCAAAATTTCTAATTCTTTATTACTCATGTGACTTAATCTATTATGCCATAAAACAGATTTATCACCTATCACAGAGTTAACTGAATCAATCACAGGTTCAGCATGACAAGCATACAAGTTATTTTGTTTTTCAGCAGTAAAAATAACAAGAGATCCTTTCAGAATTTTCATAACCCCTTTACCCCATTTTCCCTCCAAACCATCATTTTCTAGAGATGCACAAGAAATCAAGTTATAACTTAAATCAGGAACATGCCTAACATCCTTCAAAGTAAACTCAGAATCAGAAGAAAACCTAAGGCATACATCACCAGTTCCTAAAACATTGCTTTTCTTTTCATTTGCCATTGACACAAAGCCATTCTCTATTTTCTTGTACTTTAAAAACATGTTTTTAAAAGGAGTCATATGAAAAGTACAACCAGAGTCTAATAACCAATCTGATTTACACAAAGAATCAGACAACACAGAGTTCAAATATGCATAATCACAAAGATTATTAATCATGAAAATTTCACCCATTTTTCCCTCACAGACAGCCATATTAGCATGATCATTTTGCTGATTTTTCTGAGGCTTAGGACAATCTTTAATAAAGTGACCAGTTTCATGACAATTATAGCATTTTTTAACTTTAAACCTGGACTTAGATCTAGCCCTTCCATTTTCAAATTTTTTCTTACTTGATTCCCAATTACTTGCATTCTTTTGGTTATTAGATCTATTCTGAGGCCTACCCCTCACATGCATAACCTCACCAGAATTTTTATTTCCCCCAGAATGTTTTAAATCTAATTCCTTACTCTTAAAACCATTGATCATAATATCAAGGGTAACCTCATCTCTACCATATTTAATAGCAGATTTCACATCACTATATGAGTCAGGAATAGCATTTAGAAGTGCAATAGGAGTATATTCGTCTATATGTTTATCACCGGTTAACTTAATGTCTGAAATAAGTTTTGTGAAAACATCTAGGTTCTCCTCAATGTCCTTAGACATATCCAATCTAAATTTGAAAAAATTTTCAAGCAAAAATATTTTACTGGGTAAAGAGGTTTCAGTATAGAGTTCTTTAGGTTTATCCCAAAGGGTTTTAGCAGATTCTAAAATTCTAACTTTTCTAAGCACAGAGTCAGATAAGTTCAAATAAATTGTGGAACAAGAATTTTCGTTCATTTCAGCCCTTTTTTCTTCAATGTCAGAAGCCAAATAAGTCTGACCAACAGCCCTAAAAGACTTCTGTTGAATTAAAATGCATTTTATTTTTTATTTCCAAATGCTAAAATCAGATTTTCCGTTGAACGAACCATACCATATTGAACCATACCATATTGATTAGCAGCAGACATTCTTCACACAGAAAAATAAACAGTGGTATACGAATAAATCTGATTTCGGTAATTATCCGGCTCGAAACGTGTGAAGCAACTAGCACGAACAAATGAGAAGAACGATGAACACAAAGTTCTTGCTTCAATCTCTATGTTCTTTCACACGAGCACAAACAATAACAGAAATAAAATGCAAATGTAGCTGAAAAATTTCAAAATTTATCAGGCTCAAAGTGTGCGAAGCAACTAGCACGAACAAATTAGGAATAACGATGAGCACGAAGCTCGGGTTCAAACCCTTTGTTCTTTCGCACGAGCACAAACAAATTTTATTTCAGCAGTAAACCCAGCGAGATAAAAAATAAGAGATTTTAATTCAGTGAACAGGAAAATAATATTGATAACCCACACTACTGTAGAGTTTTCGACAATATACCTGAGCGAAACCCTAGGAGAGGGTTTCGACCTTACCCACAGCGGTGGCAGTCCGGCGACGGTCCAGTGACGACAGCCCGGCGACGGTCCAGCGACGGCGGCGGCGGTCCAGCGGCTGCGACCGGCGATTTTGAACGGCGACGACTCAACGAGGCTCTGATACCACTGTGGAGTCGATCGGTCGTTGTTGTTTGGCTCAGAAGCCTGCTCAATCAGTCGCTGTGATCCTTCTCATGTGCACCACCAAGGACACAAGGGGGAAATCAACTACTCTCACCAAGAAAGAGGAGATCGCACAAAGCAATGGACGGGAAAAGCCACACAGAGAAAAGAGGGGGGGATCGTACAAAGCTACTCCTCTTTCTCCTCTTTCCTCATTCTTCAAGCTACTGCCAAACCCCTCTCTTTATAGAGAAGGGGGCAGCCGACATGAGAGAGAGGAACTAGGGTTTTAGAGGTAGGTGCCGACCTACAAGGATAGGGTATGGGGCAGCCGACTCGAGAGGGGAGAGGGGTATAGGGTTTTCGAAAGGCAGCCGACGGAAGAGAGGAAATGAAAGGGTCGGGTGAAGAATAAAAGGAACTGGGCCTCTTTATCAAATGGGCCAACAGTTCGTGGGCCAACAAATAGCAACAATAGATTATACTTTCCTTAAGTAGTTTGATAGTCTATACTTAATAAATCTAAAGTCGAATGTGATAAAAAGAGAATGGTTCATATTTTATAAGTGATATTAGCTAGTGGATTCAATTCTAGATTCCTCATATATTTAATTGAATCCTCCATCTTTTACTTTCTTGATTTTTCTCTTTATTCTTGATTTTCATTTGTTTGTTTTATTTTCCTTCATTTTATTCATCATTCATTCTCCTCACTCAATCTTGTTTTGCTTTTATTTGCATATATTCACAACCACTCTTATTCTCTCCACAATCACCTCTTCATCACACACCTAATTGTCGCACACACTACATAAGAACCTATTTTGATTAACTCCTACAACACCTTCCTCGTGGGATCGATAACTTATTATACTATAACTTGATAGTTGTGCACTTGTAACTTTAGGTTCATATTATATTTACCTATCAAGTTTTTGGTGCTGTTGCCGAAGAAGGTGCTTGTTATTAGAATTTTTCTATTTTGATTTCTTTGATTTGTGTGTTTTATTGTGAAGGAATTACTTTGAAACTTGAAGATTAAGGATTGAAGATTGAAGTTGAAGAATTACCGTCAAAGAGGCTAGGATGCTTTTGTGTGTGTAACTCCTCTTTCTAGTATTTTTAATTCTACCCTTTAGTTAGTTTCTCATAATTAGAGACAATTAGGTTTTAAAAAAATAAAAATAAAAAATATATTTTATTTTTTCACCATAATAAAATCTACCCTCCACTTGGACATTTACTAACAAGACAATAAATTCAAATAATATCATCCTTTCTCACATTTATTTGATTGCTAACCTTAATTAAAAAATAAAAAAGATTTTATTTTTGAATTATTTTGTAGTTGCTTTTAATTTCTAGGGTTGCATTGTATATAACAGTAGGAATTCACCAAAGTGATTTGCGCATCTTGATTTGATACCACTTGAAAATATTCTTAAGGGCAAAACCCATTAATCAAGATAAGGTGAGGGATTTCATCACCCTTTCCTTAGGCCACAAATCACTAATTCCTCACTACATAAACGCAAGCCTTTTAAAACTCATTATATGTTGGACTATAAGGATTCGAGCTCATTAAGGAACAAGAAATCCTTAAGTGAACCGGTTCAAGTTTACTTGAATCAGTTGGTCTCTAAGGCAAGGTTTAGGGGTTGCATAAAGCGCTCCGCAAGAAACGAGGTATTTAATTGATCTTTGATCTCCCTCTAGTACTAATCTTACCTGACTAACTGACCGAGTAAACTTCAATCTTTTCACTAAATGAGTTTTTGGTTAGGAGCTGGTCTAGTTGAGTCTAGGCTTAACCCTAGAATTTAAAGTGATTGACACAAGTGCTTGCATTGATTTGTTTTAGTTAGGTTTTTCCTTTATCTTTCTCCTTTTTTATCTTTTAGTTTTTTTTCCTCTTTAAAAAAAACTAACCTTTATTTTTCTTAGAATTTAAATAAAAAAATTATAAAAAGAATTTATTTTAGTGTATGCAAACTTTGATTAGGGATAATACTAATCGTTAATCTGTTTTGAACCATTTGAAGAAATGGCTAATCCTAATCCACCCATTCTCCAAGATGTGTGTTATCCAACTAGGAATGCAATCCTTTCTTGCATTAAGTTCCTTGATGTCAATGGAACTAATTTTGAGCTTAGACCGCATTTCATAAACATGCTTCTAAAATTCTTAGGAGTAGAATCTGAAGACGCATATATTTTTATCTCCGAATTTGAAGAAGTTTGTCTTATGAGACTTATCTGAGGATGCGATCAAACTTCGATTTATTCCTTTTGCTCTTAAGGACAAAGCCAAAAAATGACTGCATAGCTTACTCACAGATTCTATCTCAACTTGGGGTGAATTTATCACCATTTTTCTAAAAATAAATTTCCCTATCCACAAAATGGTTAAGCTTAGAAGCAACATCATGAATTTTAAAATTGTTCCGGGAGAGCATTTTAAAAGTATTTTGATAAATTTAAGGATCTTTTTATTCAATGCCCTCACCATGGTCTAAAAAAGTGGCGATTATGCCAAATCATCTATGAAGGATTGGATTATTCATCAAAAACTTCCTTAGATTCGATGTGTTAAGGGGATTTCATGAAGAAAAATGCCGATGAAGCCTAAGATTTTTTAGAGAGTTTATCCAAAAATCATGCAGTGGGAATACTGTGATGATAGAATTTCATCAGTTCCCCAACCTAAATCTAGTGGATTTTTCTTAGAAATAAACATAGCTTCTAAAGCAAAGATGGCTACAATCATGTGTAGGTTAGAAGCTTTAGAAATCAAAGAACGAGCTCCAGCTCAAATCAATCAAGTTTCTACCTCAGGTTGTCACAACTGTCTTTCTCCATCCCATGTTTCAGAGGAATGTCCTCTCTTAGGAAATAATCAACCACTAGAACATCATTGCTTCAGAGAATCAAATCAAGTGGCTAACTTCCTATCAAAAGTTGGACACAATTTGGAGAGAATGCAATACTTCTATGACCTGGCGGAATTACCCCTTCAGGCTCAACACTTGCTATGGCTCGACAAAATGGGAGAATCATTTAAAAGTGGGGGTTAAATCTCCGGTTTTTTTTATCTTTTCTATTTTCTTTTCCTGTTTCCTTATGTTGTAAATGAGAGTAGTACTCTCCATATATTTTGCTCTTTTGTCAATCCTAGGGACAAATTTCCCTGGGATTTCTTTTGTAATTCTTCTACTTATATATATGATTTGATGCCTCGTGAAGGCCCCTCCACCCTGGAGGCTTTTGATTAAAAAAATCAACCACTAGAACAGATAAACGCCGCATTTTAGTATTCCGTGAATGATCCATTTTCTCCAACCTACAATCCAGGTTGGAGAAATCACCCGAACTTTGCATGGAATCAGGGAAACTACTCCGGAAATTAAAATTTCACTCCCTCTTCACCCCAACAATTTCCTAGAGGAAACACAGTTCCTTTCAGTTCTCAAAATAATTTCCAACAACCAAATCTGCCATATCCAAATCAGTCTCCTCATCATCAATCTGAAAATCACATTTCTCCGAATTCTGATAATGATAAACATCTCAATATTTTGAAAAATGGTTTGGAAACCATGATTAAAGCTTCTACACAGACCACCAAATTGTTGACTTAAACATCTAACACTTTGAATTCCTTCATGCAATCAATCGGACAAATTCTCAATTCCAACACTCAAGCCATAGCTAGATTAGAAACTCAACTTGGACAACTAGCTAGTGCTGTGAGTGAGAGAGAGAAAGAAACATTTCCGAGTCAACCCGTGACCAACCCTAAGGACACGGGATCAAGTTCAACCTACCAAGCTCAAGTGAATGCGTTCCATTAACTACGGTCAGAAAAACAAGTCGATAATCAAATTAGAATGCCTCCAAGTGAAATCCTTGACCCAGAATAAATTCTCTCTCCTTCTGATGATTCTATTCAGCAATCACCCGCTTCCAATGACCAAGAGCCTGAACCCGAACCTAAGTCTAATTTTGATAGGTTTAAACCAGTTGCTCCCTTTTCAGATAGACTCAGCCCTAGGAAATGCTCTCCTCAGGAGGAGAAGATCCTAGAAACTTTCAAGCAGGTTAAGATCAATATTACTCTCTTAGATGTAATTGAAAAATCCCTTCTTATGCAAAATTTTTAAAAGATTTGTGCACTAAGAAAAGAAGAATAAATGTTCGAAAGAAAGTCTTTCTTACTGCCAATATCAGTGATATGCTCTCAAAATCCGTACCTTTGAAATATAAGGATCCAGATTGTCCTACCATCTCATGTGTCATTGGTAATACCTATATTGATAAGGCACTTTTAGACTTAGGAGCCAGTGTCAATTTGCTTCCCTATTCAGTCTACCAGCAACTAGGTGTAGGAGAACTTAAACTAATCAGATACACCTTACAGTTAGCTGATAGATCTGTCAAAGTCCCCATGGGTGAGATAGAGGATGTTCTGATTAAGGTTGGATATTTTATTTTTCTAGTAGATTTCATAGTCTTGAAAACGCAGCCTGTTTCCAATCTCAAAGGTCAGATATCCGTCATTTTAAGAAGACCATTCTTAGCCACTTCTAATGCTCTCATCAACTGTAGAACTGGCCAAATGACGCTGTCCTTTGGGAATCAACTACTGATCTCAATATTTTTAATTCAGGAAACCAACCAGCTAATCAACCTCTAGAAATAAACTACATCCATGAAAGTCCAATAGAAGAAGAAAAGAATGAATCAGATCTTAGTTTTGAGGAAATCTTTGGTGAGGAGCTGAAGATATTAGAAAAATCAGATCAGGTCTTTCAGAACGAGGAAACTGTGTTAAATACATACTTCTTTAAACTAACTTTTGAAGAACTCTTTGCTGATGAACTTAGATTCTTGGAAAATAAACAACAACTAAATTTTCAACCCTCAAACATAAATCTTATGTTCAAGAAAATTTTTAAAGAAGAACTGGTTGTGATAGGTCAAACTTTTGTTAATAAGGAATCTAACTTCAAAATGCATAACACCATAAATTCCTACTTCCAATTGCTGCAAATATCATTGAAAACCCTGGAATGTTTAGAATTTAAGCACATCATTGATTACATCATTTTGAATTTCTTTTGACTTCATCCCCCTCATATCAAAGGTAATTGCAGATTTTTTATCATTGTCCTAGGTCAACCGAACAAATGTAAGTGCTTCAATTCTTATCTCTTCTACTTTGTGCATCATAGAGTTTGTATTGAGGACAATGCAAAATTTAATTGTGGGGGTGGGAACTAGTCAGTTTTTCTTCTTTATCTTAGTCATTTTTCCTCTTTATTTTACCATTTTTTTATTTTTTTCCTCTTTTCTCTTCTTTATTTCACCATTTTTTTTCTTTCATTTCTTTTCTTTTTGTCACTTGCCAACTGAATAGAGTTAATTAATAATTGATCTATTTGATAAATTTTAAATTTTATAATCCTTAGTTAGTTTTGTACTCAAGTTAACCTTTTATTATAACTCTAAATAAATTTCTTAAGAAATAATTTTCAAAATAATATACTTCACTTAAGTCTTAACTTAGACTTTTAATTAAAGTAATGAAATTTTTACATGCTTAGCTTAGAGTTGAAAATAATTTTCCAAGTTGTCTTGATCTAAATATTTTTCAGATATATATACATATACACATATATATTATAAAAATAAAAATAAAACTAACTTTATAAAAGAAGAGTGCAAAAATAGGCACCAATTAAGATTCTCTTAAAATCCAAGGTAGTTCTATCTTACTAAGCCTAAGTTGACTGAGTAATTAAGCCCAAGGAGTATTTCCATACTTAATGACCTAAGCCCAATTGGGTTGGGATTCATTGGCTCAAAACTTGTTAATGGTCACTTAGAAAGCCGATCAAGAAGAACAAAATCACCAAGGAATAAATAGTTAAAAAATTTACTAACAATGTTTATATATATATATATATATATATATATATATATATATATATATATATATATATATATATATATATATATATATATATATATATATATATATATATATATATATATATATATATGTTCTTGAAAAATAAATTGATTAAGAGACTTGAAAATTGTTTAAAACAAAGAGTTAGCATGTTCTTTTCAAAACCTTTAATTTAAATTTCGAGTTAGACTTGGTTTTGTATAACTATAATGAAAAGATTTTCTAAGAGATTTACCTTGGAGTTATATATAAAAACGTTTTCTTGAGTAATAACTAGCATCAATTAGAATGTTTAAATATATCAAGTAAATTAATTATTCATAAACTTCTTTAAATTGATAAATTGAGTGAATTTTGTGGGTATATTCACTGCAAACCCTCACGAGACTACAACTCGTCCACTAGGGTAACCTACGGGTTTAAAGACTTGTTGTATGTGCTAAATACAACCGCGATTCCTGCGAAAGTGAGTTAGGATTTTTCTTTCTTTCTTTTAATTTTTTCTTTGCTAGAGGGCTAGCAAAAGTTTAGGTGTGGGGGTATTTGATAATCACATTTTTATTATAATTTTATACCCTCATCAATTATTTTATATAAATAAATATACCACTCATAATTATTTTTTATCTTAATTTGCAGTTTAATGAAGAAATAATGAATAAAAGCCCAAAAGACTCAAACTCTCTGATTTTCTACCATTTATTGAAGCCCAAATATGAAGATAAAAGAAGGCCCAAGAAAGCTCAAGGATCCATGAAGAAATTGGGTCAAGAAATCACAAAAAAAAATTAAAACTATGCAAACCGATTGGTGAGCGGCAAAATCGATTTGGGGCATATTCGCAAGTATAATAATTTGGGGCTTAAATGAAATTATAGAAGATGTGGAGGGTATATTAGCAATTATGAAGATTTGGAGGAGTACACATGCAATTATGGCAGATTTGAGGGGTATACAGGCAAATAACCCTATTAATAAAATAGAAAAAGTATAAAAAAAACCAGAGGAAATAAAGTCACCAAAGCCCTCTCCCAGCTCCACCTCACTCCTTCCCCATGACGCCATAATTTTGGCACTTGTCCTCTCCAAAGCCCCTCTTCATTCCGGACACACAGCTCCAGGAGCGAGCGCGTGCACGCGATCTCCGACAACTTCCACGGCCCCATCCCCTCCTCCCTCTCCTCCCTCTCCTCCCTCTCCTCCCTCTCCTCCCTCTCCTCCCTCTCCTCCCTCTCCTCCCTCTCCTCCCTCTCCTCCCTCTCCTCCCTCTCCTCCCTCTCCTCCCTCTCCTCCCTCTCCTCCCTCTCCTCCCTCTCCTCCCTCTCCTCCCTCTCCTCCCTCTCCTCCCTCTCCTCCCTCTCCTCCCTCTCCTCCCTCTCCTCCCTCTCCTCCCTCTCCTCCCTCTCCTCCCTCTCCTCCCTCTCCTCCCTCTCCTCCCTCTCCTCCCTCTCCTCCCTCTCCTCCCTCTCCTCCCTCTCCTCCCTCTCCTCCCTCTCCTCCCTCTCCTCCCTCTCCTCCCTCTCCTCCCTCTCCTCCCTCTCCTCCCTCTCCTCCCTCTCCTCCCTCTCCTCCCTCTCCTCCCTCTCCTCCCTCTCCTCCCTCTCCTCCCTCTCCTCCCTCTCCTCCCTCTCCTCCCTCTCCTCCCTCTCCTCCCTCTCCTCCCTCTCCTCCCTCTCCTCCCTCTCCTCCCTCTCCTCCCTCTCCTCCCTCTCCTCCCTCTCCTCCCTCTCCTCCCTCTCCTCCCTCTCCTCCCTCTCCTCCCTCTCCTCCCTCTCCTCCCTCTCCTCCCTCTCCTCCCTCTCCTCCCTCTCCTCCCTCTCCTCCCTCTCCTCCCTCTCCTCCCTCTCCTCCCTCTCCTCCCTCTCCTCCCTCTCCTCCCTCTCCTCCCTCTCCTCCCTCTCCTCCCTCTCCTCCCTCTCCTCCCTCTCCTCCCTCGCCCACCTCGACCTCTCCGACAACTTCCACGGCCTTCATAAAATAACCAAAAAAAGTATTGATACACAAAATCAAGACGATGGTCTCGATACGAAACCGGATCCTCCCTTGACTTTCTTTTAATTTTTTCTTTGCTAGAGGGCTAGCAAAAGTTTAGGTGTGGGGTATTTGATAATCACATTTTTATTATAATTTTATACCCTCATCAATTATTTTATATAAATAAATATACCACTCATAATTATTTTTTATCTTAATTTGCAGTTTAATGAAGAAATAATGAATAAAAGCCCAAAAGACTCAAACTCTCTGATTTTCTACCATTTATTGAAGCCCAAATATGAAGATAAAAGAAGGCCCAAGAAAGCTCAAGGATCCATGAAGAAATTGGGTCAAGAAATCACAAAAAAAAATTAAAACTATGCAAACCGATTGGTGAGCGGCAAAATCAGATTTGGGGGCATATTCGCAAGTATAATAATTTGGGGCTTAAATGAAATTATAGAAGATGTGGAGGGTATATTAGCAATTATGAAGATTTGGAGGAGTACACATGCAATTATGGCAGATTTGAGGGGTATACAGGCAAATAACCCTATTAATAAAATAGAAAAAGTATAAAAAAAAAAAAAAACCAGAGGAAATAAAGTCACCAAAGCCCTCTCCCAGCTCCACCTCACTCCTTCCCCATGACGCCATAATTTTGGCACTTGTCCTCTCCAAAGCCCCTCTTCATTCCGGACACACAGCTCCAGGAGCGAGCGCGTGCACGCGATCTTCAACAACGATGTCAGCAACCTGTTTCTCCCTCCTCCTCTCCTCCCTCTCCTCCTTAACCACCCTCGTCCTCTCCTCCAATTCTTTCTCCGGCGAGTTACCGCCTTCTTTCGCCAATTTCGCCTCCATCGAAACCCTAGATCTCAGCCACAATCAGCTCGCCGGCAAAATCCCTACTTTCCCTCCTAAAACCTTGTCTACTCTCACGTCGCTCGATCTCAGCTTCAATCGACTCTCGGCTCCATTCCGCCCTCTCTGCCCTCGAATCTGATAGTTCTCGCTCTGCGATCGAACTCTCTCTCGGGCGTACTGAATCCTTCTACCTTCAGATCCTTGAAGTTTCTTGAAATAGCGGAGCTGGCGGCGAATAGATTCACTGGCAGAATCGGAGGCTGGTTCTTCCTGCTGCCGTCGCTTCAGCAGGTGAATTTAGCGAACAACAGCATAAATTCGATCGAGGTTTTTACGCCGAAGCCAACGGTTAACGAGGGAAAGCAGCTCGTGGCGGTCGATCTAAGCTTCAACAGCATCGCCGGGGAGCTGCCAGCGGAGTTCGCTGCTTATCCATCGCTTGCTTCGTTGTCGGCGAGTCATAACAAGCTCAGGGGGCAGATCCCGTGGCAGTACGGTAATAAAGGGAGGATGAGGAGGCTGTTCTTGGATTCGAACTTCTTGAACGGAGAGGTGCCGGATTTGTTGCTCAACAAGCGGGATTTGGCGGGAAGTTTTGGGGACAACTGCTTGGCCAAGTGCCCGGGGTCGGTGCCGCTTTGCTCGCCGGTGCAGAAGCCGGGTTGGGTTTGTAAGCAGGCTTATGGGGACGGTGGCCGGAGGGGGCGGCGCCACCCGTCGCCGGCGAGGGGTTAGGATTCGGCAGTGAGTGTGGGTTAGTTAATTTGTGGTTAGTGAATAAAGTATCAATAATTGGTTGGTTAGTAATGTTTATTGTTTTTTATATAAGTATAATAATAGTGTTTATTGTTAATAATAAGGTTTTAATTTTTTTGTAGCGAGATTCTTGTCCGTTAGGTAATTCAAGGGAAAGGTCTTGTTTCATACCGAGACCGTTGTCTTGATTTATACACTATAAAGCAACAAGTTCATATCCACGTATGAAACACGCATCAATTTACATAACTGAGTTAAAAACCATGCCACTTTAGATATTTTATCATATAATGCAAGCAACATAAATAACTAACCTTTGAGATGGCTACATATAGTTCATTTTCACATAAATTTTGAATCTAGTCAGTTTCCTTTCTCTCTACGAATTTTAGTACGTACGGATTATTCATCAAAATAGATGGTGGAATTTTAGAATTTGTCGGTGTGTATTACCTTACTCTATACATGCTCTCCTTCATAAAATAACCAAAAAAAAAAAATGGATACACAAAATCAAGACGATGGTCTCGATACGAAACCGGATCCTCCCCTTGACTTTCTTTAATTCTCCAAACCGGGTCTCCACATGAAGGAGAATCTCAAACCCAAAACATTATGCACTAGTATAATATATAAAACCTTATTATCAACAAGAAACATTATTAATCAACTAAATAACTATTAATTTATTCACTAACCACAAACTAGCACAAACTCACCACCAAACTTGTTGCTTATAGTGAATCCCTAGAATAAATCTTGCAAGCATGTTGATATTAATTGGAGAGGTGGAGCAAAATAAGGGTGGGCCAGGAGAAGCACGTTTGAGTGTCTGTACTTTTGCTTTGGTTTTGGCTACAGCTGCAGAGCAATGTGTCCGATCCAAATGGATGGCTTGGCTAAGTTGGCTTCCTCTCTCTCTCTCTCTCTCTCTCTCTCTCAAAAGTTAAAGGAAATGAGAGTGGGAGTAGCATCTTTCTCTCTCCAACAAAAGCAGGGCCTCTTTTTTTTCTGTATTTTTTAATCTATGTTTCTCTGAACTAAGCTGCTTCTAGTGCTTTTTAATAGCAGCAGATTGTTATCCAGTTGATTGGGTCGGTTGCTTGTTTCGCTGGAAACATGAGGAATAAATTAGTAAAGTTGATTCCACTTGACTGAACTATAAAGTGGGAGCAGAAAGGTTAAACTAAAAACTACTTGTCATTTTGCGGTCAAAATATTTGACTTCAGTAATGAATTCTGAGCTTGATTTCCCACTATCCGCAAGGACATCACATGCTTAAAGAGACAGAAAAGTGCTCAAATAGATCCAAACATCATTATTAGAAGGAGATAAGCATAAATTTTGGGACAAATATCAGAGATTTGAACGCTTACCCTTCCCCTTGAAGGAGATTCGAGTTAGAATTCAGTATCATATTTAGAAAAGAAAGACCAATTTAGGAGGGAGAAAAAACAGGGATTAAATTTGAGTTCAAAGATCAGTTAAACAGGTCACTAAAAGAAAAGGGTTAGTTGCATATAGGCTCCTTGAAGTATCATCATTTTGAACTTACTACCCTCGTTATTTCATCGTTGCAGACAAAACCCCTGAGATCTATATTTTTGACTCTTCTACACTCAGGCCGACTCACTAATTTCTTCCATCTTCCCAAATTTCATCCACAGTAAAAGAGTCAACTATTTAATCTAGAGGGTCCATCTGCCACAACAAAACAACAGGGACAATGCAAAATAGCAAAACAATAATAAAACTACAGGTGTCATTCACAATAGCAAAACTACAGAGGGTCTATGTGCAACTAACCTAAAGAAATTAAGGATCCACTACTCTCGAGAACCAATGCGAAAACATCAGTTTACTTTGCGGTTCCAGAGCGCTGTCTTCCTGTTTGTTGCAACTTGCACAAGTCTAAAACAATAACGCTTCTCACATTCATTAACATGGAAAGCGATACTTTACCAAAATGGGCATCTTCATCCATGAAATTAGTGGAGGATATCAACTACAACGGGAAACCCCCTTCTTTTTGCCTTTAAAAAAGGATCCTTCACATAGAAGTGAACATCATTCTAAAGATTGAATCATGTTTGCACAAAATGACGGGCAGTAATTGATTATCTTCAATGAGAAGAATCCATCACCTTTAAAAGTCGCTCCTTTTGACGATTAAAGTGTTTTGATCAAGGTTACAAGCCAAATAACATGAATATACAATGGGATGCAATTTGGTCTCCTGGTCATGCCCAAGAGAAGCCATACGGAAAAAACTTTCTGCAACTTCTCTCGTACAATAAAGTACATCGATATTTATTTCTTTGTCACACTACTGCTATTTTTTTCATCTTTTAGTGGAAGTGAAAAGCCCATCAATACAAAAGAATTGTCCCAGCATATTATCTATAGAAATGAAGCTGTCACCTGTTAGAGATCAGCATCGATATGCGTCTCCACACACATTGGTTAGGTCATTGCCATGGAGAGGAACTACTATAAAGAGCCCTCTATAGAGTATCATATAGATAGTTAGCAGAGGGTGACGCATGACATATCATCAATCATAATACACATATCGCTGATGTCTATAAATGCAGTTATGACTGCACTGATTGTGATTGATATGCCTGTTATCACCCTCTCCTTCCCAAACAATATTCTATAGAGGGCCCTCTGTAAGATGTTTTCCCCTGATGAAATAAGCAAACGACTGACATCTGCAGAAGTTTAACAGAAACTGTGGAGGCTTTCAGAAGGTTCCATTCGCTCCCTGCGTTATTCCACAATTTACATGTATAGTGAACTATACACAAATCTGATGCACAAGTATTTTATACTATTCACTGAATGAAAGCTGCAGATGTCCTCCATACTGCTCATTGACAGAAACCTGATACATGGAGAAATGTAAACAGGAATCAGAATTCAGTTATATGTGTTATCTTTCTAAGAATAAGCACTACAAGGACTGTCACCACATCTGAACTCTTGGTTTAAATGATGACAACTAATACAGTACGTATCATGTTTAAGCATATACTAATATTCATGGTACTGAGAAGTGGAAGAACCCATAAAACTGATCTAACTTACCTTCACTACATCAGTGAAGGATTGCATTTTGAAGTTGGATGAAAGGATCTAATCAACTAGAAGATTTGAAGAGCATCGGAAGTTTGCTCAATTTGGTCTGAGCAGCCACATGATGGACCTACAGGCAGGGTACCTTGATAAAGTCTGTCTACAAAGTGTTCCTGGGGAAACAACAACAACAAAGCCTTTATTCCAAATGTTTGGGGCCCTAGTCTTCCATCATGTTCTATTTTGGGCCATCTCCGTTAACTTAACCATTATCACATCCTTCTTAAAACTCAGAAGGTGTTTCAAGTACTTCTCACAGCAAGAGGAGTTCTCAAGTTCTGATTGTTGAATGAAACAGGCATCAACAGTGTGAGTGCCAGCTATGTCAGTATTTTCAAACGGGAGGTGCATATCTCATTAACACATAAAAGGAATAAAGGAAATGTGATGGAATGCCAAGGCTATCATAGAGGTAGGGAAATTTGAAAATTATAGCAACGAAGGCAGAAATATTAAAAAGAAGCGTGGCAAATCCAAGGAACGACTAGAAGATTTGAAGAGGATCGGAAGTTTGCTCATTTTGGTCTGAGCAGCAACATGATGGACCTACAGACAGGGTACCCTTAGACAGGGTACCCTGATAGTGTCTGTCTACAAAGTGTTCCTGGCGAAATAACAACAATAAAGCCTTTATTCCAAATGTTTGGGGCCCAAGTCTTCCATTCTGTTCAATTTTGGGCCATCTCCGTTAACTTAACCATGATCATATCCTTCTTAATTGCTTCTAACCAAGTTCTTTTACGTCTACTTCCAGATCTTTTTATCTCATTAACCATAATATTATCACTTTACCTAACCGGTTTCCTAAGAGGTTGCTGTTATACATGATCAAACCACCTTAGCTGATTCTCTCTCATTTTATCCTAAGGAGGAGCAACCTCTAATTTCCTACATATAGCCACATGACCACCGTAATATTCTCATTTCTTGTATACTCATTATGTGCCCAACATTCTTATAACTCTATTGTCATGAAGAGATTGTGGATACTGATTGTCAAATAAACATTGATCTATATGTTGAACATCATTCGTTACAAACCAGCTAAGCAGATAATCCGTTTTTATTCTGAAAACAGCAGTTTCTTATTTCCATTCTGATTAGGAATGGTCATGCTAGAAGTGAATTTCAGGTTTAGTAGCACAACAGAAGTAGCAAATAACAAGCATAGACAGGATGTAAAAAATCTATGATTTTGATCTTAAAATAGCGGTAAGCTAAGTTGTTGGCTACCGTAGTCGAATATCAGACATGACCCAATGGAAAACCTGCTAGTTGAAGCATTAACTGCAGTAATGGTCAGCTAAATAGGATTTGTTGATGTCTTTTTACGTAAGAGGTTTCCTTGATGTCTATGGAACTAGATCTAGATAAATATAAAAAGGAATTGTTGCCTAGAAAGTAGGTCATAGATAACTAGAACAGTTTGCCTTTATCAGTTTGGCATAAAAACTTTTACTAAGTAAAAAATTACAAAATATTATAATCTTGAATTGATCAAATATTCTAGAATCCTAACAGATCGTCTGCATATATTGATCTCTAACAAACTCTAACAAACTCTTTTTGTCTCAAAATGAAGCCGAACACCCGTATAGCTCCATAGATACAAGTTATCTTGAATAATCACAAAAAATCTCACCCATGATTCAAGGAATATTCATGAGATATTATACTGATCACTTACCAAATCATTAGATCTTATACACATGCTCTAGTTGTTTGCATCAAACTGGTAAATGTTCTTCACACTATGTCGCATGGACATGCACATTATATGCCCAACGTTCTGAGCCATAAAGCATTGTTGGTCTTACAAGTTATAACCATCCTATAGAATTTTCTCTTTAGGATCTCTATTGGTTTCATCAAAAATTTCCTAGAATCTGGTTTCAACCCCCACTTTAGAAACCTATGTCCTATTTTGGTTTTCTACTCCTATGTTTAGGTGGCAACAACAAAGGAAAAGTAGGTCCAAAAGTGCTGAAAAAGTACATGAAAATTGGAAACCCAATTTCTTGAATTTGGGGGAGGAAATGGCTAGGAATCAGACTATTTAGAATAAACAAAGTCACCATCACGTGTGTTCATGCTCTAGGAGGTGATTTTATTCACTGTTTCAGAAATGATTAAGTTCAAGTTTTCTTAAAATTGAGGTTTCCCAATTTCTCTAGTGGAAACAAACAAGAAAAAAAATAATTTCTAAAAATGTCAAAGGAAAAGCAAGGAAATGAGATTTGGCCGAGATTTGAGTTCCAATTATTTATAGAACACAACCAAACAGATCCTTAGTCTCATAGGATATGTTGCACGGATACGGGTGCGGACACGGACAAGAACACGGGTGCGGATATGGGACACGCATTAGTAGTAGTCATATTCTTGACAGCACATTCTTGATGGGGAATTGCCCGTCACGAATTAGCAGTCAAGAAACAGGTGTAGCCTATTACTGACGGCCTAGCCGTCGGCAATAAGGAGTGTCACGTCCTGGTTCCAAAAATATAATTAATTGCGTGAGTTGGCCGACATTGCAACCATGAAATTTTTTTCTCTCTACATGGTTGCATTCACGTCTCTGGAAAGTATCATGCTTATAATTTCTGGAAAAAAAAAACTATTTATAGAGCATTTATACATTTGCAATATCAAGGAAAAAAATTTTTGAACTAGAGAATAAAAAGGGATGAACAATAGGAGATACATCCAAATGTCTCAATAGAAATGCCCCATGCGACTAAAAGATAAAATCTAACATGAAATACCTAATCTGAAGGGAAAAAAAAAAGATATGAACTCTATCAAGAAGGTTTGTGCCCACTGCCTCTGAGCGTTCTCCTGAATATACTCTCTATCCCGCTGAGAAAGACCAATTCCCCTGTCTGGGGTAAACAAACCCCGGGGGAGTCAGAAAATTCCCAACAAGAGTGTAAAAAGAAGGAAAAGTGCATGTGAAAGTGTGTGAGATAGATATACATACAAAGCACATAGGTTAATTCTATAAAATTATTTGAAATTACTATTCCTACTTGGAAACATATTGTAAAACATGCAAGTACTTCGAATAAGAGTAATTAAACTATAGAAACATTATCTACGACTATCAAGTCATTCATTGTCACAATCACACATGCAAGACATTTTTATTTTATCTTATTTGAATTAGAGGCGGAAACTGTTAGGTATATAAAGCGGCTTCCCGTAGGCCCCCGGGAACACGGCAACATGATAAAAATAGTTACGACACTTGGCCTCCTTTAACATGATCCTGAAACAAGAATACCCGGATAACAAGAGTACCGCTTATAGACATCAAAGCCTTCATTCTCTAACTCCCCATTATTTAAACCCATGATAGCATTTTTAAATTTTCGATTGTGCATGAAATGTTTCTACATTAATCATAATTGTTTCAAGTGATTTTCAAAAACAATACCAGGACGATTTTGCCAATTTAGACACTTGAATCCTTATGGTACGATATCCCGTAGAAACATGAACTTTAAACATGATCAAGAACATGTACAAGTTGATAATCCATGCAACACAAGGTCACGATTAGAATCCACATCTTAACGAGATACATATTCATGCACAATCAACCTAGTGGATGTCACTATGTGATCAAGCAAGAGTTCTGATTTTGTACATATATCAACCCCAATTCATCATCTAGCAAGAAACAATATCAATCACAATACAAGCTTACCATATATTTGGTTCTCAAATAAAAGTGTTCAGGTATTCAAGAATAAACTTGAGTTAAACTTGAATTTGACTCCGTTGGATTCGGGACGAGTTCGATCTGAATTGGTTTAGGTCTAACTTGGGCTTAGTTCTAGCATGATTGTACTGGTTCCAGTCTGGGTTCTGGTGAGGTCCAAACTGGGATCTGGTCTGGTCCAAACTGGTTCTGGTATGGTCCAGGCAGGGTTCTAGTGTGGTCCAAGTAACTGGTTCTAGTCTGGTCCAGGCTGGATTCTGGTGTGGTCCAGGCTGGGTTCTGGTCTGGTTTGGTCTGCACTGAACTGGACTAAATTTGGATTGAACCGCTTCTGGTCTGTTTTATGGTTTGCTCTGGTTTGATTTGGAACCAAAAAGAGAACTTTAGAATAAAGATTTTCTTGTTAACAAAAGACAAGTTTTTAGGGAAAAAAATATGATTAGTTTTTCAAAGTTTGTTTTGAAAATTAACTTGGAAATGAAAATATTGGCTTGTTCAAGAGATAGGGTTGTTCGGAAAAATATTTTGAAATTTCAAAAAGGATTTTCTGGTTGTAAATAATTTATTTTGGCAAAAACTCTAGTCACATCCTAATTTTGAGAAAACTGATTTAAGCCTATTTAGAAAAAGTAATCTTTTTATTTTAAAGAAGTTTTGGTTGATGTAAACCAAATACATTATTACCTATTTAAATAGGTTGAAAAAATTTATTTTATCATTACTTCACCCCGAAGAGTCGAATCTCATCTCTGTTCTAAGCTCATTGCTACCACCATCTCCGATCATCCGCCACCTCCATCTCCAGTCATCCGCGGCCTAAATTCGTGACATTGCTACCTTCATGTAAGTACTAACCCTAATTTCCTCTTCCTCAAAATCCTAACCATGATTTCAAGATATCTAACCCTAATTTCACTCCCTTAACAGCAAAATCCTCATTATCCTTCAGGCTTCAGCCGACAATTGAAGGTAATTTCTGGAAAAAAAAATTTGTTTTCTAGAAATCTTGGTTATTTTCCCCTATTGTTGGGTATTTTCTAAAATTGTGGCTATGTTCTGAAATTCTATGAAATTTGTGATTTGTTTATGCAAAATTTTCTTAAATTGTAGGTTAATTTTCTGAAATTTTAGGGTAAATGTCTAAAATTTTGGGATAATTTCTTAAAATTGAATGCAACTAGTGACGTTGAATGTCTATGCAATTGTATATGTTTGGGTATTTTCGAAATCGTAAGGTAAATTTCTGAAATTTAAGGTAAATTTCTAAAATTTCGGGATAATTTTCTAAAATTGATTGCAATTTGTGATGTTGCATGTTTATGCAATTCTATGTTTAGATCTTTGAATATTTTGGGGTAAATTTTTGAAATTTTAAGTTAATTTTCTGAAATTTTAGGGTAATTTTCAAAAATTTTAAGATAATTTTGGGTAATTTCTAGAATTTTAAGTATTTACTTGATTTTTGGTATTTTCTAAAATATAATGCAATTTGTGTTACATATTGTGATATTATACAATTGTAGTTACTCAAACGTAATTACCCTAATGTAAACCCTAATTACACAAAACTATAACAATCATTTTTAATTTATAAACTATACATGCATGTTTGCTCCTAGGAGATGTTATCATTTAAGATTGCGTAAATGTCCATCAAAAAAAAAATTCAGCAAGATTAATTTATATGCTATTCCATTAATTAAAAGTTATATATAACAAGCAGATGAGAATAGTACCGAACAAGTCGTGGATCAATATCCTTCCTATTGAGAGATACATGGACAGTCGATATCAAGATAGAATAAATACCTTCATAGAGTATGCCAAGGCGGACCCGAGGAATTTAAAGTGTACCCTTGTATTGCCCTTGCTGTCAGTGTAAAAATTTAGTGTTGGTGAAAAAAGTGAGTTATCCACACAGTTAATATGGGGATTTTATGAGTACAAATACTGGACGTATCACAAGGAAGGATGTCTTGAAGAAATGGAACTGGTGGCACATACCGGTACGTCTGACGGTGTGGAAATAGATGATACATGGACAATGCATGACAATATCTTAGCCGCGGACAATGTGGAAGTTGAAGAAAATGTGGTAGTAGCCAAATGCGGGTGCTGAAGAAAATGTCGAAGTTGCACAAAATGTTGAGGTTCCGCAAAATGTTGAAGATGCAGAAAATGTCTCGAGATGTGATTGATATCGGAGACTTGGCGCAGATAACAAAGCTAATAGAAGATAGCGAAAAGGATCTTTATGATGGTTATACTGAGTTCAGTAGATTATCGTTCATGTTGCGGCTTTTGCGTATTAAGACCCTTAGCAGAATGGCTGAAAAACACTTTGATATGCTTCTTAATTTGCTGCGAAAGGTAATTCCTAATGGAAAAAAAAACATAACAGAAAATGTTATACTGTGAAGAAGTTGAGACCAGAAATTGTCCCCGTTCATTATCCGGAGATGAGATTGTACAATTGCTTGAGGATTTATGAAAAGTAAGGTTCGGAAAGAAACAACATTCAAAAGAGGATTTACTTGGGAGTAAAGAACTTGCAGAAGAACAAAAAGGTACGTAAACAAAGAAACAACATTCAAAAGAGGATTTACTTGGGAGTAAAGAACTTGCAGAAGAACAAAAAGGTACGTAAACGAAAGAGACCGACACAGAGGGTGAATGTTGAGAAAGAAACTATAAAATTGCCTACAGGATGAACAAAATACAATATTTTCTTTCAGCTACCTTATTGGCAAAAGCTTAAAATATGTACAACTTAGACGTCATGCATATTGAAAAAAATATTTGTGACAATCTTGTGTCAACACTATTGCAATACGCTAAAAAATCAAAAGACAATCTTCGAGCTCATCAGGATCTGAGTGCATTGAACATCTGAGAAGAGCTACATCGGAAGAAGATTGTCGGACAAGATAAATGAGTTGCCTCCATCTCGCATTACATTGTCAAAGATTGAAATGCAAATATTTTGTCACGTACTCAAATCAATGATGCTGCCTGAGGGTTACTCTTCAAACATATCAAAGAGTGTCCAGGTTCAAGAGAGGAAACTAATAGGACTTAAAACTCATGATTGTCACGTCCTTCATCAATTGCTCTCGGTGGCACTTCGCAACACTATGCAGGATAAAAAAGCAGTGAATGCTATAATTGAATTCTGCGGATGCTTCAAAAAGCTATGCTCCAAAGTTATAGATGTCTCACTTTAAGATCCTTGAGGAAACCGTATCAGAAACACTCTCAGAAATGGAGATGCTCTTTCCTCCATCATTTTCTATGGTCATGGTACATCTTACACATCTTGCAGAGGAGGCTTATGTAGTAGGACCAGCCCAATGTCGTTGGATGTATCCAATGGAGAGGTTAATTACTCTTTCCTCATACATTTGAAATCCATGTGTTATGTATGCATAAGTAACTGATAGTTTTTTTTAAAGATATTTACGCCTCCTGAAACGCCAAGTTCATAATAAAGCTCGTCCAGAGGGTATAATAGCTAAAAGTTGTGGCCAATGAATGTCTCATTTGCCTCTCGTTTTATGCGGGCCACATCGAATCCAGATTAGGAAATGGTTGATAATAAAGAGAACACACTTCTTTACCCTCATGGGCCAAACAAAAACTATCTCAACTTCTTGTTAGATCAAGCTCATGCGTACGTATTGAGTAATCTAGAAATCTTCTCTGAATATGAAAAGGTAATACAACACTTGATATTTGAATGCTATGAAGTTATTTACTTTTAACAATAAAAATTTATTTCTCGTAATAATAGGCAATATCTAGAAAAGCTACAGAATGAAATAACCGGCAACACAGCAACACATGACATTAAAGAAAAACACGCGAAGGAGTTTCCTTTTTGGGTGAAGAATTTTGTAAGTTTTGTTAAATTTAACACTCTAAATATTTTGCATAAAATTTAAGAAAAAAAATATTTTGAATGTTATTTTTTAATGTTGACTTTAGGTTAGCAAACAAGTTATACTTGGTAATCCAACATCAGAAGAAGTAAAGGTTCATGCAGAGCGTCCTTATTATGCAGTACACCGCTATAGTGGATACCAAGTAAATGGATACAAATTTCACACAGTTAAGGTAGATGATTCAAAAGTAGCACAGACCAATGGTATCATGGCCCCCTTTTCGCGAGAATGTTTTTCAAACATAAGAGATCAGAATCTAGTTGAAAGTAATATAACATATTACGGACAATCAACTACTTTTCATATAAAAGCAAAATCTCCAATAGTCCTGTAGCTGCTACAGTGAATGCTACAGTAACATAAACAGTAAATTTCTGAGATCACTCTTTATCTGTAAATTCGAAAAAATACTGTAGATGCTACAGTAAAATTCGGATTTAAATTCTCCCGTGCTTTGCACGGGCTGCATACTTGTTAGAAGATATTTGGAGATAATCTATGGCTATGGGTGCATAAATGAACACAGATACATAATGTTTAAGATTCGTTGGTATCCTGGAAATAAGCAAAATGATTGCTATGAGTTTACAATTGTCAATCTCGATAAAGAAATAAACAAGAATGAAATGTTTATGATCGCATCCCAAGTGTCACAATGCTTTTATGTGAAAGATCCTAAAGCTAATGATGAGTTCGTAGTCTTGTACGAAGATCCTAGAGCTTATGTTCAACCTTCTGGCAATAACAACGATGATAATATTGTAGAAAATTTCACTAAACCGAATGCATTAGTTGATGATTTCTCCTATCCTCAGAACGTAATGTCTGAGGTGAATGCTCTAATGACACGAACTGACATTCCAAATGTAATCACAGACACTGAAATCGACTCAAAGTAGTCGGATGTATTAGGGTTTAATTTTTGAAATTTGCAGTGTCAAATAAAACCGATATATATATATATATATATATATATATATATATATATATATATATATATATATATATATATGCAAGTGCATTTTTTCTTCAATCCAATAAACATTGCACTGACCGCTCACAATCAAATCCATCAAAGCTCAGGTTCCTCTGTGCAACCCCCTCCAGGTTCTTCTACATAGGTCCCTACTGATCCAGCACCAACATCGCCTCCCACTACAGGTCCTATTAAGTAGAATTTTATATTCATGATATATGCATATTTATTATTTATGATGTATGCAAAGATACTGAATTTTTCCTTCTTTAGGTGAGAGCGATAAGCCGTCGTCATCACTCCCTCCAGAGCGGTCAATCCTCCGAGAATATGTGCTCGGTACCAAGTTTATGCCTTTACCACCAGTTGCGGACAATTACAAACGCAAACATGCAAAAAAAAAAAAAACATGGCAGCACGACTACTAGACCAGTGGGAGGAGCATTAAAGATAGTAACTAATGTGACCCGTGACATGGAAAGGATCAAGCGTAAATTTAATGATTACTTATAGTATAATTTTATTTTCATCGAGTAATACACTTATCTGGCTTTGTAGGTGGGGTAGTGTATAAGAAGCCAGGACGCCAACCTAATGAAGAGAAGAAAAATTACCCCAGGTGGGCTTTCATGCTATTGTAACGTGGCTATCAGATGGTGTTCCAATTGGAAAACGGGCCAACAAGTTCAGCTCATATGAAGGGCTTCTAGCAAGGACACATGATTATGCCAACCCCTTTTTTGAGCCAGAGCAGCTGCCCTTTGATACACTAGAGCGTGTATGGCGGCAAATTATGGTAACTTATACTAATTTATTTCTGTCTCTCATAAAAAATAGTTTTACTAGGTATAATCTTTTCAGTTAAAGTTAAAAGATTTCCTTAATTAAGTCAAATAATCTTTAAGCCAAAAAATGATGCCAACTTATTGCAGAATGGTAACAAAGTATATGAAAAAAATACTTCTTATATAGATGTCTATTTGCAGAGACACTACAACATCGAGGCGAATCCTTTAAGTTGGCAGTACTTATTTGGAAAATGTGGAAAGTTTAATCATGCTCTAAGGGAATGGAGGCATGAGATCAAAATGAGTTACTATAAGAATATCAAAGATGACTGGGAGAGGTTTTGGACGCTAGATGAGAGAATTGACATTGATCAGTTCGCTCCACTTTTGATATTATCAGACCAGAACTACCACCAAGTAAGCCTTAATTCAGTTAATTGTGAACCTTGTACATTATTTTCAAAGTGCTAAGATCCTTGTTCTTTTTGAAGGATAAATGCCAAAGAAATTCAGATAAACGCAATAAGAAGGAATATAACCACCATACAGGATCCCCATCCTTTGCTCAAATCAAAGGCGATTATTGCAGGAAGGAGGTATGAATACTCATCAAACTTTTAGCCTTAGTTTCTCAATACAAACAACCCTCTTTCTTTTAACCTTAATTTTTTATTTCGAGAACAAGTTCCAATATAACTTGATTCGCCTCTGGCAAACATGAAAAGGGACGTTGAACTCTACATCCATCATATATATAAACCAGAAATGATATCCAGGAATTTTGGTGTGCATTAGTTTTTGAACAATTATAAATACTCATCTGAAACTAGAGTATTTTTGTGATTTTTTTGATGATCTTTGATAATGAGAATGCAAGTTCGCTGGTTAATTGAAATTCTAAAACCTATTATTTTAGTTTGAGTCATCAAGTTTTTTTGAGAAAAGTTTGAGTCATCAAGTTATATTTTTTTCATGTGTAGAGGCATTGTTCTACTAAGTTGATGTCTTACAGCATTTGCAAATTGTTTCAAATTTATTAAGTTATTTTTGTGAGTAGTTAGATAGATGTCTACTTGTAGAGTTGTATTTTGATTGCTCATTACCTTAGTTTGAGCCCTTAAGTTATAAATTTTCAAGCGTAGATGCATTGTTCTAATGCTGGTTGGTTTCTTTGTCATATTGGTTTTATTTTTAGTTCCGCTAACTAACAAAACATGTATTTATTTGATAATAATGGTGTACTATAGCTGCATTTTTCTGACAACATCAATTCTCATTATTTGATCTTCTACGGCATTGCAAGTTATCTTAGACTCTTTTCATGGGTAGTTAGATACATTTCTGCTTGTGAAGTTGTATTTTTATAACAGATCAAATGCTACTTTCTCACCAGGATGGAGTCAATAATGAACCAGGTTTCCTCATACTAAAGGTATTTTATCTACTCTTGACTTTTGATACTAATATTAGTAGGAAGAAGAAATCAAGCTCCATTATTCAAAACTCAAATTCAAATGAAACGTATACCTTGAAACAGTTTTTTTCTCCTTTCAAATTTTCATTCAACCTTCCCCCACGACTTTGGAGCAAGCATTTGCTGAATTCTTGAAGAATTTAACGGGATTTACTTGAGAAATATTTTGGTAGATATCAGCCACACAAGAATATATTTCACTATAGATGTGTTTGGCCCTTTTTTTTTAATGTTATGAACCAATGCATATCTTTCACTATACATGTAAAACTAACTAAGAAATATGTAAATCTCGGAAAGTTCCCTATATGCCGCTCCCCATACTCTTCAAGAAGGCTTTTAGTACAACCGAGGGTTATGCTATTACTGACAAAAGGAAGGTAAAAGAGCAAAAAGTTAAACTTTTGCAGGTAATGTAATTATATAAATGAATGACCGTAAAGTGTGAAGTATTTTTATAGTCTCTGACTCAAATAATTTGATATGTTTTTTTATTTTCTTTATATCTTAGGATGCCTTGGATGCCACTTTTGACCAGCCTCTTAGAGCAAAAGGCAGTCAAGACCCACACAGACTGAGTAGTGAGAAGAAGTATAGGGTGGGTGATTTGGTCTTAGGCGAACCTAAAAAGAACAGGGATAGGTGGATGGGAGTGGGAGCTCAGAGGTCATCCAGATCATTCTAGCCCAGAAGACCCGAGACCCTAACAGCACCCCTCATGGCACCCTCGTACATGCAGCAAGACTACTCTGACAGGGCATTCAACATCGTCTCGTCAGCAATGAAGTTTTTGGAGGGTCAAGTTGTTAGGGATATATTGATGGATATCTCAGTAGAGTGCATGTCCGCAATCCCTGCCAGTGCCACTAGAGGGGTAGTCTCCACCCAGATCTTGACGTGTTGTAAAGATAAGGTTGATCCGCTGGTGTTCACGTCACTGATGCACTTTTTGGCTTCACAAATGCCGTTTACTACCGGCAGGTCCCACGGTGGACAGACTAGTGGACAGGTATACTTATTTATGTATATAACACATGTCACTATACATAACACACGTCACTATACACAACACAAAATATGTGATTCTGATATGCATTTATTTTGTGGTTAGCATGGTGATGATGCCATTGGGAGTACCAGTCGTAGACAAGGAGACACCGCCAACAATCGCGATGATATGGATGAGGTAGAAGGCCTCGCTTAGTGAGTTTTTAAAATCTTGTATCTCGAACATACGAATATGTGATTTACACGTTTGTTTATAAAGTGTGTATGATTTTATGGTTTAAGCATGCTTGTGGGGATATTGAAATGTTTCTGAAGACATTGTAATCATGTTTTTAGTTATGGATGTGTATTCCGCGTTGCTGATTAGTTTGTGGATATTTGACCTTTTTGCATTGTGTTTGATGAATGTATGAGATATTTATAAAGTGTCGAGGTACTTGATATCGTGGTTTGATTTTGTTTGTGTGGATGAATTATAGATTGTGGTATATTATTCTGTAATCAGGGAAATCTGTGTTTTTCTGTACAGGAAAACCTGCATTGTACAGGGAAATTTTCAATATTTTTAATTAAAATGTAACATTCTTGACAACATACGCCGTCAACATTGTAGGTTGCTGACGGCGATTGCCATCAAGAACACATTCTTGATGGCAATCGCTGTCGCAATCTACAATGTTGACGGCGATGCCATCAAGAACACATTCTTGATGGCAATCGTTGTCAGCAATCTACAATGTTGACGGCGTATGCCATCAAGAATGTATAAACATTGGGGTATATAGTCAAGAATGTATAAACATTGTTGACGGCACCGCCGTCAAGATTGTACTTGCCATCAAAACTACTCATTACTAACGAACGCCAGTCAAGATAACATCGACAGCTCTACGCCATCAGGAATACATATTCCCGACGAGCGCCCGTCATAGAAACATTCCTGATGGAATATTTGCCAACGTAGAGAATGTACATTCCTGACGAGTTTTAAACCATTCTTGACGAGACCGGCCATCAAGAATGAGGGCATTTCTACTAGTGGCGGCAAATTTGTAAAGAGTAGATATGGAGACTATGGAGACACTGCTGTATAGATACGTATTAAAATTAATAATCTAGATGAGATCGATATTGGTTTTCATTCGCATGTTATGAGAACTAAAGTACCTATACCATTTTTCTCTCTTATAAAGTAGATTATAAATTGAAAAACCACTCGTTTTTAACTAGATATCCAAACAACCTTCTAAAATCATACTTATGATCTAGGTATGTGCTAAAAAGAATGTGTCCCGAGTCCAACGAGTTGCATAAATTTGAGGTGAAGTGCACGATGTACGACCAATAAGTTTGTCACGAGTTTTTTAAACTAAAATGTGTTATATAATTAAGTATACATCTGGATAAATGTATGTATGTATTTAAGAAGTGTCCAAGGAGTGTCGAACACGAAAACGGAAAGTGTCGAACACGGATACGGGATCCCAGGTATTCTACGATTACATAAGAAAGCACTCCTCCATTTTAAGCATTCTGATTTGATTCGATGGACATCATGCTCATTCTCACTATCATAACAAATGATTGGTCCTACATAAAGAAAGTGTTTACTTTTAAAGATTTCTTGACTATCAATATGTACTATACTCTTTTCTCTTTACACTTATTAAAATTGCATTCAATGTATTCTATTTTAGTTCTACTGATTCTAAAACCTTTAGTTTCGAGAGCCTATCTCCACCTTTCTATTTCAGAAACTATACATTTTCTAGCATCGCCAACTAATATTACATCATCAGCAAATAACATACACCATGGGACTTCATCCTGAATATGTCTAGTAAATTGGTCAATAACTAATGCAAAAAGATAAGGGCTTAAGGCTAACCCTTGATGTAAAACCTATGGCAATATAAAACGATTTAGTTTCTCCTTCAGTTGTTCTTCCTCTAGTGGTGCACTATCATACATGATATCTTTAATAACATCAACATATATCAACATATATACTATATGTGTTTCTTTTCTAAAACTCACCCTATTATCTCTTGACACTATCATAAGCTTCTTTGGGAAAAGAAGCAAGCATAAAAAACATAGGGGATACAATAGGAGAAAGGAGCATGTTCACAATAAAGTAGAGCATATGGGTGTATGAGGCGAGAATTTCTTTCTATGAATTCAATTGAATCACACCTCATGCACATCTTAAGGTTATAGATCAACTTGGTTTAACCTATAAAGTTGCAAGGAATACATGATAAGAGTCTTTGCTACACATGACCATGAAAGTGAGGAGAAATACCCTAAAAGACCATAAAAGGTTAAGTACTGGTTCAGAGTTGGACTAATAGGAAGCATATAAAACAAAAGAGACCTGCATAAGCAAATAGCTTGCTAGACTTGCTAGACTTGTTAACAATGAATGGACTAAGAGGAAGCATTAACAATGAATGGAGATGGATAAGCAAATAGCTTGATAGACTTGGCTCCTTACTATCTGAATCCATAATAATCATGAAGGGACTAGTACTTACTTTTACTTGCAATAATTACTTCGAACTTACACTGTGAAATGGAAAATACAAATTGATTATTGACTGATAATAATTGACTCTAAATTTACATATCACATAAAATTGTAGTGTTGCTTTGTTCTTTTTATTAACATATTTGGCCTACATGCCCACTTTATACTGTTATACTCAACAAGTTATGTATTTAAGTTCAAAAGTTGATATTCATTTGTCTTATTTGAAGGCCTATGCATATTTATTTTAGTTAGCACTTTCAGAGGCATTTCCCTGATTTTTTTTTACATTTTTCAAATTTTATAGCCTTTTCTCCATGTTTTAAAAGGAAGATTTGCTACCAATGCTTACTCTTTCATCCGTAGCTTTAACATTTCGCCAGTTAGCCTATACCAGTGCATGCTTTAGCAGATCGAAGCAGTGCCTAGTACATTAGGGGCAATTGTAGTCTGGTCACCTAGAATGTAGAAATGAAGCTTTGATTAATGAAGTTTCTTGTGATCGCCTACGTTCATCTTGTTAGTTTACAAATGCCTTTGGGGAGGCTCCATTCTCTTTCTCCCTTGCATATTAACAATCAACGTTCACCTTGATCAGGCAGAAGTAATATAATTCTCTCACTAGATATAACCCATTTTATATATAACAAATGCAATTGTGTACGGTTATGTAATATATAACACATAATAGGATTGCAGGTTGCATAACACATTATGTAAACTTACATGAAAATAGATTTTTTTAACAATTCAAGTTTCAAATTTCCCAAAAATATGAAAAACAGAAAAAATGATACAATTTTTAAACATGCAAAAGCCTAGTAGATTATCTTTCTGCTTTATTTTTCCAATAAGTCACTCAAACCAACCATTTCTATCATTTTATTGATTATTTTACATTTCCTGTTGAATTTTGCGTAGAGTTTGGAAGATTTTTTAAATATTTGTCAATAAAATGCTGCAACTCGCTTGCAGAGTGTAGGTAGTGCAGGCATATTGCACACTAGCAGATATATAGCATACTGAAGCATATACTTTGACTTCACAAAATTGGAGAAGTAGGTACGAACAAGCCAAAGAGCATCTTCTTCATTGTTCTATATAAGTTCATTCCACTATCTAGATGAATACATATTATTCCCACTAACTTTACATTAAGCCCTACCACCCGTGATGCCAATAATTTTCTGCAATCCCATTTTCATTCCTTGTAACGGAATGATGACATGGAGGGCAGAAGCTCCAATTGTGACCCAATTGAGGGAGTCTACCTTGTGTGCTGCCGGTCCTTTCTTCCTTGCTAGTTATGCAAAATATTATCATGATAGGAGTTATTCCCTTTTATTTCCCAATCAACTCATCTTAAGGCCCAATATTCTTTTTTCTCTACCCATGCCATCAGAGCTTTCTGGATACCCCATCAATTAGCCCCCTCCACCCACATATCCTTTGTAGAGCATAACCCTCAAAGCCCAAGATGACAGTACTTACCATGCCCATCATATTCCACAAATATGTCATAACTTTACTAGCATCCCCAGAGGTGCTTGCCATGTAGCAGATATTTCTATGGGCATAATAGCAAAAGGCTACCACTCTCAGACACCAAGAACCTCCCAGCAAGGCTACTGGCCTGGATGATTATGCGCTGAGACTAAAAACTCCAAGTACAGTAAAATGGAACCATAACTACTGAGTCTCTCATCACTAAAACCATCAAAATGAGATTCTCCTCATAAAATGTCACGAGCAAATCTCCTGATTTTTCTCATGATCACTGGTGTTCCATTATGCATCCAATTCTCCTGTCCTATTTACATCCTCCCTATTCCCAAAGTTGAGTAAACAGGTATTCTCCACTATGTCACTTTCAAAGAAGAGGAAAGGTTTTGCACTTTTGTATTTCTACCACCACATCTATGGTGCGTTATCCCTCATTTTCTCTCTTATGTATAAAGGAATGATGGTTATGAGACGATAGCTCATTTTGCAAAATAAGCTACCAAGATATAGAGCAGTGAGACCCAAACCTTTCAATGTGACTAGCAAGGTGGGCCTCGCCACTTGGTTATCTCTTGATAGCTCATTTAACAAAATGAGCCGCCACCCCACATCCATTATTTCCTATGTATATTAGATAGAACCCTTATTCTCTTTAATGGCAACTTCCTGATCATCTACATAATGCAAAGCATAAAGTCTGCAAGATGTAAAACTAATGCCTGGTGGCAAAGATAGAATTTTGGCTGGATTTGCATCCAATACCTATTTTTGCTTCTTTTACCACAAAAATCTATAACCTGCACATCTTTTCTACCAAACGTGGCTCATCACTGTTTAGAGCCACAGGGTGACAGGAAATAAGCAACCGAAGCAGTCAAGCTATATATATATATATATATATATATATATATATATATATATATATATATATATATAAAGATGTTGACAGCATCATAGTATTGGAACTAAAACATGCACACAATTAATTTTGCAAAGTCACCTGGGCTGGTATGAATTTGCTCAATCATAAAATATATGAAATAATGAGATTTTGGCTAACAATAATTATCCATTTACTATGAAGATATGAAAGGCGAGATGAAAGTAGTAAAGACAACTGCCATAAGATCTAAGAAGTATTCTGCTTGCACTTTAAAATGACAGCAACACAGAGCTAGTTTAAAATTAGAAGAGCTTTCAAGCAATACCTGAAGTGGAGGAAGAACAATGTTGTATACTTCAAACAAAAACTTTGACGTTGAAGCAAATCTGCATTGATCATCAATTTTTACGTAAGATTATCAAATAATATTTTTTCCCAGATGTCAGAGAGAAAATTTAGAATAAACTAAAAGCAACGAATATCAGTAAATAGTGAAAATACTCTGTATATCATGAATTCATGAGTATCATAGTAATCTAAGCCAATATGAGCACATTATGAGAGAAAATAAATGCTTTTTTCATTGTCAAAGGACCCTGCCAAAACTCTAAAGCTGTGGTGAAGGTTAAGGGTCATAATTTTATAGTCTAACATGCCCCCGAAGGTTAAGCGCCCTTTTTTGTGGCCCGAAATCGAGACTCACACAGCGGTAGATTTTTTTTTTTTAAATCCACTTTAAATTTGTAGCAAGTGGGATTTGAACCCGGATTGCTCCCTAATACCATGTCAAAGGACCATGTCACTACACCAAAACTTCAAAGTTGTGGTGAGGGAGATCCGTAGCATGAAAAAGATTAAGCCTTCGAATGTTCCTCTAAACCTAGATCAGTTAGAAGAGATGGAAACAGATGTTGAGATGAGGGAAACTACCCAACCTGATGACAAATCTAATGCCTCCCGATCTAATGTCAATGACAGATGGGTCGCTAGGAAAGAGATGTTGGTGGGACGAAAGGAAGTCGAGGAGAAGCACAATTTTCGGGAGTACTTTCGCACAAAGTTTGGAGAGGAACCAATCTGAGTTTCTGAAGTAGAGGGTTTCCTTGTAATCGAGCTCTCGAAAGGCTATTATGACTCATTGCAGGGACCTTGGAAGGTGTAATTGTGAAGCTTTTGGGTCACAACATAGGGTACAATGTCCTTTGTGATCAGCTTAAAAAGATGTGGGTGCCTAAGGGTTCCTTGGAAGTTTTTGATCTTGATGCAGGGTACTTTATTGTTCGTTTTACCGTGTCCAAAGATCGACAGTTTGCATTAGAAGCAGGATCACGGGTGATTTTTGGCCATTACCTAACCATCTGGACATGGGTGATAGTGTTGGTAAAACTTTGACGTGGACATGAACACTAAGAAGGGGTCACGTGGGAAATATGCTCGTGTTTTTTATCGAGGTCGATCTTGGTAAACCTCTAAAGAGCCATGTAAAAGTTGATGGAGATTGGTAATCAGTCCAATATGAGGGGCTACAGTTGATATGTTTTTATTGCGGTATGTATAATCATCGAGAAGCGACATGCCCACAGAAGGTGTTGGCGGGAGCTTCTCAGTATCACCCTCAAGGAGGCGTTGTGACTACTATTGCTGTGGACCGTGCAAATGTTGAGATAGATGGGGGACTACCACGGGAAAAGTACAGTAATTCTATGAAAGTTAAACAGCGGGATGCTTCCGGTCATCGAAAAAGTTTGTCAATAAATGGTGGGACCATGCGCTTACAAACGAAGTGCTCTGAAGACACCTACAATCTTAGGCTTGCGATTTACAGCATTATCGGATGAGGATATTATTGACGACGATTCGAGTAAGCATCCAAAAGAGTTTGATGAGATTGTACCAGTGTTTTAAATGTCATGGCGGCCGACATTGCGGAATCGATCCCTAACCGCCACGATTTGCTCTCTTCAATTGCGTATGTCGTTTTTGGGTGCAAATCGGAGATATTGCGGGCAAAATCGGACATTTCGGGCGCAATTTCGGGTCTGAAATTGCGCCCGATATGGGGCGGTTAACATTTCACTCAAATATGGGTTAACGGTTTCTCCTAATGCAAAAAAAACCCGACTCAAACCCATATCCAAGCATAAGGCCTCCAATAAAAGCACGATGCTCAGTTAGGGCTTTTTTTCACCAAAGAAAACGGCGATCCTCCTCTTCCGCCTCCTCTAACTTCTCCTCTTGGCCTTCTTGACTGGTACGTCCCCCTCCCCCCCCCCCCCTTCTCTCTCTTTCAGAGGCTTCCACTTCAAAGTTGAAAACTAGGGCTTCGACTTCAAGGTTGAAATTTAGGGCTTCGAACGGACTTAAACCCTTCAAGCTTCAGGTACTTCCTCTTAGTCTCTCTCTCTTTGCTTTTATCCCTCACCTTACTCTACCTCCCCTCCTACCAAACCAAGCCTAATTTTGAAGAAATAGATCAATTAATACCATGTCAGTCTCACTCTCAGTCTCTCTCGCCCCTCTCCCATCTCCTGTCACTCTCAGTCACTCTCCCTCTTAATTTTATATGTTAGTGACATTTTGACTTTTGAATTTTGATTTTTGATTAATTTTAAATGTTAATCAATCACTCTCGGTCTGTCCCTCACTCTCTCCCTCTTATGTTTTGACTTTTGATCAATTTTAGATGTTAGTTATATATTTGAGTTGGAAAATGTGATATTTGAGTTCGAATATTCTTAAATTGATGCAACTACATGCTAGAATGTTGATTCATTTGGTATTATTAAATTAATACAAGAAGTGTTCATGTTGATCTTCAGTTGGAATGAAAAAAATGTCTAGCCAATTCACAGTTATTTACTTGTTTATATGTTTATATGTTTACACAATAGAATTTATTAAGTATGTTTAGATTCCATTTAGGATATTATAATACACATGCATATGCACACCGTCCGATATGACAATCCGATATTTATTTCATGTCCCCGATATATCCCCGATTTTCGCTATCCGATATGAATTTTAGCCATCCGACATGAACCCGACATCCGACATTTAAAACCTTGGATTATACAAATTGCACATGAAATCCGGAAGGAAATCTTGGAGCAATGACTGTCTATATCTAAGGTCGCTAAGGTTCACTACAAATCACGTTATTATGGTCAAGAATCTAGCCTTAATGAGCCTTGAGTAGGTTCTCAAGGGAAAAATAACATCAATGCAGCCAATGCGTTTTTTTGGCCCAAACCAATGCTTGGCCTACTACAAGCCAAAACAAATCCACAAGTCTAGGTTGTGCCTTAGCCGGTTAAGTGCCAATACTGAACCGGTAGCCCTTTCTGATGGGCTTGGTCGTGCCCTAGCTCGCCACCCTATTTATATCAGATCCTCCTTGACTTCTTATCCTCAACCTTAAGGTAGTACTGGAGCAATGGAGGAGCAATGAAGAGAGTTATTCCCGAGGTGACCTCCAAATCTAAATTTAGATGTCAAGGATGATCTGAATAGTTATACGAGTTCTTCCGATAAACTCTGTGCATTAATGGCTACTATTAGTAAGCTCTACAGCTAATCGCCAAATTTTAGGATTTCCCACTGACCCTCCATCTAGTGGAGTGCAAAACCAGGATTCTATGAACGAGATTTCCACGTGAGTTTATAGACCATGTTTGTTTTCCACATGAGGTTTCTGGAATTGTAGGTGCTAAGAGGACTCCTTTTTGTCGAAATGTCGTTGAATTATGCTGAGTTCATAGACCATGTTTCTTTGCTGTCATGAAGCCAAGGGTTTCTACCTCTATTGCCAAGTTGATTATTAGCCGACTGGGATTCTCCAGTTCGTCTCAGGCTAATCAGGTCGATTTCTCTAGAGGTGTCTGGCTATTGTGGATTGAGCCAACTGTTACAGTGAAGATTTAGGGTGCTAATCCAAGAGCTGTTCATGCACTTATTTCTAGCATTGGTCTAACTCCGTGATTGCTATCTACAATCTATGCTAGTCTAGATCTCACCAATTGATGGTTGATGTGTAATGTTTTTGTTGAATTTGCTCGGGGTGTGTCCCTCCCATGGTTATTAGCTAGGGATTTAAATGAGGTGGTGACATCTTCTGAGAAGAGGGGTGGACGTCATGTAAGTCTTAACAGAAGTTCTCGATTTGTCACATGGATTTATGATGGCATCTTGATGGATCTCAGCTATCAAGGATACCCTTTCACATGGAGTGTGTTTCGTGAAGGGGTTGGAGTGGTGGACGAGTAGATCGTGCATTAGTTAATGATGAATAGAAATTTATGTTCCCAGAAGCATGGGTTACTCACTTACCACACTCTTCGTCGAATCATAATCTTATTCTTCTCACAATTTGCAACATGGAACGATGTATGCCTAGTCTTAAGCCTTTTCGGTTTGAGGCAATGTGGTTAGATCACCCTGATTTACCGAGTTTATAAACAAAAAATGGGTTGATGGGAATTTGCCACAAGTTACTAAATATCTTGCTTCTGGGCTAAATACTTGAAATCTAAACACTTTTGGCAATCTATTCTGACGGAAGAGACAGGTCACAGCAAGACTCTTGAGTATACAACAGGTCCTAACCTCTAAACAATCGACCTTCTCTCAATTGGAGAGAGCTAAATCGGGAATATGATTATTCTTCGACAAGAGGAGACTTTTTGGCATCAGAAATCTCGTCTCAAGTGGTTTGTGGAGGGAGAGCGTAACACCAAATTCTTTCATTTAACTACTTTCTGTTGCCAAAGGAAAAAATAATATCTTGGCTCTGAAAGATGCTAATGGGAGTTGGTGCACTGGGAAAGAAGAACTCAAGCAGCTTGCTATGGCCCATTTTAGAGTTGTTTATGTTGCTCTCCTTGACTCTACATTCCTATCAATATTGGGTCTGGTCCAAGCTTGACAACAATAGACCGTCTTGTCCAACCTGTAAATAGTTTGGAAGTGAAAAAAGCCTTGTTTAGTATGCTATCATTTAAAGCGCCAGTTGTGTATTGGTTTCAAGCAGGTTCTTCCAGAGATTCTAGCATGTAACGGGCCCTTTGATAGCTCTTATTCAGAAGGCTATGGTAGAGAGCAAGTTTCCGGAAGGGTTGTAGACTACACTCATTGCGCTGATACCGAAAGTACTGAGCCCTAAAACACTCAATAAATTTCGGCCCATAAGTCTTTTTCGTGTTGCATATAAGGTTATTACTAAGGTTTTGGTTAATAGACTACGACCTAAGCTTAGTGACTTATTGATGAGTCTCAAAGCAGTTTAATTCCTGGCGGGCTTGCTAAGTTGCTAGTGACAATATATTGGTCGCACAGGAGTTAGTTTATGTAATTTACAAGAAAACCAGTGCTACAGTCTCATGGCTCTCAAGATTGATCCCAAAAAGCTTATGACCAGGTACAATAGAATTTCTTAGAGGATACTCTGAGGTATTTTAGGTTTCCGAATCCTTGGGTCAAGCTAATAATGTTTTGTCACCGAGACTAAACTCTCTGTAATTTGGCATGAGGTGATGTCAGATATGTTTGAGGTCGAGCGAGGCTTGAGGTAGGGTAACCCGCTCTCTCCTTGTTTGTATTATGGAAGGAGAGATTTAGTCATTTCATCTGCATTGTTGCTGATAATGGTCAATAGCATCCAATTCAATGCTCTCTCGGTAACATGTCCATGGTCTTGATACATTCCGTGAGGCAGTCGATCAGTCCATTAGTGCTTCAAAGTCTCATTGCTACGTCTCTCCGAACAATTCTTAGGCAAATGTTGATAGTGTTTGCTCAATTTTGGGTTTCCAAAGAACAAGTGATCTGGGTAAATATTTAGAAGTTCTTGTTCATGGTCGAGTTACTAAGGCCACTTACATGGAGCTTATTGAGAAGGCACAATCTCGACTTGCATTATGGAAAGCTTAGCATTTATCAATGGTACGGAAACTCATACTAATTAATTCAATTCTAACTCTCTACCCATCAAAAATATGCAATCCACTTTGATGCCTTTAGGTGCCTTTGGGTGTTTGTGAGGAATTAGATAAGCTGCTCGTGGCTTTCTATGGGAGGATCTGATTGTCAACACAAACTCCATCTTGTTAGCTGGCAAGAGATGTATAAACCCAAGGCTATTGGAGGTCTTGGAATTAAACAAATGCATTTGATGAATTTAGCTATCTATGCGAAGTCAGCTAGGCGCTTTCTAACGAAGTCGGATTTGATATGAGTTCGGGTATGAAGTCGAGATACTTGCAAAATGGCGGTCGTTTTTAACTGTCGAAGCCTCTGGCGTCTCCTCGTTTACTTGGGAGGCCTACTTAAGACTCAGAAAGTCTTAGATCATGACCATCAATAGAGATTTGGCAATGGCAATAGTGTTCGCTTTAGGTTGGATTCATGGGTTGATAGTGCACCTCACATTTAGTATGCCTCTATACCAATTCTTGTAATAATAAAGACGCTTTCATCTCAGACTTCTTAGAAGATGCAAAACAATGAGACTTGGCGGCTCTGGAGTAAGTTCTCCCCGCGAACATTGTTGATAAAATCTAGGGTTGCCCTCGTGCCGAATACATTTTGATTCCAGATAGTCATCTGGAAGCTTTTAAATTCTGGCGAACATTCTGTTCATACAACATACTCTGCAGCTGCTGGTTACAACCGTAGCAATGGCGGGTCAAATCCTTGTTCTGGTTAGTCAATGGGCCTGCAAAGTGGTCGTTTTTGTGGCTTGCCTGAAGGGACAGACTTGTTACTAACCACTTGCGATGGCGCATAAACTTGGCCATTTCCCCTAACTGTGCGGTGTAATTGCGACATTGAAGATTCAGACCATGTACTTCGGCAATGCAGCTTTGCACATGAAATATGATTTGATGTTAGTCCGGTTGCTGATCGCACAGAGTTTCTCTTTTCAACTTGTGAAATGGTTAGATGCGAATGGGAAATAGGCATCTCCAATATATGGCTTTAGCTCGGAGTTGCAGGTTGTGCTCTGTATTGTGGTTTGGTATCTATGGAAATGGAGGTTAATTTCGGAGTGGCGGGTTGTGTTCTGTATTTTGGGTTAGTATCTATGGAAATGGAGGTTTATTTCTGTCATTGGCTATGTTGATGATGTGCCTAGGGAGTCGTAAATAGTTATTCGTCGTGCTGTTCAAATGATTTAGTACATCTTCTCCAAACAGTTCAAGCTCAAGCCTGCGCACATTGTTTATGTAGATTGGGTCAAGCCGCCAGTTGGGTGGGTCAAGGTTAAATTGGATGGAGCTTCTCGAGGTAATCCAGGCATTGCAGGAGCTGACGGTCTTATTCAAACGGACTTAGGATAGTGGTTGGCTAGTGTTGTTGCCCATTTGGGATTAGCATCAAACATCGTGTCCGAGCTGTAAGCTCTTCGGTATGGTTTGCTCTTAGCTTGGAATGAGGGTTATCACCGCGTTATTTGCGAAACAGACTTTGAGGCTGCTATCACTCTTATCTGACCTAACAACACGGGCTCTCTCCCTATGGTACTATTATCTTAGATTGCTTAACCTTTTGGCTCTTGATTGGAATTGCACCCTTTATCACTCCTACGGATATTGTAACTTTTGCGCCGACAAGCTTGCCAATTTGGGGACTTCCTTTGAAGGTAATTTCAGTATTCTTAGGGACCCTCATGCTTTAGCTTGTTCTCTTTTTGAACATTTTAGCGGTGTCATTTTCCCTTAGATTGTGAGGGTGTAATGCTTTCTTTCTCCTCTATGGTATAAAAATTTTAAACTTTAAATTCATACTAATTATATATCTAATAAAATTTTAAAATTTTAAAATTAAATGTTATTAATTTAATCTTGACTCTCCTATTACATAGATCTCTACAAGGATTAATTAAATTTTGAGTATAAGGTATCCACTCCATTACATCTAACCCACTACGACCTGCACAACCATGCCCACCTTTTTTATGTGTCTTTTGCACTGCTTCGGTGTGATCCAAGGCTGTAGGCCATATCTATTATTGTGTTATTGAGAGTCATAAAAAACTGCATATTAGGAAACCAACTCAGATACATGATACATCTAACTCACCAAGACATATGTCACTATTCTTCATTTCTTTCCAGACATCTTAAAACTACCTTCCAGAAGATGTCGGATTGAAGGAAAAGCGGGCCGGAAAAGTTAGATTAACTGATAGTTTTATTCTACTATTGGATTTATTGGAATGATTCATATTCTTGGTAGAAGATGTGTTGGGTAGCGAATGTGAACTTGCCAACTTGCAAACTTTGTCAATGTCTGGTTACATGAGTATGAATAAGTCCACCCATGGCAAATAGAAAAATGCTTCTTGTCCACCAGAGTGGATTTACCAGTCTTGCAATAAATATGTTGTACTTATAGTAATTTCATACTTACCAATGCTGAAAATAATGATAAGGTATAACATAAGGTTCAGCCTCTTGATAGCTTAAAGCACATAAACCATAACAGATAGCAAAGTTGTGTGTTTTGCTACTTTTCAATTTAAAAACATATATATAAATGTCCATAATAATTGTAAGAAATAGGAACATTGGTTCAAAATATAAATTAATTTTTAATAAAAGTACAAGGTATACTCATTTACTAACTAACAAAGTACCACAATAAAATACTGAAATATATCACAAAACAATGAGTTATGTATCGCGTTTTTGCAACAAACATTTACATACAATTTATACAAATTGTTAAAGGATTTTAACAACATTCACACCTTTTTTGCATTTACTATGTTGCCACATGCTTTCTAATGTTTAATGCCGTCTATTTCAACAAGAACTGCATCCCCATGTGCATATTGTTGAGCCTATATCTCACAATATGTGGTATGGGAGGGGGGTTTTGATCTAGGGTCTTGAGGTAGGTAGGGAAGGAGGTAGGGAGGGTAGGACAGAGAGAGAGAGTTCAAAGTTAAAAAGTTGATTTATTAGTATATAACTAGAACAAACTGTCTTGTTGTGCATATGCAGAAGATTGAGATGGTTCCGGAGAACAAACAAGGTAGAGGCTTTGAAGTAACAATCCAATTACAAGAACCATGGGGGTCTGAGCCTTAAATAAGTTCATCCACATGAAATACAAGGGACTCACCTCAGTGTAGCATTTTAACAATTTCATCATAAACTTGAGTACTGGTATACATTATCTACAATTAAATACAGAAACTGGCACATTTTTTTGTTTGTTAGTGTTATGAGGAGAGTGATTTGATCCCAATGTGGGTCAATCCTCTTTATTACATTGATAGATAAATAGTTCAAGATTACAAGTGTACCCGATGTGGGACCAAAACACTTAACAAGTAAAATGGAGACGAAAGTGAATATACTCTCTACTTTAAGAGAAGTCAAGAGATACAAATTCATCTAACTCTAACCTCTCTTAAATAGAGATTAGGAGGATATTACAAAATATGCATGAGATAAAATCATATCTAATCACATCTCACAATATCTCAACAATATTTCATAATATCTCCTAAATCTAAATACCAATAATATCTTAACACTCCCCCTCAAGCTAAAGCATATATAATATATATGTCCAGCTTGAGATACAAATGGAAATAAAACACCTAGTTGTAAGAGCTTAGATAATATCTTTGCCCGAAATACTTGAAGACGTCGGCAATCAGAAAAGTGCGGTCACCAACAAAAGAAACCTTAGGCAGGTAAGCAATTAGAAACCCAAGGCGGGTAAGTCAGCAATAACTCTAGGCGGGTAAGTCAGCAGTACCTCTAGGCGGGTAAGCCAATAGAAATCCTAGCTGAATAAGCCAATAGAAACTCTAAGCGGGTAAGCCAGTAAAAATCCTAGACGGACAGCTAGTAGAAAACAAGGGAAAACCCTTGATCAATCATTCACTTGCTTGCTCAATCTTGATTTCGGCGTCTTTTAACGAGAAAGATGGTAAAATGAATACATCTTGCTAAAAAGAGAATAACAAAGTCCAGATAAATTTATCGAAGGAGGATCGGAAAGTGAAGGCGATCAAAGAAAGATAGTTAGACGAGTACAATTCATGTCAGTACTGTTCATCAGTGAACAATGTCCTCGTTAATGTTCATCGTGATGAACAGTACCAGGGTGGAGGCCTTTTTTTGGCTTTTTTTCTTTTTTGGGTAGGGTTTTTCCACTCTCTTAAATAGAGATTAGGAAGATACTACAAAATAGGTATAAGATAAAAGCATATCTAATCACATCTCACAATATCTAACAATATCTCCTAGATCTAAATACCAATAACATCTTAACAAAGTAGGGGTTTTTTTTTTTTGTTGGTGGAGAGGGGAGATGATGGCGACTGGTTTTAGGGCTGGGAGAGAGAACGGGAGGGAGTGAGATTAGATGAGTGGATTTGGATTAGGAAGGGTGATTAAGGTTTGACTAGGGTTTCATAACAAGCTCTGATACCTTGTTATGAGAAAAGTGACTTGATCCCATTGTGGGTCAATCCTCTTTATTATATCGATAGATAAATAGTTCAAGATTACAAGTGTACCCGATGGGGGGACCAAAACACTTAACAAAGAAAATAGAGATTAAACTGAAAATACTCTCTACTCTAATTGTGAGAAGGATTGCTTAACATTGATGATGATTCGAGCAATTTAATATGCAACACATACAATTTATAGAGATATTATTAGTTAGCTTTTATTCATAATACTGACTTGTATTGTTTGCACACAACAATCACTAACATATTAAGGATAATAAATTATAATACACAACCTAAACAACAAACAGAGGTTAAAATTTATTATCCAATCTTATTTTTATTCGGATAACATGTAAAATATTTATTTTACAGAAATAGAACAAGACAAGGAAAAAGGAAGTCTCAGAACAGACAAATGAAACAATAATATGGTTTCGGAAAATATAACATAGGACAATGTATTAAAAAGAAGATGATGAAAAGAAGATACCTCTTCAAAAGACAAAAGCAAATGTAGAGCTCCTCAATGTCAGATTCAATATTTAGATCAATGTACTGCATTATAAGATCATATAAGCTAGAGAGAGCTTCATCCCATCCTTCACCAGTTACACCAAGGTCTGATGGATATTGAGAAAACAGTGACTGAAAAATGGAAGACAATTTGCAACTTCTTCCAGATTTAGCATACATATCGCCAACAATATTCAACAATAAGCAATTGCTATCTTTGAACATCTCAACCCATTTTGGAGGATTTCCCAACCACAGATTTATTTTAGATGTATCAACAATTTGAGACCCGTCATTAACTGGATGTTTACCAAAAGAATCAAGAGCATTGGCAACAGAACTTTGTACCCTCTGCAAAGTAAGTCGAGTACTTTAGACTTCAGAAAGGGAAAAATAATAATAAATAAAGAATTGACAAAGCAAATGACAAATCAGAAGCAATTTTAGCATATGAATAAAAGCTTTATCACCCAACCAATCGTTCTTCTCAGTAAAGGTACAATATGTATTTGACCTGCAATCAGGCAAGATGACGGCCAAACTTATATGCCATCTCTCGGTGTTGAGGCCCCAACAAACTTAGCAAAGGCCATGATAGTAAAAACTATGCTGCTGCAAGAATCTAAACACTTTCGCACATGCATCTGATCGCACATGCATCTGATCATACTTAATATCTTGAGAGTGAAAAACCAAATCAACACAGATGCATACACAAACCATTACCAACATAATCCAAGATTTTCCCCAGAAAACACATAAGCTACTAAGCACAAGCACCACTGACTGGCATCCTAAGGGCTGTAGAGAGAGCCCCCACCAAACAGGATTAGTAAGAAATAGTATAAGACTTAGCATATATGCACTGCCAGCACATATTAGTTGGGCCATAATTTGCAACCATACTTTGATAACTTACCATGCAAAACTTTCTCTATGATGTCCTTTATATCTGGAGTGTGAAACCCTTATCTGCCTTACTAATGTTGGATTATAATGCAGCAGAAATAGAAACAAAATAAGAAGGTTGAAGTTAGGCCAATATGCCTATACATTTGGCAATATTACATTGGATTTCAAGCATTCCAATGTCATTTAGCTGAATCCAATTAATACCACCAATATATGTGAATAACAACTAGTATATGTTCATATCCACTAATGAGGGTTAATACAGGAGTTCTGAGGATTAATAAAAATTATCTGATAGTAATTTATTGGGGAAGAAAAAGGGAAAAAAGGGAGGAAAAAAAGAATCAATGTCAAAAACTTGCGAATCACTGAAAACCATTGAAATTCCTGATACCTACATCTGATACTTCTAATCCGAAACTCATGACTCCTCAAACTTCAGAAATTGACTATAAATCATCGTTTGATATTACAAACCCACACTAATCTAATAGAACTAGTCTACTACGAATCTAAGAGAACAGAATAAAAAGAAATTAGCTACAAGGAAACTGCATCAACCCCAAACAAAGCATGACGCCAAAATCAAATTGCACTATCAAAGGAAGAAAGTAGATATAAATTTGTCAAGAAGATGATTGGTAATTTTTTCGTTAAACTCTGAAAAAAAGAATATATCATTCCCTTATCTAGTACTTGCCAAAGAACATTTTACTCAACAGGTAGTTATAGCAATATGGTAAAATTATCTTAAGGTAACACAAGTATTAGTACATATCAAGTACGTAATAGAGACATACCTCACTCTGAAAAGGAAGATTGCATACAGGAAGCTCAGGAGAACAAACAGGTCTTTTTCCTTTATTTTTGGTGTCTGTATAAGGTTCTAGACAAGGAGCTTGTCCACCAGCCAAATTTCCATCAGCATCAGAGTCTATTTTCTGGCATGCAAATGACATATAAGTCCTATTCTCTTCCAGTGGGATTTTAGTGGACTTTGCATTTGCTTTTCCATCATCATCAATGTATTTCTTCATGAAGTCACACAATTTTCCATTGTACATATCATTCATCTCTGAAAATATTTCAGGAGGTAGATTCTTAACAACCTCTATGTCAAGGTGGCACAATGCTGGCAATGTCAATGTCCTGTTATCATGTGATCCACCACTGGATAGCTTAAGATGTGATGGGCCAGATGAAGGATTCTGATTGACACAACATGGCTGGAAACTTGTATCATCTTGTTGAATTCTATAATCAGGTTTTTTCTCAGAAAACAATGCATCTGTAAGAACAAAAACAGTTTTTATCTATTGATAACTGGGGAGAAATCAAAGGCATGTATTACATAAGATAAAAAGAATAATAAATTTTTGAAAGGGTTTTTCTGATGAGTGCCCTTGGGCACTCATTAAGGGAACAGAGAGATGGAGAGAGGTGAAGAGAGGAGAAAGAATAAGTAGGAAACATTTGTGCCCACTTGCTACTCACCTGTCTCTATTTCTCTCATCCCTTAACTAGTGCTCATGGGCACACGTTAGAAAAACCCTTTGTGCAAACAATATTGGGGAACTGTGTCACTACGGAAGAGACTATCCATCCAAAAAAAAAATTAAAATAAAAAATGATGCATTACCTCCATGGTCACCCGGGTTGAGTGGAGAGCATGTTTCTCCTTTGGTCTTTCCTGAAGAAAGCCATGATTCTAGCGCATTTTTTTCACGACCTGAAGAAAAAGCAATAAACATGGAAATCAGATACTACTGAAGGAAAAAAAGAAATATTGCACAGATAAGTATGTGCAGCATTCATTCTATTTCCAAGACATCCAACAACATGACGACCATAATTATCCACACAGAAACAAAGTAACAGGTCACCAACAAAAGGGTAAATCACTGGTTTCCAGACACAGCACTACCCATATGGGGAAAACTATTTGGTCGGTGATCTGAACAATTTTCGGCAATGAGGATTACTCTTCATGGGATAGACCAATGCTTGCAGCTTCCTCCACTAGTCCTAGAGTCAAACCAACAAACAAATTCTTATACGCCGATTACAGATTTTACAGGTATAGCATTGAAGGGAGGAAATCGTAGGAGAATGATTCCCAAATTGATAATGGAGATGAATGAAGACACGTTGACAACACCATGAAATAACACTAACAGTGCAACGTATAAGACAGACAAAATTGAAATCAACATACATGATCATAACCTACAGAACTTCAAAACTGCAAAAAATAGAAAAAAGAGAAGTTAAAATTCTTTTGCCAATTTAGAACTGTTAATCAAAACTATGTTTCCAAACCCATAACTTGTTACCATGCCCCCTGATGCTTGGGTAATCATACAAGAAGAGAGAAGGTTCATGAGCTATCCTACCCTTTGAGCCATTCAATGTAAGTCAAATTAGATATGTCAATAGTGGGATTGGGAAGAGGAGGTTGAAATTAACTCACCAATGGGATTGGAAAAAGCAAGTAGCTCGATGTTCATCTAAGGATCAATATCCACAATCTCTTCATAACAATGGAGTTATAAATATCTTAAACTAGGTGTAGGATATATATACTTAGACCCGGTTGAAGAATCAATTCCAAACTTTCCAAGATTGTGTAAATTTATGATCTTTGCTTGTATCTCTGGGCTGAACATCATTCTTTAGAAATCAGCTACGCATGTCCATTTTCATTCTGAAAACAACAGTTTCTTATTTCCATTCTCATTAGGAATGATCATGCTAAAACTGTTTTTCACATTCAGTAGCACAACAGAAGTATGAAATAAACAGACAAGAATTTAATAAAAAAAACGATTTTGATTCTAAAATAGTGGTGAGCTAAGTTGTTAGCTACCATAGTGGAATACCAGATATAATCTAACAGAAAACCCTGTTAATTGAAGCATTAATGGCAGTAATGGCCAGCTAAAAAGAATTTTTTGATGTCTTTTTACATAAAGAGTCTTCCTTGATGTCTATGAAATTAGATCTAGATGAATATAAAAAGAATTTGTTGGTAGAATAAGTAGATCATAGATAAATATAACACTTAGCCTTGATCAGTAAGGCATAAAAGTTTCTACATAAGAGATAACAAAAGATTTTAATATCGAATTGATCAAATATTCTATAATCCTAAGCTCCTAACAGATCTATCTGCATATATTCATCTCTAACAAACTCTTCTCGTCTCCAAATGAACCCACGTAGCACCGTCGATACAAGTGACCTTGAATAATCAGAGACAATCTCATCCATGATTCAAGGCATCTTCATGAGATCTTGTCCGGACCACTTCCCAATCATTAGATCTAATCCACACGCTCCAGTTGTTTGCCTCAAACTGGTAAGTGTTCTTCACACTATGTTGCATGGACATGCAAATGATATTTGACACTGACATAAGGTAAAACACACAACAGAAATGTTGTGTTTGCTATGCGTGATTAACAGGAGTGACACTATAGTTACACTGAGAAGTGTCCAATGCTACATACCTCCCCATAAATAAGAAGAGAATAAGATAACTCATGCCCATTAACTATATGTGCAACCTCCACAGCGTAAATACTTTCGAGATAGTAAAATAACTTGAAGTCAACTCAACTTTATTCATATTTCCAGCAGTTTATATAGGAAGGATTACAATAAGGAGATTAGGATATATAATCAAGATGTTATGATATAACAATATCTGTTGAAGTAGTCTATAAGAAACTTTGGTTATGATGATAATGTTTGTTACTAGGTCATTGGAAACATTCATCTAACAGAGAGAAACACAGAATCTTTTCAACTTCAATTTGATGTCAAACCACAAAAGATGGGTTGCAAGGTCAAGTCAGAGGTTGCCAAATTGTGCCTATGTAGCAGGTCTCTCTTGCACAATTTCAACACCCCACAAACGTTCCATTGCTTATTAGAAAATACAGAGTCAGCAAGGTCAAAAAAAGATATCTCAAACTATATGAAAGAAGGATTCACATAGCCAATCAATACACCTAGGATAAAAAATATGTACTGGGGAATGATATGGATATGGAATAAAACTAAGAAACCACTCATATAGTCATATACATCAAGAAATTACCAAAAAAAGATGTAGAATTTGCTTATATAGTATCAATAATAAAATCTAATTCACAAACTAGTAACATGATTGAACTCGAGGTTTGTCATAATTCTAACAGGCAAGAAATTGTACCTCTCTTATTTAAGTCTACAGTCTCCAGTCTTGATATTTGTAAGCCAACACCACGAACTTCCTTGACATCTGAAGAAAAAGTTAGTTTGCGCCAGTTTTCAAGATTTAAAAAGTAACAGAAAAAGATACTGTGTTTCATCAATGCCCTCTCAATGAGCATTGAGTCAAAAAAGTCGCTAAGCTAAGAATTAAAACAATTTTATGAAATCGAAAGCGTGCTAAATATAACAACTAATTCACCAAGTAAAAATAATCTCAAGCATCGGTGGTAGTTTGCTACGCTCCGGTTAGATATTTAAGGTGACGAGAGAAGTGGAAGATGAATATCAACAAGAAACTAACTTATAATGTTTCAAATTGTTGAATTCATGTAGGCAAAACACGAACACTGTGAGAAACTATGTATCGAAAGTACTCAACATCAACAGCTTGCATATTCCATCTGCAGGTCGGTCAGAATTAAACTGGTACTCCTTGTTACTTGGACATCCTTCACTGTTTCTCGTAAGCATGCAAAATAAACTGAAGCAAATAGGAGACTGCTGATGTAAAAATATTGGTATGCCAGAAGGAATTTATTAAGAAAACAAAGCTCTGTTGATGCAGAACGGAAGCGATTAACTCTGATTGTTCTAAATCTTAAAGCTAAAGAAAAAATAACAAAAAGAAAAGATAAATTGGGGTTAAGTTGGTTTCACACACAATACCTAACCAGATTTGGCTTCACATCTGCTGGCTTCACACCTTGGCAAGGTTTTAAATGTCGGCCGACATGTCGGTTTCATGGCTCAACCGACACGACGTGGACAGTTTCAAGTCGAATGTCGTTTTTCATGTTCAAATCGGATAAATCGACGACATATCGGCCATATCGGCCGATTTTTCAGCTTTGAAAAATCGGCCGATATGGCCCTTTTTATTTTCCTGTTGTTTTTAAGGTGAAACGGGTTTGGGTTTAGTGCTGAAAACCCAAACCCGTTTCACCTAAGACCCGTTCTTATAAATATGAAGCGATAGTGAGAGAAAAAAAAGAAATTCCTAGGGCAAAATCGCCGCTGTTTACCTTTCTCGAGCTCGTCCTCATCGCTGCCTCAGAACTGCCTCGTCCTCATCATGGTGAGTCTTCTTCTCTCTCCTTTGATCACCGTCTTCCTCTTCTTCTCTCTCTCTCTCTGAGTCTCTGGTTCTCACTTTCTCTCTTTGAGTCTATCTCTCTCAATTTCTTCATCTCTCTCTCTCTGCTTACCCCTTTTTTTGGGTAAATTCACAAAAAAATCCCTGAATTTTGTGATTGAAATGCATAAATTGAAAACTGAATTTAAAAATTTCTAATTGAATTATATCTTATTTCTTAGTTCAGAATATAACTAATTAACTGGTTATTGATGATAAATGTCACTAATTACTGATTATTGCATTAGGATATGATATTATACATATGTGCACCACCCGATATGACAATCCGATATTTACTCCATGTCCCCCGACATATCCCCGATTTTCGCTATCCGACATGAATTTCAGCCGTCCGACATGAACCCGACATCCGACATTTAAAACCTGGCACCTTGGCACGCTATTTTGACGCTATAGGCACAAAAAGCTCCATCTCTGTTGATGCAAATATCCTATGGGCATTCCATTTCATACCGCCACGCTTCCCTCTTTCCATCAAATGCTACAATCCATTGGAATGTTTGGAAGTTATTTACAAGCTCCATCGATATATGAATTGAGCAAGACTTGTTTGCCGAGAGAGGTGGATGCGATGAAGGAGATTATTGTGAAATGTTGAGAACTTCAAGAAGACATGTGTTGTCAATGGTTGTTACTTAATGACTGATGCATTGAGTGATCGAAAGTCTAAAAGCATCATGAACATAGTTGTACATTCTGCTAGGAGGGCTTGTTTTTTGTCTTCACATGATGCATCAGCCAACAAGCATGATGCTAAGTATATTGGTGACTTTGTAGACGAGGCCATTGATCAGTTAGGGGAAGAAAATGTGCTGCAGATTGTCACCGATGAAGCTTCGAATAATATGGCGGCCCCTAAGTTGTTGGTGGAGAAGAGGAAAAACATATTTTAGACCACTTGTACGGCACACACCGTGAACTTGATATTATCTGACATAGCCAAGCTCAAGCCCATTCATAAAGCCATTGTAATGGGGAGGAGTGTATCGATATTCATATATAATCACACCAAGCCTCTTTAATTGTTTAGAGAGTTTACTAAGGGTGATCTTGTGAGACCGGGGGTTACAAGATTTGCTACCACATTCCTCTCACTACAATCATTAAGGAATCACAAGAAAGAGTTGAGGTAGATGCTCATTTCTGATCAATGGGTGGATTGTAGCCTTTTCAAAACAACAATGGGCAAAAAGGTATATGTTTAAAAGTTAAAATTGATAGCTACAAATTATTCATTTCATCATTTATATTTCATTAATTAATTGATTGTTGGATTGTTTGTATTCTTCGTAGGTTGCTGAGATAATTGCTAGCAACAAGTTCTGGGACAATGTACACTTTGCCCTCAAAGTTTTTAATCCTTTGGTGAAGGTTCTTCGAAGAGCCGATGGTGATAAAGTCTCTTCTATGGGATTTATATATGGGGACATGTTGGTGGCTATGAAGGAGTTGAAAGTTGCCCTTGGGAATGATGAGAAAAAGTATACTCCTATATTCAAAATGATTGAGCCGAGATTGAAGAATAAGCTTTGTTATACACTACATAAAGCGGGCTACTATTTGAATCACTATTTCTGTTATCCGGCTTACACGGATATTGAAAATGATAGAAGCTTCATGAAATCCGTTGTGGAATGTATGCATAAACTCTTTCCAAATGACCATTTAACTTTCATAAACATTGGAGCTCAACTATCTAATTATCAAGAACGCCAAGGATCATTTGGGGATGTCCGAAGTGAGAAGCTTCTAAGGGTGATTGTTCAGGTAAATTTATATATTCATTCAAATCAATTTATTAACCTCTATTACAAATTTATAAGTTACTAAATTTTTCAATTATGACTTAACTAGTTACATGGTGGAGGCTTTACGGGAATGATACCCCCGAGTTGAGGAAGATGGAAATGAGGATTTTGGCCTTGACAACTAGCTCTTCGACTTGTGAAAGAAATTGGAGTACATTTGAGATGGTAATAAAGTGATAATGTATCTTGAATTTAAGTTATGTTGTAAGTTTGTAGCATTTTGTGCTAATTCATGTTACCATTTTGTAGATTCACTCTAAGAAGAGAAATAGACTAACTCACAAAAAGCTTCATGACCTCGTCTTTGTTAAGTTCAATGCAAAGTTGAAGAACGAATATGCCGTCATAGATAAAGATCCTTTATCCACCTATGATGATGAGGAAATGGACCCCGAATGGTTAATGGGTTCAAAGGGGGATGATAGCGATGATGAAGTATTTCCAGGAGAATGTTTGACTTTTAGGAAAGTTGGAGACATTTCGGGAGCTAATCCAAGGAAGAGAAAGAGTGCAAGAACACAAACCTATAAAAGAAAGAAAAAGTCCAGATCATCTACATCGAAAGGGAAGGAGCCGGTGGAGGATGACGAGGAAGAAGAGATGGAGACATTCTCGGAGTCGAATGAGGAGGATATTCCTACTTTCAATTCCGACGAAGATTGACTCTAGTCATCATAGCTTCGAATTTATTTTGGATTTGCTTTTGGATGTTAAACAATTATGAACTATTTGTAACTTTAAAAACTTAGTTGTTTGTTTGCTTTGTTTATGTTTCTCTATGGATATGAATCGTGTGATTTTCACTCTATATATTATAATTTATATGTTAATTGCTTCATTATGTGTTATTCTATGTTTAATAACAATATTTTCATATTTTGTAGGTTAAGCACTAGGATGATTTCAATATGCAACTGAGAATCAAGTGTCTACAATCGGTTAGTGATCCTAAACATTATAAGTTATTTACTTTTTTATATGTTTAGACAATATAATTTATTATGTTTAAATTTAATTTATGATATTATATTACACATATGCACACCATCCGATATGGCAATCTGATATTTTTTCATGTCCCCTGACATATCCCCGATTTCCGCTATCCGACATGAATTTTAGCCGTTCGACATGAACCTGACATCCGACATTTAAAACCTTGGAAATATGACATTCAGATCATCAAAAATAGGGGTTGTTATAACGGAGAAATGGTGGAGGAATGATGGATAGATGGGGAATGAAAGGGCTAAAAAATAAAGGGATGATAATAAAACAAATATTTAACCTTCAACAGAGATAATGCTTCCAGGGGGTGGATATGAAATAAAGTTAATGTGGTTTAATTTGTTTTATCAAAGCTGAACTTGAAACGTACTCAAGGACAATATATAAGCACTTACCAATATGCAAAGAAACAAACATTTGTTTTGCTATCCTTTCAAGCAAAACCACATCATCTGTTGCGAAGGGAAGCTGCATATTTAAGAGATTAATTAGGAGAAAGATAAAAAATAAATAGCACTTTCCATTAATTTATGCACCAGACAAGCAAAATACAAGCATACAATCAGAATGCATATGCATGCATTACCGACATTGACCGGCTCATACTTTCACAATCCCCACAGCCCATAAACTTTGCAGGCTCCTCAGCTCCTTGTCTTCTTTTTTTTACCTGGTGAATAAATAAAGTCATCAAAGAAATTAACTTGAACGAACTAAATTAAAAATTTCATGCTGGCAAAGGTACAGAAACTTATAAATCTGAAACTGTAACAATTGAAAATGTACTTATAATTTGGATTAATAGTAACTGAAAGTACCTTTAAGGTAATAGTATGTCCTTCCACTCCACACTCTTGCAACCGAAATGATATCTCCTTACAGAGGTCTAGGAGAAAATGTTCACACTGAAATACAAAGAGTAAAATTATGTCTTGAAAACTCCAAGGAAATATCATTAGGAAATAAGAACCCCAAATATCTTCAGCTAATACTAACATCAGCAATGTCATTGAATCTCACGCCCCAATTTACTTCAGCACCAACAGATTTTGTTTCCTGTAGATATCATTGAGCAGGGAGGGGAATGGGAATGAGCAGAGGATACAAGAAACATAAGCATGAATAATCAAACTGCACTGTATCAATGGTAAGTTCAATTCTATAAGAAAAAATCCCTTTTACCTTGGGCAAAGCCAAAGGTTTTTTTATTGTTAGGACATTTAACATATGAACTCAAAGAAACAACTATCCATACTCGTCAGATTTGGAATTACTTGAACTACATTTTCTAGATCTTTAATTTTAGATTCTAGGATTTCAAGTTATGAGTTAATCTAGAAAGAGATTGAGTCTCAAGTTGGTTGGGATGAGATGAATATATATACTAATCTCACTAAGTTCGAAGTTCAATTGCGGCCAAGTAAAGAACAAAATTCCCCCAAGAAAGGGATATTTTCCTCCGGTCCCTAGTGTTTCCATGTATCGTTAATTTAAATCAATTTGATCTTAAATATGTACTTTAAAAAGTATAGAAAATTCAAGTGAAATTGGAGAGGTTATTATGGGGAGTTATAACTGAGGAATTGTGGGGCAAAAAATGTTTTAAAAGTAGGAAGCACATTGCATTTCAAAGTATCTACGGGTCAAACTATAACTTCCTAAAACTATGACTCCTCATTATTATTTGTACTCTTAGAAATTCAACCAAAGCCTAAAGGTGTTATTATAGCCACAATAAATGTTGGATTTAATTTATAGTCACTAGTCAGTAAGTAGTGAATCATATTTTGTAATTTATTGTTTCCATGATTCTTGGATGTATTAATATATTACAATCGTCCAAGTTGGCGTTTGGGATTGTTCATTAAAAGTCTTTATTTGGATTAATTTGATAAATTGATCATTATGTCACTGTATGCACAAAAGATATTAGAAATTCTACATCAGCATCTATGATAATCAATTTCCATCAAATGCATGGAGGAGATACATGAGTACAATGGTTAGCTATTGAACTTTGTTGTATAAAACTTTTAATACTCGATATTATTTGTCTATATATGTTTAAAAAAATCAAGACTGTATGACATAAGTTTTCTAAGCTTAAATGATTCATTCATCGCATACTATTAGAGATCTGCAATGGGAAATGAAGCAAGTTGCACCATGGGTAAATTTCAGTTGTACACCAACCAAATTATGATGTCGTTTAGGCAGCCATTGACAACCCAAAGGTTTTGCCATTTTGGCTAGGCCATTGACCCATGGGCTCCAATGGAACCCCATTGGATGCTAAGGCACTTAATTTGCATTGAGAAGAAAACACAAGGGAATATATTTCATTGGATGTAAGTGGACTAAGTATATGTAGATATTAATGCTTACCGTCATCAAGAAAATCAAGAACTACAGCAATCATCAAATAGAACTAGCAACTTTGCACATGCCAATTCACGTGCAAATATTAGAAATTATGTTTCTAAAATTTATATTAAAAATAAAAAAAGTACAGTCAAAAGCTAGATTTTTAATTTAAATTAAGGTATCAGGTCTATTTTAATTTATAACATAGTTGAAAAAAGAACCCGTTACATAACTCATTATGTTGCGTTATGCAACCTAACAGATCTTAAATGTTATGTAACCTATTAAAATAACTTGAATACATAATAACTACCATATAACACAAGTTTTTTGCCCGTGCTCGTACAAGTGAGTCTTACACGTAGAATAAGTAATATGGAGTAGGTAGCGAGAACTGAACATGCGTCATTAACTTGGAAGGCTATGGGTATGATTTTTTTTTATATCTAATTTATTTGGTCTCTACGGGTTTCTACTTTAGTCATATGCATGTGCTAGTAAATTGAATTGAACATATTTTTTTAAATTGTTGCTTTTTCTTTTCTATTTTTTATATATACTCTATTTTTTTAGATATGAGCATACCAATGGCTTATACCATGACTTATAGCATATGCACTACTGCAAATTAGATAATCAGAGTTGGAGCTTTTTTTTCAAACAGTTTGAAACTTGAAAAAATTTCAGAATAGGGGGTGGATGACTTTTATTTTAAAAATTGAAATCCAAAATTTGATAGTTTAACCACTAGCCGCTTTTGTAATATTCCTCTTTATTTATGATATTCTAAGATAAAAAGAGAAAAAAGAAAAAATCGTCTTGCCGAATGAACGCATGGAAAATATTTATTTTTAAAATTTTACATTCAAAATTAGATAGTTTAACTAGCAAACTTTGCTTTGTAACATTCCTTCATTTTTATAATATTTAAAAGATAAAAAATATCAAAAATTCGGTGCTCCTTGTGTGATCAAAACACCAAAAATATCTCTTCGATGTAAGAATTACAAAGATTTAGCCAGCCAGCAATGTCATCTTATGTTGGCGTTTTATTATAAAAAAAACTTTTGTGATTTAATAGAACTAAATAGCATATTGAGTTACACCCTGCAACATGAAGCAATCAAATAAAGCGTCGCGGTTAAATGAGATATAAGGCCTTCACATATTGATTTGATCTAAAACAATCTCACGCTTAAACTGCAATCTTGTGATGCTTGCATTAGAATTTAACTTAATTAGAAAAGTATATATAGTTTTAAAATATCCATAAAATAATCTTAAGAATCAAAATATTTATTCCTAGAATAATCTTAAGGAAAATTTCTGTAATTTGTGTAAATGATTTGTTTATTTTTCCTAGAATAATCATAAGAAGAATTTCAATCAAATTATTAGAAAAAAATAGAATAAAAGCAAGGAGAATTCGAAATAAATATTTGGGTAATTTGTGTAAATGATTTGTTTATTTTTACGAATCACGAGAATATTTTTATAAAAGGAAGGTTTTAATTTTATATATCGTTACATGTTACATGTTTTTATTGTGTCTTGTGTTTTATTACTATTTTAAAGAGATAGGGTGCACCAATAACCCCTCTTTATAAAAATCAGCAAAAACCGGATATCAAATGAATAAATAACAAAAAAAAATTAACCAATTCATCAACAATATTTTAAGAGGAAGACTAATCCATCAACTTTAAATATAATTTGACACATTTATGATTTTGCATATATAATTTTAGGGTTAATTTTTAAAAATGCCCCTCAACTATAGTGGATGTCTCGAAACCCCCTCAACTCTTTTCATTTGGGAATCTCCCTTATGTTTGGGCATATTATCGATAATCCCACTCAATTTTAAAAATTAGAGGAACCCCCTCAACTATGGAGTGTCTCACAAAACCCCCTAATCTTTCATACTTTTCTCACCAAACCTCCAGACATCATTTCAAAGTGTAAAATAACTAAAATACCATTTTAAAAATTAAACCATTCAGTTACAAAGAAACCGCCAACCGATAAAAAAAGATCTTTTACAATGTTTTTTTCCTCTTTCTCTTATCCTAAAAAAATAAGAGTAATCTTTTATGATCGAGGGATATTGTCTGTTCTTAGTCACCTACTTGTGACATGCTAGACTTAACGGTGTTAGCTTTCAAGGCGTAAAGTGAGAAAAGTTCATAGGGGGTTCTCAAATTTTCAAACTTGAGGGAGGTAATCTAAAATATGTTCAAACTTGAGGAGATTTCTCAAATTAAAATAGTTGAGGGGGGTTTTTTGAGACACACCCCATATTTGAAGGGGTTAAGTGAGAAATGTTTAGGAGGGGATTATCTACAATATGCTCAAGCATGAGGTGGGTTTTCTCAAAATAAAAGTTTTAAGGGTGGTTTTCTGAGACACCCCCATAGTTGAAGGGGGTTTTCTAAAATTAACCCATGATTTTATGTAGAGCTGCTCTCTACATGAGTTTTTTCTTTAATTTCTATACTTAAATATATGATTATGAGATTTTTTAATTATGGACAATTATAATCGATAAGGGTTACAAAATATTTGATTATTAGAATTTTTTAATTAAGGACAGTTTTAATTAGATGAGGATTCTTAGGTGAATATAAGATTAAATGTCTGCATGTCATCTTCTAATAGGATAGAGGGATGGGTGGGTACTTATGATATGGCACATGTTATTTTTTATGCCTTTAGAAGTTCCACCAATTTCTCTTTATATATAAAGGAGGAATGTGTAATTTGAATATAACCTCGTTACTTGGATATAACCTACGTTATCTCAATATAACTTAACTTATTGCGATATAGTTTATTATAGAGACTTGAGAGTTATTCCTTATTTAAAACTTGAAGTAATTATATAATTACTTTTGAATTGTTTGTTAAGCCTTCATTGCTTATTTTAGTGACATCATTATGTGATTGTCAAATTATGTGTGGCTAATAAGCCAAATGTCAAATTATGAACAAGTCAGAATTCGGTGACTATATAATTGAAATTCTATTGTGGTACTTGTTAATAAATCTGCAGAGCTTATATTAAATTAAAGAACTTATATTAAAATATTTTTGTATTTTGAAATGTTGTTCCTACTTCTTAAAGTTATTATGAACAATTTTTATATCTTTTAAATTAAACAATAAGAACATATATAAAATATCTATGGTTGTGCTTTAAGCTATTGAGAGGTCTTAACTTACACATCATATCCTTGATATTTCTTAAGACTTGAGAGTGTTTTCTTTGATTTTTATTTTTTTAAACTTGAAACACATGTGTGCTTTTAGATTCATTGTTAGATTGGTACATTGACATTTTTGACATATATCTATTGAGAAATTGTGATGTTTTATTTGAAAAATGTGATGATTCTATTTATTAAAATCCTTGTTAGCGTTATTTATTTATTAAATATTTAAATCAAAAACATGAAACCTACATTATGTGTTATGTTATTTAGCATTATTTGCTTGACCTTAACATGAGGTGGAGCGTTATGTTATGTGTTATCATTCTTTTCAACATGGATTTATAATAATAAATGTCAATGATCAACATTGATTTATAATTATAAATGTCAATGTTATACTATTTAATTTATACTTGAGTCCATCATCTTCTATTTAAAATTTCTAACTTTCAAAGATTTATGTTGTAATTGAACATATACTTAAGCACTTCTTGCCTGTTATTGTATTCTATCGTGAAAACTATACATTGAACAAGAAAAATGTGAAGCTTGAATTTGATATACAAATTTTTCCCCGAATTTGAGATTCATGCATTTAATAATTGTAAATGCATTATTTTATTTTATTTTTAATTTATAATGAAATGAAATATTTACCTTGCACAAAGACTTAATGGACTTGGATATCCTTACAAAATGATTACTTGTAAAGTTTTAATTGTGTTTGTTAGAGCGAAATGTGCTTAAGTAATTTGAATTAATTTTGTATCAGAGAAGGATAGTGCATAGGGAAGTGTGAAGAATTTAATATTCATCTAGAATGACAAAATTGCCCCCATGTCTTTAGTGGAATGAAGGACACTTTCCTCCTTTCTTTCAAAATTTTCTACCCTACAAAGTTTTTAATATAATAGTATAGATATAGATTCACAAAAAGAATGCTGACACAAAAAGATATACAAGCGCATTTAAAAATGAGCAGCACTGCAACCACAATGCCTTTATCCAAATTGTTAGCAACAACTACTGAATCCTCTATTTGCATTCAGCTAAACTATGTCATCTCAACTAAGATAAACGTGATTCTAGAGAGAGCAGTATATGAGTTTTTGAAGAAAAACCATAGACCAAATTACATTTTTATCATGGATTACAAATTATGTAGAATCTAATGTCAAACCTGAACAGCTTCAACTGCACGATTATCTACTCCTCTACAGTAATTCCACAGCATATCACCGGTCTTCATGCCAAACTCCTTATGAAGAGTTTCCTAAAATGGAGATAAAATGTAATGAATGGATTAGATTTCATATAGGTATATGAAATCCATAGACAAGGCAATTTTTTTGATAAGGCAAACTGATATAGTAAATAGCAGTAAATGAATAGCCACTAAAAAGTATTACAACCAAAAATTACATTCGCTTTGCTAATTAAGAGTTGTTCTCTAGGTCTCATCAGCAGTTTATTTCCGTAGAAGGATAATGTATCACTCATGAGGCATAAAATCATATACAAAGAGAAAGTTGCATGCCCTATTTAATTGGGTTCAGACGCATCAAAACACCAATAGAGATATAAGTTAAACCTACAGCTTCAAGCGAAAATCTTATCAAGGTAACAACACCGACGAGCACATTCAGCAAGAACACCAGCTGCTACCTACAAAATATGGAACTATAGAAGACATCCAAAATAAAGTTTCTACTTGAAGCATTCCTACGGTGCCATCACGTCATATTTGACTAGAAAAAAATAAATTCTTGGCAGCTTAGGAGACAGGATGTAAAAAGTGAAACCCTTAGGTCTAGGGAACATGTAGACTAAAGCTCAATTAGATTAAAGACTTCTAAGCCATATATCTGAAGGAAAAGGACAGACAATACATATACAGGAGACATACACATAAGAAAGATCAATAGCATTGACTCGTTCATTTAAGCCCTTAGATACATTCAATCAGAAGCAAACCTCAACCATAATAATCTACCAGTATAGCAACTCAGCTTGAAAAAACTAGCCCAGAAGAATACCTGACTAGACAGTTTTGCAAGAAATAAGTATTGAATTCAAGACGAGAACATAAGTGTATCTAACAAGCATGTTCCAATCAGCAACAATTCATTAGACTAAAACTACTACAGTCAGTATTCAGAAGCTCTTCAATCTGTATATCCACATATTATTTGGCTATGGAAAAAGTATAGAAAAAAATCGTCATCACATCTTCTCATCTATCTTTTTGGATGCATCATCACATGATGCAGAAAAATGCATCATCACATGATGCAGAAAAAACTTATCCTCTTTGTCGAAATAGCATCTTTGTCATAGACAGTAAACCACTGAGATCTTTATGTACAACAAGGTTCTATGAGATCAATCCTGCCTAAAGGACATGAATAGCCATCTCAAACCAGATAAAGCTTTGTAGAGCATTCAGCAGCGACTCTACTTAGATGCCAGCCAGTTTTAATGGAATAAACAAAGTAATGATTATGATTATTGATCATCCACCTACAAACTTCTAATTGACGGTACGTTGATAATGGAACAGACCACACACTATATTATACTTAGCCTTCTACTCATAAGCTAATAAATGAGAACTAAACAGAGAATAATGGCTCTGAAATTGTCAGACCTAAAGTATTGGATCATTTATGTGATACATCATAAATCATTCTTCAGAAAAATAAGATACTCTAGTACAAGCAAAGATAAGTACAGACACAAGAGTAGAACAATCACCAACTTTTTGCAATGTTGTGAAAAGCAGAAAGCAAAGCAAAGCGGCAGGGTTTTGCTTAGTCTTTAGCGCGCCTTTAGTGGCAAAAAAGGTTATTTTTAAAAATTAAAATAACACAAAACAGAAGAAAATACAACAACAAATTTTGAGAAAACTCTAAAGTAAAAAAGGAAGACTTTTCATGTTTCAAATTCATAGGCAACAATAAATAATGTATTTGAAGCATCTCAAAGACAAATATAATAAAGTCCCATGAATACCTCAGAAGACAATTATAGGACGTAGTTACCACAATGTACTTTATCCAATATACTAATTTACATACTTAAAACTGAAAAATGAAAATTACAAGGTCAAGAAGATATCTGTCAATACCAAAGGTCTTATATGCTAACTATAAACATGTGAGCACAAAAGAACGAAGCATGGAAGCATGAAAACTGATGAAATTTAAGAAATAAAAAAGGCACAATAATAAAAAGATAAGTTTTTTGAATAAGTTATCTTTGTGAAATACAATATTCATTAAGCATGTTACAAAAGCAAAAAGAATCGACCTACAATTTAGAAAAGTGAAGAAAGAAATGAGTATCAATACAATAATCAAACTCAATTTCAATAAATTTGAAAAAAAAAAGGATGGGATAAAGCTTTAGATGAAAATTATTAAATATTTAAGAAATAAGCTTTTGAAGGCTGGTGGGAACCTTTACTTAAGTGTGTTACAACACTTTTTACTATAGCTTTTGGCTGAAGCAAACTGACTATTGGTTTCTTTCAGCAAAAGCGGAGCTTTTTAATTGCGCTTTTTACAACCATGATTCTTGATTTCCAAACAAAAACAAAGGTTATAGAAAGCGCTACGCACCCCTAGGCGCCAGACTGGCACCTAGGGCCTAGGCGCCTAGGCGGACTCCTAAATGGGACCTAGGCGGATTTCTTTTTTTGTTTAAGTGGCAGTGGAGGAGGTTGTGCTGAAGGTTGGAGGTGTTTGTAGTCTGTGGCGGAGACCAGAGGTCAGAAGACGTGGAGGTGGCAACGGAGCAAATCAAGCTCAAGACCTAAGCAGTGTTGTCCGTGTAAGTGGCCCACGCTCCCTAGGTACTCCCAAGACCTAGGCGCAGGGCCTAGGTACCGCCTAGGCCTAGGTACCGCCGAGGCCTAGCAGGTGCCTAAACCGCTTTTTAAAAACATTGTTTCCGAAATATGTATTTCAGAGAGTATGCTTGATGTGGGACTTTGGTGCATTTGTTTTATGTCCTTTGAGTTCCATGATTCCCCAAATCAATCTGTCAACCATCTCTGTTCTTTTTCTGTTTCTTAGTCTAGGAAACTTTCAGATTGTTGCTATTGACTATACAAGCATAAACAGCATGACCAGCAAGGTAATTTTTCCTCCCTCTTGTTCACAGTATCAATGGCCAAGAATCTGACACCAGTTTAGATGTTGTCGGGTTGAAACCTGGTTGGGAACTGTCAACTGTTATATTAAACCAGTGCGCCTCTGCTGATCCCTTCAAAGGAAAAGGATTTAATGGTGACTATAGCATAATGGGGTTTAAGAGAGTTGTATCTTCAAATCATTTCCATGCAGCACTCAAAACCAAGGAAATTATTGGTCAACAGAAAGAAACAAGAGACAGTTAGAAGTTGATTTTGCTACAGCATGCTCTTTAACCTGGAAGAAAGGACTAGAACCAGTACGAAAGCACACTTGTTTGTCTATTCAGATGAATAGCTAGCTACTGTTGTATCTGAAGCAAAGGGGACAGGATAAAAGAGGAAAAACAAAGCCATGGAGTCAAAAAGGAAAAAGAAAGAAAGAAGGTTTTTGTTTATACTTCAACAAAAAGTTGAAATATAAAAAATTACATCCAAAAATATGGAGAAAAAAATAAACAACACTTATTTACACCAATCTAGCTGTTAAATAACTTCTAGTTTTGTAGCAGTTCGAACATTTAAGGGACTAAGGAGGTACACAGCAAGGTTAAAAGAATTGATGGAATACTTTCGCAAAGTCACATAAAAAAAAGACTAATAATATACCCAAAATAATATTGGAAGGCCTGATAGAGAGACCCATTACTAGATAATGTGAAGAAACCTTTGAAATCAAGCGAAGCTGACCACACGTATGAATTTGCCTGCTTTTCATCTTTTCTCCTAGTGAGTGTCCAATGCCTGGAAGTGCTTTGACCGGAAGATCTTTCAGATAGCTATCAACCTGACAGAAATGAGAATTCGATTACTACGAAGTATATGATTAATCAAATCACATTGCATCATTTAGCTAGTAAATATATAGGAAAATAGAAAAGAGCAACAAACAGATTAAAGGAGTCGAAACATTTTGAATATATAGAAAAAAGTAGATCTTAAATAGTAGATTCAGTGCAAATTGAATTACTGGAAATTTAATTACTCATTAACGTTGGAAAACTAAGATGAACAAAGGGACTGCCAAAGTCTTTGAACATGCGGATGTAAAACTAAAGTGAAACACTGAATGACATGTTATGCATGAAATCGATCAGAAATTAAAGAAATAATATTGAAACCAATTAATAAACTGATTCTTTTTGTAAATTTGACTACACAATATATCGAAGCAAGATATCTGTTATATATTTTTAACTGAACTGAAGATGACCTCTGTCCAACTTCATGCTAAAAAAGGTGGTTTTTACACTGTCCATCAGTTAATTAAAAATTTTGTCTCAGTTCTTAAAATAGTAAAAAAGAAAACAATTCCAAAGAGTGCAAACATTCACCCAACACTAGCTTGAGATAAACAATCAAAAGACCTCTCTGTGACTAAGTGGGCCCTGTTAGAACCAATCATATGTTGAACCATGAGCACATAAATATGGGCCCAAGAGAGACACACTAGCGCAGTAAACAAACCCCGTGCTTGAGGCCAAGCATTAATAGCTCAAGCTTAAGGTGCTAACTTCAATTAGGGTCCAAGAAATCTTGAAAGTGATTAGAGAAATTTTGGAGTTACAATGGCCAAATTGCTTAGAGTTTCCCTCCCTGGCCAATACATGGCACCAACTCATAGAGAAGTGACTTAACAATTGCAAAACATGTGAAAGTTTGACGCAAAGAAAAGTAAGATTCCAGGCAACATCACTTTTAAATTCAGATAGAACAAGAATTGGTTTTATTCTTGAGATTGTAGATAATCCTCTTATATAAAAAATTATGTGGTTTTTGGGCCTAGTTCGGAGTTGCTCATAGCTAGGAGTTGCTTCAGAGCGATACGCATCCGTATTGGTCAAACCATTAGAAGTTTTTCATAACAAGTTTTTTCGAATATGATATTGGTTGGTTTGATTAAGGATATGGCCTTAAGAGCCCTGAATTGGAGAAGGATTCATGTAACTCATGATCAAAATTTGAAACAAAAGCTTAGTTATTGTTGTTGTTGTAGCTGATTGTGATGAATTGGAGGAATCCTTGGACGCTTGGCTTTGGAAAAAATTAAATTGGAGAATATTTGAAGTTGTATGATAAAATAATAATCAATTAGAATCTGTCCAGAGGCTCAAATCTGTGTTGGATTTATCACTTTTGGTACCTCAACTAATAAGATACTATGAGCAAAAAACATGCACTACAAGACTACGTACTGAATACGCATAGTAAATGCATCTGAAAAGCAAAAGGATAAGTATTTAACGTCGATCCTATATTTTGCTGCATTAGTTTTCACTTCAATCCTTCTTGACAAAAATACAAATCTCTAGTCATATCAACCTTTAGCTACTATCTTGACATAAATACATAACTCTGGTCATATCAATCTTTAGCTGATATCACGCACTACTAATCCCACCTATATGCTTCCATCACCTTCTTTATCAGTTCATCTTCAAAATGCATCAAGCTCTCTGATTTTTAAGTTCCGCCATTTAGCTCTGTCCTACTCATTCTAGTCCTTTTCACCTTTAATGTAAAGAGTATATGTCTAATGCTATCAATGGACAAAATTTTGTCAACCCCTCCTGGTATAGTTGATTATCTATCCTTCAAGTAAAAAATTTCCTTTACTGTTGTTTGATCCACCTTTAAAAGATATCAAAGATTCATCTCCCTTCTTCAAACATGTATGTGCCATCATTAAATCATGTGGCATTGCTCCCACTTCATTTTTTACTCCATGACACTATGTCTTGATGCAGGACAACAACCCCCAAGATATGATTTGGTTCAATTTGAAAAAGCAGTTTGGATATTTTGTTTTATCTTTTCAGTTAGGATAACGTGGTTGATATTTTAGGTTTGATTTTCAATTAGAGTTATTTTTCGTTGAGATTTTAGTTAAGAAGGATATTTGTTTCTATCTTTCAGCATTAGATTTCTATTATAAATAAGTGTAATTGTTTCTTTTGAGAACAGACAATTGATTAATGAAAATTGAGTTTTGAGAAACTCACTCTTTGAAGCATGTGAGTTGCTACGATGTGAAGCCAACAATAAGGTGCCAAGAGAGTGAATCCGGCCTAACCAAGTTATCTCTATTTGTTTTATTAGATCCAAAATCATCTTCTCCACAAACATAATCAACCAAATCAATCTGCTGCCTTCCCTCAAGGGGAAAAAAATCGTGCAACTGTTTAAGTGAACAGTAGCTCGTTTTTTCTGTTCGCTTCCTCGCCTTGAGACTAATCTCCGTGTCTGTCGCAATCATCCCCTTCAACAATCCAACACCATCCAACAATCTTTTCAGATCCTCACCAACTTCGAATGATTCATGCCGAATCTTTTCAGGTTGTAGTCCTCTTAGTCTGATCCCCATCATGTGCCCTTCTCATTTCATTCTTTCTTTTCTAACGATCACCTTCATGCATCCTTTTGTACGCTACTATCTTTAGGGACGTTCCCCACAAACAATGCTTTCCTCGTGAGGTTCTTTGAATTAGTTCATGCATGTGCTCCAAAAACACTTTTGCATTTCTCATGTAATCTACTTGTATTGAAGCACCAATAATCGGTCATGTCTTTTCCTAAGCAAAACATTAGTACTTTACCAACTCTTTTTATATCTATCATATTCTCCTTAGTACTTTACCAAAAAGTATTCCCGCCTTGTTGATATTCCTCTCTTTTCCTGTGTACAAAATTTAAATCCAATATTTTCAATATCCTTAGAACTTGCAAATATCCATTTCTTTTCCAGCAAACAAATTACATTAATATTTCTTCAAATCATTAATTGCAAAAGCTCCATCATTATACATATCAAGTAGCCAACTTAATCCTACTCTCATACATAGCCTCTTAATTTACTCTCCTATGGCTATAACCCTCTAGTCAGACTAGTCTCTGACTAGTTAGCACCATATTGCAGGTTCATGTGATACCTACCGAACCCTAACTACCCCTGCTTGTCAATAATTGCACAAAGATGAAGTGGGTCCTATGTGTAATTGTCGGGAAACACCCTAGAAACATATTGTATCCCACTTATCATCGCTCCAGTTGGCAACAATGTAATGACCGTTATGGGGAAACAACAATGAATGCTAAACCTTTAGGACTCGTTTCACATAGATCCCAAAGTTTCATGTCGGCCATCGACTACCTAAGGCAACCCTCCTTTACCGTCTTAGAGACATGCAGTGAAAAGAATAGATATTAAGATCAATGCTGATGGAGTTTCAAAAACATAACACGAGTGCTAAAAGAAGAAGAAGAACACTAAGTACGTATGCTCATATACCATGAATAAATCACCAAAGCTTAAAAGAAAGTTAATGGCACAAAAACAGATAAGTTTTAGGTAAGCATCGCCTTCAAATTTGACAGGTGGAGGTGAAAGTAACATGTAAAGAGTGCCAAAATGCGAAACATACTTTCTCAGATGAGATAAAACATTGACCATTTGGTTTCGCTGATCTAGTAGCCAAACGGGCAAGGAGCATGTTTTCTGCAATCCCTGCACTTGCAGTGCACCTTGTGGTCTCAGCAATCTCCTTCCTTATCATTTGTGCTAAGTCTTCAGGATCATTATTAGTGGCTTCAGTGACATCCAGAAATGCTTCATCACAGCTTACTGCCTACAGTTTCAACCAAACATTTTATGAAAAATAAAGAAAAGAAGCAAGGGTACAGTTATACAGACATAATATATCACTGCTTGGATTTCCAGTTACTGAGGTTAAACTTTTTTGAAATTATTAGAAAAAGAATTAGGAATTAATATAAAATACCTGGATTTTGTCACAATGTTTATGCAATATGCTATAGAACTGATCAGCAACCTACAAAATGATAAAATTACCAAATATAAAATTAGAGAAAATCTCTCCTACACAATATCTATAATTATACAGAATCATATTACAAAAAGAGAACTTAGACGTCACAATTCCTCAAATAAGACTGTTATCCACACAAAAAAAAAAAAGAACCTCTTCATATGCTTCAAAGTCATAAGGCACGATAACAAGGTTAGGGCAGCGAGCTTTGGCCTCTCTAACAAACATTCCAGCTTTTACTCCTGAAAGAAAATAAATAGGCTGCATTATTATCATATATACAAAGACTATAAGGCATATGCTAATCCCCAAAAGGTTTAATTGGAAAAATACAGGACACCATATTCTCGTGCTGGATAGTTTGCAGAAGATATTTCTGCAGTTCCTTTGGGACTGTCTGAGTGGCACACTGCTACAGGCTTATTGACAAGCTCAGGATAGTTCCTTGTGACAACAGACACAAAAAAACTGTCCTGGAAAGGTAAATGATTGTTTCAAAAAACAAATCTAAATGCAAGCCAAAATTTCAGGGAAGATGAAAACTAGTAAGGGGACTCAAATATTGAAGAAGACTGGAAATATAACTTTCGGTATCATGAACTTATATCTAAGTATCCCAAAGCTAGAAAGGAAGGTTACCATGTCTATGTGGATAACTGAAGCTCTCTTCCCCAGAAAGATGGAATTCACATTAGCATTTTTGTGCTTAACCCCTTTCAGCTTATCAAGAAATCGTTTGCGATATCGATTTCTCCAGGTCCCAATGAAATGCAGTCTTGAATTCTACATTTTCAAATTCTGAGATTAAACCTTTGAAAACGATTCATAAAAATAGTGACAGAAAAAAAAAAGTGTAACTAAATTGTTCTTAAATAAAATAATTGATTATAAGGACAAGAACTAAGAAAATACATGGAAAGCACATATGGGTTTTGCAAGTATCAAATGGGTATAATCCATGGTATATGGAGATGGGCACCCTCAATTCTTCTGTAGCATTAATAGTTAGCTAAAACAAAATGACTAAAATTAAAAAGAAACCTTTGTGTTCCGCCTTTTATGTAAAAATTAAAATTAAAAAGAATCCTATCTGCACTGTAACCAAAATAAAGACCAGAAACATCACAGATCGTGTTATGTCAAACTGTTCCCATCAAAACACAGAAAATTATAGACTACAGAACTCCTTTCAAGATCTTTGATATACAAAAGAGAAATAAACCCGTCAATCATGGAACAGACGTAGAAAGAGAACCTGCTCACAGCTTTTATGAGATACCTTGGTGGTACCTAGACCTAAAGTAGGAGAGAATGTCGATCTTTCCTCAAATTGTTGCATTATCATGCTTCAGAAGTATAATAACAAACAACAAATTAGTTAATTTGTTATACTAACTTCATCCAGCACACAAGCAAACTAAGATGTGGAGAATGTAGCCTAAAAAACTTGCATCTAATTAAACTAGGCTGTCTATGCAAGATTCAGTTGAGCATCGTATCGTTTTTATACATACCTCCTTTAACCCAAAAGAGTAAATGAACAAACTTTCCCAAGATGAGAATTTTTTATTGCAATAGTTGAAACTACTGACAAAGATATTGTTGAATTTCATTTAAACACTTGACACGGGTACTGCCATTTGCTGGTCCATATCCAGACACATCACGGTTCTTCCAGGTCTCTGCTACTTAAATAATTCTGTTACATACTCCAAAAGCTATGAGAACAGGGATTGTTACTCAGCCAGTGTCGCAAGCCGAGGTTACAATCTCCAATACAATCCAACAACAAAAGAGGAAACTACAGTAGTCCAGACAAAGACCGTGTTTAGTTCAATTCAGTAGATATGTTATAACTGTCTCTTGTTAAGGAATATATTATGAAAATCTATGATGGTATAGTTATATTAGGAATAATATATCAGGAATGTGGTTGAGAGATATTAGAGATGTGATTGAGAGAATAAAGGAATATGCTAAAATATGTTTAGCATATTCCTAATAATATGTAACATGTGTTTAATTCCTAATAGTATAAATATAAGATATCAATAAAGCTCTAGAATTGAGTCTCTAGTTTCCCTAAGAATTAATTTCAACATCGTATCAGAGCCATGCAAACCCCAAGGCCCCCAATCCGTCACCATCAAACTCCTCCCTCTGCTTTCCTACCTTCCTTCTTTCCTTTACAGTGGACCGTGAACAGTGCTATTGATTCTTGTTCGCTCTGCTTTCGATGAACTTGTCAATGATCTAGATTGTTATTACTGATAGCAGTAGTCGTCCCCGATGTACATGTTCTCGTTGTCACCTACGCCACCCTGATTTGCCTTCATTCACACCGCCTACGCAACTTGTCAGACACCACCGCCATCACTTGTCTTCTAGGAACCTTGACCACCATTAGCTACAGATAAAAAGAAAGAAAGAAAGAAAGGAAAGAAAAAAAAAGGAAACGAAAAAAGGGGAAAGAAAAAAGGAGAAGAAAAGTAGAGGAAAGGGAAAAAAGATGGCTAAAAGGAAAGAAAAAAAAGGATTTTGATTGAATAAGGATTTGGTTTGGATTTTGTTTCATGGTGTTAGAGTTGGATTTCAAAGTGATTTGTTTTATTTTGATCTTTGACGTTGGACTTGGACTTTGTTATGTACTGGTTGGCTTGTTTGAGGATGGAGAGGTGTTTGACATTTGGTTGGTTTGAAAGGGTGGTAGGGTGGTGTTACGTTGATATATTTTGAGATTGATGCAGAACAATATTGTTTTGTTGGTTTGCTTATTAGATTTTGAAGATTGGTTAGAAGGTGATTGTTTCGCTAATTTGTTTGGAGTTTAGTTTGGTGAAGATTATTCTCTCGGCTTTATTTGTTTGGTGAATCCCTAAAGAGGGATCATTTGTTTGGAAAATCCCTAAAATCCTAAGAGGATCATTTGTTTGGTGGATTCATGAGAAGGATCATTTGTTTGTTAGATCCTTAAGAAGATCATTTGTTTGGTGGATTCCTGGTGAGGATCATTTGATTGGTGGATCCCTAAAGAGGATCATTTGTTTGGTGGATTCAGGAAGGAAGCTTTTGTTTGGTGGAACCTGAGAGAGGATCAATTGATTTGAAATTCAAGTGGAAGATACGAAGATCAAGACAACTGAAAAAAGGTCACATATAGCTCCAGCTTGAGGGCGAGTGTTATGAAATATATTATGGAGATCTATGATGTTATAGTTATATTTGGAAGAATATATAAAGAATATGTGGTTAAAAGATAGAGATGTGATTGAGAAAAGGAACATGCTAAAAATATGTTCAGCATATTCCTAATAATATGTAACATGTGTTTAATTCCTATTAATATAAATATAAGATATCAACAGAGCTCTAGAATTGAATCTCTGATTTTCCTAAGAATTAATTTCAACATATCTAAACCACTTAAACGAGCCAACTATAGATTAATTTAATTAAAGAAAATCTTTACCAGACAGTTTGGGGAATCTAGATTTGGCCTTACCTTAAGTAAAAGTATCAATACAAATTATGAAAATTAGGACGATTTGATGCACCATTAAAGTGTCATGAGTGCTTTCCCGTGTCCTAGCAGCCAATGTATCAGAAGAATTTACGCTCGAAGGGTCCAAGATATAAAAACAAGTGGTGCTCATATCGTGAATCTCGTTTGGAGTAAAACCCAATTGGAAGCTGTAGTATTCATATGAAGACGTTACAATGAGTACAGAATTATGGTTTACTACTAACCACTGTGATAGGAGGCAAACAAGCCAAACCTCGGAACAGTTTCAAGGGATCTGACTCCCAGCTCCATAAGCGAAACCAAATTTATTCATCAAAGTACCTAAACAGGTATTGTATCATAAGGAATATTTGCAACTCATAATCGGTTCCCAAAGATAACAAGAAGATAAGGTGCTATAATTGACATTCAGACTCATGCAGCAGTGGTGAGAAGTGTTTTCGTCTTAACTATTTAGGAATTTTTCATTTTTTTAATAATAGCTCTTAGTATTTCATGACTTTAAGTAGCATTGCTTAATGGCCTAAAGGTGTAGAGTTGACAGCACCTGACGTTGTTTATGTTTCTTAAGGTATGAAGAGTTGAAAATTTTTATGAATAAAAAAGTTGTTGCCTAGTGAAGATCAATGTTTTAGAAAGCACTAGGCATTTATAGGCGCCAGACCTAGCGCCTAGCGCCTAAAAGCTTAGGTGGATGCTTAAGCAGTACACAGACATTTTTAACATCGAGAGAGGAAGGATCATTTTTTAAGATTCAAATCATATCTTTTTTGAAGATTCAAATTATATCCCCACTGTTTTACTTGAGATAAACTTGTAGATAGAGTTTTGATCTTCGGTACATTTTAACCCAGCTAACTCTCTTCAACAATTACTATGCTTAAGCGAGTAATATACCTCTTTCTAACACCGTATAGTCCACGTAAGCGGCCTGTTCTCCCATAGGCGCTCCCAAGACTTAGACGGACGGCCTATATATTTCTTAGGTTTAAGCAACCGCCTAGGTTGGTGCCCAGACTGTTTTTTAAAACAATGATGAAGATGTTACCTTTCACCGGCCACTATGCATATTCTCATTTTAACTCTACTTTTCCTTTTTCTTTCAACCTACTTAGCCTCATACGTTGCATCAATTTGTGCAAGTAATTTCCCGCTTTGTTATTTATATCATCAATGACTAAATTCCTCGTGCCCAAAATTTAATTTTATCTCCATAAAATCCTAGGTCCAGAAATCCACAATGGTAACTCTTCATCTTTTCTAACTCAAAAGGCCTAAATGTCTCATACTCTGGTTCTAAATTTACTTATGAAAACTTTAACAAGAAAACAGATTATTTCATATAAACCACTAATTTCATCATGCAAAAGAAATGCTACTTCACATTTAATCTTAATAATACTCGACTTATTAGTACTTAGACCTAGCTAAATTTGTATGAAAGCCTTTTTCTTCAATTCGATTCTCTATATGGAGACATAGAATTATCTTGCATATCAATATAACCATGGCAGATTACTTGACTGAATTGGCATAACTTCCATGCCTGCCATTTATAAGGGATGCATTGCAGCTTGGCCTAACCTCTGAGCACCAAACTCTCATGGAACCACCTTTAGCATCACCAATAAAGCTAGAACACAATAGAACTTGTACTACATAGATCCAAAATTATTTTGGTTTATTCCATGCACTGATGTGGCACCATCATAACCCCATAAGAAAACTGGGGAAGGGATGGGATCTCAACCCACATTAAGATTTAACTTGTGTTGCACAATCTCAATTCACGTTAAGATTTCAATTGTTGGCATAATAGTCTATTAGATACTCATAAACTTAGAGAATAATCAGGAAAACCTGAGTCAAATCCTTAGCAATATGATAGCATCCTTCCAATTCAATATTGGGATTTCTATCAGGAACCTATCAATCCAAATCATATGAAGCTCCATATTGATTCTACTGATGGCTTGTTTTTTTTACGATATACATATGCACATACATATTGGCACACCTTCAGAAAGAGTAGCTATTGAAAGTTTAGGAAGGTTATTTAGCCAAGCACTTAGGATCGACATTGTCTTGGACGCTTGATAACAGTGTCCAACACCCAATGAGGCATTCAAGCTAATCCTACTGAGTCATTATTCCGAACATATCATCTAGAACCAAAGGATTCCAAACCCCAAATAAGTTCATCTGCTTGGATTCAATCATAACAATGAGATCATATAAAGAATATAAAACATGAACCACTAGAGGGGTTTCCTTTAGGTGCATGACATTGTTGCACAAAGGTTAAGAGCCTACAAACTGAAAGGAAGTTTGCAACAAAAAAAAAAAGACAGAGAGAAAAGAAATGGTTTATATCCTAATAGGAGAATACCTAGAATTGCAAAGATACATAGAATCAATTGGACATTATATCAGAAGCCAAAATGGACATAAAATCCATCATATCAGGACAGTACTCACAAAATTAGGTCCAAATAATTCAGAACCATCAAGTCGGTAAAATTATTTGCCTACCATGACGAAGCAGAGGAAAAGGAGGAGGATAAAGGATTAGAAATTGCAAAAATCCCTCAAGTAAAAAAAATCTGAGTGAGTAACATCAAAGAATCAAAGATTAAATCTACTTATATTGACTCATTTGACATTGTTAATGATGTGCAATAAACTAGACTACCAAAAAATTGTTTTACTTTAGGTTGTGTCCTATGGATATTGCCTTCGTCTCAGCTGATGCAATGGAAGGTCCTGGGTAAATACTGTTAAGACTATTGTTTGAATATTAGAAGAGGAAAGAGGGAATAGACAAAGGGAATAGAATTAAAAAAAGATTACCCATTTACTTAATGAAGTACAGGTCTATAAAGATGCACGACTAACAGAAAATATAGGATAAGCAAATAGTTAGAAATTCAGTCAAACTTTTTAAGAACATCCTACTGAATTTGCACATGCAACAAGTAGCATTCTTAATTGATACTAGAAGAGTAACTCAAAACTATAAGAGTACAACTTTCGAGAATAAGTAATAAAGAATTCAGAAGAAAGAAAATTCAAAGATAACAATATGACTACCTTGAAGTAGTTTTCAACAAACTTTGGACCCCCGAGTGTTGAGTGGTGATGATTGGAAGCACCTAGAAATTCTGCAGCGTTATCCGTGCAGCTACCACTAGCCATATGATCTGAAGACCTGCAGGGACTTGCACTTGATGCTTCTACAACAGTCTGCTCATCTTCCAGGTCAGTAAATTTGGCTACTGTGTTTATCTCTTCACAAACTCTTTCATGCCCAAAACATAGAGATCCGGCATCATCTTCCCCATTACAATTAGAAAGGCTGACCTCCCCTAGAGGCAATAATTTCATACTTGTATCCAGGTCTTCATCATCAACTTTGGTGCAGGGATCTTTAATATTGTCAGCATCAATGGAACTTGAGATGTCTATGGGAGTAAAGAAAGAAGAAAGTTTTCGTTGCTTGCCGGACTCATTTACAAGCTCGCTTAGTTGGTAAGGAACCCCTAAGGAAAAAAGTACAAAAAGCACAAGCCACAACAAGTTAAGCACAAATTTTAATACAAAATGCATTACAACACTTGGCCTTTTAACAGAAAGTGTTGTGTATCTGTGTAAAGTGCCATTTGAAGTATTGGATGAAGCCATTTAAATCATCACTCATTCCTCCCTCACATGCAATAAAATGAGGAAAGTACAAAACCCCAAGCCACAAGTTAAGCATACATAGTCCAATAGCAAATGCATTGCAACAAATTGGTCGTTTAACAAAATTGGTATTTGAGGTATTGGGTGAACCTGTTTGAATCATCTGACATACCCAAACATTTCACATGCAATAAAATGAGACGTAAAGAAAAATTATGCATCAAAACAAGCAATAACTGCATATTCTATGACCATCCACATGTAATGAGCCCTGTGCTCATATAGTGAACAGAGTATAGAATATGACTTTGGAATTAACATAGACAGATGACATTGTTCGTTCTTTTAAAGCACCTTATCTCGTAACTTTTTGACCTTCTAACTAGTAGCCTCCCTTATAGGAGTGGGCTGTGTAGGCCTATTTTCATATGAAGAATATGTCAAAAGCGATATAAAAGGTAGAAAGCCCGTCAACAATAAGCATCTGTTGGCTGCATCGGTAGCGAAAGAACAAAAAGATTAAAGGAGTCGAGGAACAAATTTTAGATTATTTTTCTGGCTTGCTTATATCATTGCTAATACCAAAAGCATGTTGACAAAAGAAGAAAGCAACAAAGTGAAGATGATGGGGATCCAGACTTCAATACCTATTTACGAGGATCTTGGAGGAAGAGGATTAGAGTTAGTCTTAGATTGACTCATGTTATGTTGGTTTAGTTGAGTGATATTTTGTACTGACTGAGCCTATTTCTACTAGTCAAGACTCTAAATAACTAGGTTTGAGCCTATTCAGTTGACATGTCGACTCATTGTTGTGTTAGAACTCAAGGAGTCTACAAATGCTCTTTTATTGTTAGCATTGAGATGAATGAAAGAGCTTTGAGATGAATGAGAGAGCTTTGATTATTTGATAATTTATTGAGAGGAATGAATATGACCTACATCTGCGTGAGATCAAACCCTAGCCACTATAGTCGTCATCTTCAATAACAATTGAAACAAGCCCGGTCACTCAAATGAAACATGAGTTAAAACTTACAACTCAAGAGTTTATTCGCTACCACACATTCTAAAATCCATGCCGGTTTCACGACGGGGAGCCCTCGGCTAAACGCCCTGAAACAAAAACACACACCCATCCCAAATTCAAATAGCAAATCAATCTCAAAATAAGGTCCAATCCAAAGACCAACCTAAAGTTCTTCATTTTACTATCGGGCAAGTTGCTACAAATAATATGAGTCACCCGATGCCTCGAGAAGTAGTTCTCGAACCGGCCACCATGCTTCAGCATGAAATCCTTGAGCTCCTGACTCGACGGAACTGTGAACCCGTCAATGAAGATCGAGACACCGCAAAAGATTCCCTTTTCCATTCCTCCGCCGCCGGAATCTCCGCTGGCAAGAGAGGAAGAGGAAGCGGCGGCGTCGAACTGCTGCCTGAGCTTCCGGTTCTTTTCGGTCATGTAACTGGATGGAGGAAATAGATTGGTGATAGCATTAGGGTTAGGGTTAGGGTTAGGGTTAGGTTTGAGATGACTACCTTCCGAAATCGGTGAAAGGGGATTTCTTGAAGTGCTTCTTCTTGCTGTTGCTGGAACTAGGGTTTGGGGGTCTGCCTCTTTTTTTGGCAGAAGACGATGAGGACGCGGAGTTAGAAGGGGAGTCGAAGCTCATATTGCTCGGGTTAATTGATCAATCGATTTGATTGACGTTCAGAGAGGAAGAGGAAAGAGCGGGAGAACATAGACGATGAGTATCGCCTCAAAGTGAGGGCTTTATTTTGGTCGGTTTCAGCATCGGTATTTTAGCGAAGTTTATAGAGGCTTATACGCCCATAACTATCCTTTTTTACCTCAGAATTTTTTTTTAAAAAATAGGCTAATTATTGACAGTTTATTATGAAACTCATTAACGTTATTTTTTTTAAGGCAAAATTATAGAAAGCCCCCCTAGGGTTTCTAGAATAGACAACAAATCCCCCTCAAGTTTCAAAAGTCACACTTTCTCCCCCTCTTCAAATTTTTTCCCCAGAAAAGTCACATGAGCCTCATGTGACACGTTAATTGACAAAATTACCCTTGTTCTTCATCTTAGTCATATTTTATTCATTCTTCATTTTTTCCTTTCTTTGAGGACGCATGCAGCACTCCTATGATGAAATTGATCTCGCTCTATCTTTCTTCAAATTTCTCTATTATCTTTCTCCAATTCTTTTCTCAAAATTAGATCTTTTATTTGATCTTTCTTCCAAAATTTATGTTCGATCTGATTGGGGCTTTAGACAATTTTCAAGCCCTAAAAATTTCAACACCATGTAAGGATGTATATTTCTGGATTTGGTGATTTAGCTGAAACTACTGAGAGGGAGAATCACATAAAGGTAATCTCTTTTCATATTTATGATTCTATTTAAGAGTTTATGAAATCGGTTTCATAGGTTTCACTTATTTGTTTGTTGATTTTCTATTTTTCTGTACTCTCTTACAATTTGGTTTCTTGATTTTCTATTTGTTTTTAGTCTTGTATTGGTTTTATTGATTACTGTTTGTTTTGAAGGATTTTTTTCAAAGGTAATCTTTTTGCCCTAATATTACAAGTTAATTCTCATATTATGAACTTCTGTTGATTTTGTTGTTTGTTTATTCCCATGCCTGCCCATCTGTTTCATTTACATTAGTTAATTTGTATTCATCTTCTGTAAAATGCAACAATGAGTTCTGAATTTTCTTTAGAAGCAAGGTGTTTGCTTGGGGATGCACTTGAACCATGTTCAAATGCTTTTACACCAACAATTGACATTCTTGAGGACTTGGATGATATTGAATCCATTGATTCTACATATGCACCGAGCGATGAACTTAGAAGTTATTGCAGTTCCGATGAAGAACAATTTGAGGTTGAAAGAATCAGTATCGTGCCGCTTGACATGGATAATGTTATTAGTAAGCCACCACTTCAGGTAGGTCTAAGATTCTCTAATGCCAAGCATTTCAAATGGGTTGTTCGAGAAATGCTATTTATGAGAGGTTCCAGATAAAAATGATAAAAGATGATCCTGAGAGAGTAACTATAAAATGCAAGAGCGAAACTTGTCCATGGAGAATTCGTCCATCTTGGGATACGAGGAAAGAAGTTTTTGCTATCAAAACATTCACTGAAGAGCACAATTGTGAGAAATCTGATAAGATTTTGCAAGCAAATTCAACTTGGCTTTCAAAAAGGTTTTTGGGACTTATTAGAAATAATCCCACTATACCTATCGATTCACTGGAGGGTTTTATTGATCAAGAGTTGGGTATAACAAGTAGTGAAAGTCAAGTTCGAAGAGCTAAGAAAAAAGCATTGGATATAATTCATGGTGAGATAAAAGATCAATACAAAAGAATTAGGAATTATGCTCAATTTTGTTTTGATAGAAATCAAGGCAGTAGGATGGTAATTGAAATTGAAAGACCACTTCCTGATGGCCCCTCTCACTTTTTGAGATTTTTTTGTTGCTTTGGCTCACTAGTGAAGGGATTTCAACAAGGTTGTAGACCCTTCCTTGGATTAGATGGTTGCTTCTTAAAGAATGAGATAGATTCTGGGGTACTACTATGTGCAGTTGCTAGAGATGCCAATAATCAAATGTATCCTGTCGCATGGAGAGTTGCTGAGGGAGAGAATAAAGAAAGTTGGATTTGGTTCTCGAAGAATTTACTTGAATGCATAGGTCTATGGGAAGAACATGGTTGTACTTTCATTAGTGATAGACAAAAGGTAATATAATCTTTTTCTCATTTACGTTATATTTTTATAGCAAATATATTTCACTGACATTAACTTTTATATCATGCACAGGGGTCAGTTGAAGCCATGGCTAAGTTGCTTCCGAGGGTAAAGCATCGCTATTGTGTTAGGCATCTCTCAGCAAATTTTAGAACTCACTATAAAGGCAAGGAGTTGAAAGATATGTTATGGAATTGTGCAAGATCATCTACAGATGAGGTTTTTAATGAAAACATGGAGAAATTGAGAGCAAAAGATGAAGACGCATTCAATTACTTAAACATTATTCCAAGAGCTCAATGGTCAAGATGTGGGTTCTGTACTACTTCAAAGTCCAATCTTCTTGAGAATAATATTTCTGAATGTTTTAACAAATGGATTTTAATAGCAAGAGAGAAAAGTGTCCCGTCAATGTTGGATATGATACGTCGACAAGTCATGAAGAGATTACAATAAAAGAAAGAAAGTATAATGAAATGGAAGCAAGACAAGGAAATGTGCCCAAGAATATATGAAAAATTAGAAAGTGTAAGGAAAGAATCAAATATAGCAAATGCTTTTTATGCCGGTCGCGGATTGTTTGAGGTCTCTTGGCAAAATGAGAGGTATGAAGTCGATTTGAATGCAAAGACATGTGGTTGCAGGATGTGGCAATTATCTGGTATTCCATGTAGACATGGATATGCTGCCGTTAGAAAGGATAGAGGAAAAATTTGAAACCTATATCAATAAATGCTATTGTAGAGAAGCTTACTTCATAGCATATGAAGGTATGATTCATCCTATTCCACACATGTTTGCGTGGCCTGATGTTGGTGGAGAACAAATTGAGCCTCCATTGTTGAAGAAAAAACCAGGTAGACCCAAAAAGGCAAGAACGAAAGGGCCCAACGAAATTTCAAGTCGTTCCACTTCAAAAAGTGGTAATTCTCTACATTGTAGCCATTGTGGAAGATGGGGACATAACAAAAGAACTTGCAAGAATCCTCAATTGGTTAGAGTTCTGAACAAGGGAAGAGCTGGAAGACCGCCTTTGCATAGGAGGATGACAATTCGAGGAAGGGGAAATGTGGTAAGTAATGATAGGTTTGCCAGTACAAGCACCACCATAGGAAAAGAGACATCAACAAGACTGCAGTGATGAACTATTTGTGAAGCTGATTTGTAATAGAAACTAATTTATTTTTGTGAACTCTTAGTTAGAATTGCTTTCTGCAGTGCTATATTTTTGCAGTACGTTGGAAAAGCAAATCAATGAATGCTGAATATTTGCTTTTGAAATCTGTATAGATTTAATGGTTTACAATGTTGCTTTCTGCTCACTCATTAGACTTTGGTTTCTTGGATTTTTTGCTTCTTAAATTTTTATATGTTTTATGTTTACAATGTTTCTCTTCATGTAGTTCTTGAATAAAACAAGAACAATTATTTTGCATATGTAAATATGTTAGATGGCAATTAACTCCATCCAAAAGTGCATTATCGATGGTCGGTTCATGGTTTTGTTTTTGTTTTTTAAATGAATGTTCATGAGCAAATGTTTCTTGCTCATTCATTTCTTCACTGAACCAGGTAAGAGTGCATCCCAATTGCTCACAAGAAGGTGCCAGCTAAATAGTGGGAAATTAATTAATAAAACAAAACAAAACAAAACAAAGAAAAAAAATAGTGGAACATTAATTAAAGAGTAGAAAGGTAATTTGTCTATTAATGGGTCACATGACATTCATGTGATCCTATTAGATTGAAAATTTTACGATGAGGGGAGAAAGTGTTAATTTTGAAACCTGAAGGGAGAAAGCGTTAGTTTTGAAACTTGAGGGAGATTTTCTGTCTGTCCTTGAAACCCTAGGAGATTTTCTGTTATTTTGTTAAAAACTGTTAAAAGCTGTTTATATTCCAAAACACTAATCCTTTTCTCTCTCTTAACATACTCTCTTTCTTCCAAAAATTTATGTTCGATCTGATTGGGGCTTTAGACAATTTTCAAGCCCTAAAAATTTCAACACCATGTAAGGATGTATATTTCTGGATTTGGTGATTTAGCTGAAACTACTGAGAGGGAGAATCACATAAAGGTAATCTCTTTTCATATTTATGATTCTATTTAAGAGTTTATGAAATCGGTTTCATAGGTTTCACTTATTTGTTTGTTGATTTTCTATTTTTCTGTACTCTCTTACAATTTGGTTTCTTGATTTTCTATTTGTTTTTAGTCTTGTATTGGTTTTATTGATTACTGTTTGTTTTGAAGGATTTTTTTCAAAGGTAATCTTTTTGCCCTAATATTACAAGTTAATTCTCATATTATGAACTTCTGTTGATTTTGTTGTTTGTTTATTCCCATGCCTGCCCATCTGTTTCATTTACATTAGTTAATTTGTATTCATCTTCTGTAAAATCAACAATGAGTTCTGAATTTTCTTTAGAAGCAAGGTGTTTGCTTGGGGATGCACTTGAACCATGTTCAAATGCTTTTACACCAACAATTGACATTCTTGAGGACTTGGATGATATTGAATCCATTGATTCTACATATGCACCGAGCGATGAACTTAGAAGTTATTGCAGTTCCGATGAAGAACAATTTGAGGTTGAAAGAATCAGTATCGTGCCGCTTGACATGGATAATGTTATTAGTAAGCCACCACTTCAGGTAGGTCTAAGATTCTCTAATGCCAAGCATTTCAAATGGGTTGTTCGACGAAATGCTATTTATGAGAGGTTCCAGATAAAAATGATAAAAGATGATCCTGAGAGAGTAACTATAAAATGCAAGAGCGAAACTTGTCCATGGAGAATTCGTGCATCTTGGGATGCGAGGAAAGAAGTTTTTGCTATCAAAACATTCACTGAAGAGCACAATTGTGAGAAATCTGATAAGATTTTGCAAGCAAATTCAACTTGGCTTTCAAAAAGGTTTTTGGGACTTATTAGAAATAATCCCACTATACCTATCGATTCACTGGAGGGTTTTATTGATCAAGAGTTGGGTATAACAAGTAGTGAAAGTCAAGTTCGAAGAGCTAAGAAAAAAGCATTGGGTATAATTCATGGTGAGATGAAAGATCAATACAAAAGAATTAGGAATTATGCTCAATTTTGTTTTGATAGAAATCAAGGCAGTAGGATGGTAATTGAAATTGAAAGACCACTTCCTGATGGCCCCTCTCACTTTTGAGATTTTTTGTTGCTTTGGCTCACTAGTGAAGGGATTTCAACAAGGTTGTAGACCCTTCCTTGGATTAGATGGTTGCTTCAAAGAATGAGATAGATTCTGGGGTACTACTATGTGCAGTTGCTAGAGATGCTAATAATCAAATGTATCCTGTCGCATGGAGAGTTGCTGAGGGAGAGAATAAAGAAAGTTGGATTTGGTTCTTGAAGAATTTACTTGAATGCATAGGTCTATGGGAAGAACATGGTTGTACTTTCATTAGTGATAGACAAAAGGTAATATATTCTTTTTCTCATTTACGTTATATTTTTATAGCAAATATATTTCACTGACATTAACTTTTATATCATGCACAGGGGTCAGTTGAAGCCATGGCTAAGTTGCTTCCGAGGGTAAAGCATCGCTATTGTGTTAGGCATCTCTCAGCAAATTTTAGAACTCACTATAAAGGCAAGGAGTTGAAAGATATGTTATGGAATTGTGCAAGATCATCTACAGATGAGGTTTTTAATGAAAACATGGAGAAATTGAGAGCAAAAGATGGAGACGCATTCAATTATTTAAACATTATTCCAAGAGCTCAATGGTCAAGATGTGGGTTCTGTACTACTTCAAAGTCCAATTTTCTTGAGAATAATATTTCTGAATGTTTTAACAAATGGATTTTAATAGCAAGAGAGAAATTGTAATGAAAACATGACGTTAGGCGGTTTTCTGATAAATTGTCATACCTAAAGGGATTTCATATTAATTACCCAAAAAATAAGGTAATAAGTAAATTTTTACTTCTATTTTCTATGGTTTTATATACTATATACTAAAATTAACTGGGATAAACAATAGTTCGTCTCAGTTAACTTTAATATATAAAAATGATTGGCAATATAATGACCACTTTAATATATAAAAATGATTGGCAATATAATGACCTAGGAGAAATTTTTAAATAAACCCCATTTAACAATTTATTTATAAAAATCAACCCAATCCATTTTATTTATAAAATTCACTCGGTTTCACCCACTCGGTATTGGTTGAAACTAGGTCGATTTTAAAAAACACACGATTCTAATTAATCGGGTTGGCAATCCCTTTCAATTAGAGGATAGTTAAAATTGACGGGTTGGGAACCCCGCCTATTTTGAACTATGCTCAAAATAGTCGGTTTGCCAACCCTACTATTTTGAACTAAATAGTAGGGGTTGGCAATCCCGACTATTAAGTTCAAAATAGTCGAGGTTCTCAACCCCGACAATTTAGCAAGGACTCACTTTGAAAACCCCTCAAGTTCAAAATGTGGTTAAGTGTGATAACACGATGTGAACTACTCAACTCTGGTTTGTATTCGGTTCTAGGGTTGCTTCTTTGATCGATCAAGATATTGAGGAAGTGTCATAAGACTTTTCCCAATCACTAAATATTTTGGCATTGCCAACTCGCCTATTATACACACTTAGCCAATTTTTAAACTTGTGAGGTTTCAAAATCAGTCCCTAAAATTTATCTGGGTTGGCAACCCCTGCTATTTTCAACTTAGTTCATAATAGTCGTGGTTGTCAACCCCTACTATTTTAAACATACTTCAAAATAGTAGGGGCTGGCAACCCCAGCCTATTTTGAACTTCAATTAGACGGGTTCTCAACCTCATCAATTTTAACTATCTTCCAATTGAACAGATTTCCAACCGTTTAACTAGATAAGAGCGCTTTTTTATAACCGACCCGCCAAAGACTACTAACATGGCTAAAATCGATCAATTTTATAAATAAAATGGATCGAGTCAATTTTATAAATAAATTGTCAAATGCTTTTATGCGGTCATTGTTTGAGGTCTCTTGGCAAAATAGAGGTATGAAGTCGATTTGAATGCAAAGACATGTGGTTGCAGGATGTGCAATTATCTGGTATTCCATGTAGACATGGATATGCTGCCGTTAGAAAGGATAGAGGAAAAATTTGAAACCTATATCAATAAATGCTATTGTAGAAGCTTACTTCATAGCATATGAAGGTATGATTCATCCTATTCCACATGTTTGCGTGGCCTGATGTTGGTGGAGAACAAATTGAGCCTCCATTGTTGAAGAAAAACCAGGTAGACCCAAAAGGCAAGAACGAAAGGGCCCATGAAATTTCAAGTCGTTCCACTTCAAAAGTGGTAATTCTCTACATTGTAGCCATTGTGGAAGATGGGGACATAACAAAAGAACTTGCAAGAATCCTCAATTGGTTAGAGTTCTGAACAAGGGAAGAGCTGGAACCGCCTTTGCATAGGAGGATGACAATTCGAGGAAGGGAAATGTGGTAAGTAATGATAGGTTTGCCAGTACAAGCACCACCATAGGAAAAGAGACATCAACAAGACTGCAGTGATGAACTATTTGTGAAGCTGATTTGTAATAGAAACTAATTTATTTTGTGAACTCTTAGTTAGAATTGCTTTCTGCAGTGCTATATTTTGCAGTACGTTGGAAAAGCAAATCAATGAATGCTGAATATTTGCTTTTGAAATCTGTATAGATTTAATGGTTTACAATGTTGCTTTCTGCTCACTCATTAGACTTTGGTTTCTTGGATTTTTTTGCTTCTTAAATTTTTATATGTTTTATGTTTACAATGTTTCTCTCTCATGTAGTTCTTGAATAAAACAAGAACAATTATTTTTGCATATGTAAATATGTTAGATGGCAATTAACTCCATCCAAAAGTGCATTATCGATGGCCCGGTTCATGGTTTTTGTTTTTTGTTTTTTTTTAAATGAATGTTCATGAGCAAATGTTTCTTGCTCATTCATTTCTTCACTGAACCAGGTAAGAGTGCATCCCAATTGCTCACAAGAAGGTGCCAGCTAAATAGTGGGAAATTAATTAATAAAAAAACAAAACAAAACAAAACAAAGAAAAAAAAATAGTGGAACATTAATTAAAGAGTAGAAAGGTAATTTGGTCTATTAATGGGTCACATGACATTCATGTGATCCTATTAGATTGAAAATTTTACGATGAGGGGAGAAAGTGTTAATTTTGAAACCTGAAGGGGAGAAAGCGTTAGTTTTGAAACTTGAGGGAGATTTTCTGTCTGTCCTTGAAACCCTAGGGAGATTTTCTGTTATTTTGTTAAAAAAACTGTTAAAAGCTGTTTATATTCCAAAACACTAATCCTTTTCTCTCTTAACATACTCTCTCTTTCTTCCAAAGGCAAAGCATGGATTAAAAATTTGAAGGTTCCACCAAATAGAGGCTAAAATCAAAGTGGTGAAGAGATTACATTGATCTTAGTTAATGGTCGTAGTTTCTTGGGTTTCACGTGAAAGAGGGAAGGAAGATGGATTTTACAATAGTTTGAGGAGAAATAGGGGTTTGTGAAAGGGTATTTTATAGAAAAGATAGACATTAAATAGTTTTAACAGTTTTTAAACATCACAGTGTTTTGTAATGAAAACATGACGTTAGGCGGTTTTCTGATAAATTGTCATACCTAAAGGGGATTTCATATTAATTACCCAAAAAATAAGGTAATAAGTAAATTTTTACTTCTATTTTCTATGGTTTTATATACTATATACTAAAATTAACTGGGATAAACAATAGTTCGTCTCAGTTAACTTTAATATATAAAAAATGATTGGCAATATAATGACCACTTTAATATATAAAAAATGATTGGCAATATAATGACCTAGGAGAAATTTTTAAATAAACCCCATTTAACAATTTATTTATAAAAATCAACCCAATCCATTTTATTTATAAAAATTCACTCGGTTTCACCACTCCATTGGTTGAAACTAGGTCGATTTTAAAAACACACGATTCTAATTAATGGGGTTGGCAATCCCATTCAATTAGAGGATAGTTAAAATTGACGGGTTGGGAACCCGTCTATTTTGAACTATGCTCAAAATAGTCGGGTTTGCCAACCCCTACTATTTTGAACTAAATAGTAGGGGTTGGCAATCCCGACTATTAAGTTCAAAATAGTCGAGGTTCTCAACCCCGACAATTTAGCAAGGACTCACTTTGAAAACCCCTCAAGTTCAAAAATGTGGTTAAGTGTGATAACACAGATGTGAACTACTCAACTCCTGGTTTGTATTCAGTTCTAGGGTTGCTTCTTTTGATCGCATCAAGATATTGAGGAAGTGTCGCATAAGACTTTTCCCAATCACTAAATATTTTTGGCATTGCCAATCCTGTCTATTATACACACTTAGCCAATTTTTTAAACTTGCGAGGTTTCAAAATCAGTCCCTAAAAATTTATCGGGGTTGGCAACCCCGGCTATTTCGAACTTAGTTCATAATAGTCAGGGTTGTCAACCCCTACTATTTTAAACATACTTCAAAATAGTAGGGGCTGGCAACCCCAGCTATTTTGAACTTCAAATTAGATGGGGTTGTCAACCTCATCAATTTTAATTATCTTCCAATTGAACAGGATTTCCAACCGGTTTAACTAGATAAGAGCGTTTTTTTATAAACCGACCCAGTTTCAGCCAGCACTACTAACATGGCTAAAACTGGATCAATTTTTATAAATAAAAATGGATCGAGTCAATTTTTATAAATAAATTGTCAAATGGGTTTATTTCAAAAACTTCTTCTAATGACCTACCATCGGAACTATTTGAACATTCATGAATAATTACAGTAATCATGTATAGATATTAATCTGAATCAAATTCAAACACTAACTAGATATTCAACCCGTATTCAAATAAGAAAAGTGACCGAATTGAATTCAAAGAATACCTCAAAGATTATGGTATTCGATTCGATTCAGATATTTTCCACCCTAATTACATTACTGAAGAAGAAAATAAGTGCAGGAGCACGATCAATGAAAGATTTACGTGTCAAGAAACTTTCAAGAAATCCGTTGACTAAGCATCATTGAATATTATAGTTACATATTTCAGGCTCTTTCTTCAATTAAGCATTCATCACTCACAACATTCAGAACATGAACTTATGCTGACATACTATACCCATCTAAAGATACAATATAACAAAATTTACAGATCTTACAGAAAAATACATGCTTTACGCCCAATTCTTCTGCAGCGACATTCTAAAGTTCTGTATGTAGTTAACAAATAGTAAGTTTGTACATATAACCTACAAAAGTATGGGTTAGCCAAATAGTAGTATAAGGTAGAAGCATCTTCATAACTCATTATCAGTGCGTGACGATGACTCCTGAGGTGCTGATTGTGACGGACTCTGGCTCTCAACGCTGCCAGGTTTTGTTTTGTTTTTTTTAATGAATGTTCATGAGCAAATGTTTCTTGCTCATTTCTTCACTGAACCAGGTAAGAGTGCATCCCAATTGCTCACAAGAAGGTGCCAGCTAAATAGTGGGAAATTAATTAATAAAAAACAAAACAAAACAAAAAAAGAAAAAAAAATAGTGGAACATTAATTAAAGAGTAGAAAGGTAATTTGGTCTATTAATGGGTCACATGACATTCATGTGATCCTATTAGATTGAAAATTTTACGATGAGGGGGAAAGTGTTAATTTTGAAACCTGAAGGGAGAAAGCGTTAGTTTTGAAACTTGAGGGAGATTTTCTGTCTGTCCTTGAAACCCTAGGGAGATTTTCTGTTATTTTGTTAAAAAAACTGTTAAAAGCTGTTTATATTCCAAAACACTAATCCTTTTCTCTCTTAACATACTCTCTCTTTCTTCCAAAGGCAAAGCATGGATTAAAAATTTGAAGGTTCCACCAAATAGAGGCTAAAATCAAAGTGGTGAAGAGATTACATTGATCTTAGTTAATGGTCGTAGTTTCTTGGGTTTCACGTGAAAGAGGGAAGGAAGATGGATTTTACAATAGTTTGAGGAGAAATAGGGGTTTGTGAAAGGGTATTTTATAGAAAAAGATAGACATTAAATAGTTTTAACAGTTTTTAAACATCACAGTGTTTTGTAATGAAAACATGACGTTAGGCGGTTTTCTGATAAATTGTCATACCTAAAGGGGATTTCATATTAATTACCCAAAAAATAAGGTAATAAGTAAATTTTTACTTCTATTTTCTATGGTTTTATATACTATATACTAAAATTAACTGGGATAAACAATAGTTCGTCTCAGTTAACTTTAATATATAAAAAATGATTGGCAATATAATGACCACTTTAATATATAAAAAATGATTGGCAATATAATGACCTAGGAGAAATTTTTAAATAAACCCCATTTAACAATTTATTTATAAAAATCAACCCAATCCATTTTATTTATAAAAATTCACTCGGTTTCAGCCACTCCAGCAGTATTGGTTGAAACTAGGTCGATTTTTAAAAAAAACACACGATTCTAATTAATCGGGGTTGGCAATCCCATTCAATTAGAGGATAGTTAAAATTGACGGGGTTGGGAACCCCGTCTATTTTGAACTATGCTCAAAATAGTCGGGTTTGCCAACCCCTACTATTTTGAACTAAATAGTAGGGGTTGGCAATCCTATTAAGTTCAAAATAGCGGGGTTCTCAACCCGACAATTTAGCAAGGACTCACTTTGAAAACCCTCAAGTTCAAAAATGTGGTTAAGTGTGATAACACAGATGTGAACTACTCAACTCCTGGTTTGTATTCAGTTCTAGGGTTGCTTCTTTTGATCGCATCAAGATATTGAGGAAGTGTCGCATAAGACTTTTCCCAATCACTAAATATTTTTGGCATTGCCAATCCTGTCTATTATACACACTTAGCCAATTTTTTAAACTTGTGAGGTTTCAAAATCAGTCCCTAAAAATTTATCGGGGTTGGCAACCCTATTTCGAACTTAGTTCATAATAGTCGGGTTGTCAACCCCTACTATTTTAAACATACTTCAAAATAGTAGGGTCGGCAACCCGGCTATTTTGAACTTCAAATTAGATGGGGTTGTCAACCTCATCAATTTTAATTATCTTCCAATTGAACAGATTTCCAACCGGTTTAACTAGATAAGGCGTTTTTTATAAACGACCGGTTTAGACACTACTAACATGGCTAAAAGCGGATCAATTTTATAAATAAAATGGATCGAGTCAATTTTATAAATAAATTGTCAAATGGGTTTATTTCAAAACTTCTTCTAATGACCTACCATCGGAACTATTTGAACATTCATGAATAATTACAGTAATCATGTATAGATATTAATCTGAATCAAATTCAAACACTAACTAGATATTCAACCCGTATTCAAATAAGAAAAGTGACCGAATTGAATTCAAAGAATACCTCAAAGATTATGGTATTCGATTCGATTCAGATATTTTCCACCCCTAATTACATTACTGAAGAAGAAAATAAGTGCAGGAGCACGATCAATGAAAGATTTACGTGTCAAGAAACTTTCAAGAAATCCGTTGACTAAGCATCATTGAATATTATAGTTACATATTTCAGGCTCTTTCTTCAATTAAGCATTCATCACTCACAACATTCAGAACATGAACTTATGCTGACATACTATACCCATCTAAAGATACAATATAACAAAATTTACAGATCTTACAGAAAAAATACATGCTTTACGCCCAATTCTTCTGCAGCGACATTCTAAAGTTCTGTATGTAGTTAACAAATAGTAAGTTTGTACATATAACCTACAAAAGTATGGGTTAGCCAAATAGTAGTATAAGGTAGAAGCATCTTCATAACTCATTATCAGTGCGTGACGATGACTCCTGAGGTGCTGATTGTGACGGACTCTGGCTCTCAACGCTGCCAGGTTCTGTTTCCTTTTCAACTTCAGCCTTAGACCTGATAGTGACACACAAAGTTACGGTTTGCTTGTTTTAACATAATATTATGGTCAAGCTCATATCATAAACACCAAATTTATATACATGGTTTTCAACATGAATCAAATGTAATTAGATGAAAGATGAAGTTCTGTTTCCACAGACCAAAGGAAACTGAACAAAGAAGCATCAAGGGGGTTGCAAAGTGACATTGAACTTGAGTTAGCATCAAATGGATTGTTTCGGTGTTTTTGCGAAAGTTGGGGATTTATGACACAAAATGGAAGTTCTCATTTACATTAAGCTTTCCACTGTTTTGTTTGGTGTTTATGTGCAAGTTGGGGATTTAACGTCATCGGTCACTTTCCACCAAACTCCTCTTTTGTAGGGATTTTGATTTGAAAAGTTACGAATGCTAATTTTCATGGTTTCCAAAGATGCAACCAGAAAAGGGTAAGCTGGAAAAGTTAGTTCTGGAGCCCACAATTTAGCTACTTTCCAACTTTTCCATCCAAAACACATACAACTAAACAGCCTCAAAGATGATCTAGAAAAGACCCCCCTACTGAAGGTCGCATAAGACTTTTCCCAATCACTAAATATTTTGGCATTGCCAATCCTCGCCTATTATACACACTTAGCCAATTTTTAAACTTGAGGTTTCAAAATCAGTCCCTAAAATTTATCGGGGTTGGCAACCCCTACTATTTCGAACTTAGTTCATAATAGTCGGGTTGTCAACCCCTACTATTTTAAACATACTTCAAAATAGTAGGGCCGGCAACCCCGCTATTTTGAACTTCAAATTAGATGGGGTTGTCAACCTCATCAATTTTAATTATCTTCCAATTGAACAGATTTCCAACCGGTTTAACTAGATAAGAGCGTTTTTTTATAAACCGACCCAGTTTCAGCCAGCACTACTAACATGGCTAAAACTGGATCAATTTTTATAAATAAAAATGGATCGAGTCAATTTTTATAAATAAATTGTCAAATGGGTTTATTTCAAAAACTTCTTCTAATGACCTACCATCGGAACTATTTGAACATTCATGAATAATTACAGTAATCATGTATAGATATTAATCTGAATCAAATTCAAACACTAACTAGATATTCAACCCGTATTCAAATAAGAAAAGTGACCGAATTCAATTCAAAGAATACCTCAAAGATTATGGTATTCGATTCGATTCAGATATTTTCCACCCCTAATTACATTACTGAAGAAGAAAATAAGTGCAGGAGCACGATCAATGAAAGATTTACGTGTCAAGAAACTTTCAAGAAATCCGTTGACTAAGCATCATTGAATATTATAGTTACATATTTCAGGCTCTTTCTTCAATTAAGCATTCATCACTCACAACATTCAGAACATGAACTTATGCTGACATACTATACCCATCTAAAGATACAATATAACAAAATTTACAGATCTTACAGAAAAAATACATGCTTTACGCCCAATTCTTCTGCAGCGACATTCTAAAGTTCTGTATGTAGTTAACAAATAGTAAGTTTGTACATATAACCTACAAAAGTATGGGTTAGCCAAATAGTAGTATAAGGTAGAAGCATCTTCATAACTCATTATCAGTGCGTGACGATGACTCCTGAGGTGCTGATTGTGACGGACTCTGGCTCTCAACGCTGCCAGGTTCTGTTTCCTTTTCAACTTCAGCCTTAGACCTGATAGTGACACACAAAGTTACGGTTTGCTTGTTTTAACATAATATTATGGTCAAGCTCATATCATAAACACCAAATTTATATACATGGTTTTCAACATGAATCAAATGTAATTAGATGAAAGATGAAGTTCTGTTTCCACAGACCAAAGGAAACTGAACAAAGAAGCATCAAGGGGTTGCAAAGTGACATTGAACTTGAGTTAGCATCAAATGGATTGTTTCGTGTTTTGCGAAGTTGGGGATTTATGACACAAAATGGAAGTTCTCATTTACATTAAGCTTTCCACTGTTTTGTTTGGTGTTTATGTGCAAGTTGGGGATTTAACGTCATCGGTCACTTTCCACCAAACTCCTCTTTTGTAGGGATTTTGATTTGAAAAGTTACGAATGCTAATTTTCATGGTTTCCAAAGATGCAACCAGAAAAGGGTAAGCTGGAAAAGTTAGTTCTGGAGCCCACAATTTAGCTACTTTCCAACTTTTCCATCCAAAACACATACAACTAAACAGCCTCAAAGATGATCTAGAAAAGACCCCCCTACTGAAGGTCGCAGAAGAACATTAATCTTTCCATCCAACTAATAGTTGGAAAACTAGTGTAGAGCATTACTCTTAAGTCTTAATAAAAAACTGAAGGATGTAAGGAAAACTCACTCTTTTTCTAACTGGTAATTGTGTAAATCATTTACAATGTGGATCAGCGTATGAAGAGCCATTTTTTTCACCTAGTCAAAATAAATTGAAACGTCAGTACAGAAATTAAATAAAAAATCCTCTTGGTGATACTCAGATTAGCATCCGGAGAAGACAGGACCTCATGTTGTATATGGACACAAAATATATAAGATAAAGAAAATGGTATTGGAAAATATGAACAGACCTCTAACTTGTCTTCCTTGGCCAAGTGATCTGGAGGAAGAACACGAAATTCTTCAGTCAATCTCACGCACTCGCGAACATTTTCAGGAGATACAAAATCAAGGGCGACTTTTATACAAGACTGAGAGAATACGTGCATCAGATAACAAAGAAAAAGGTTACTACATAATTCATAGAACATACAGAATAGATTAACCAAACAGATTAGCTGGAAAGTAGCAAAATTGCACATAACACATAGCAAGACTTCAAAAGCTTATACATGATTAGCAGGGAGGGTAAGTTATGGGAATGAAGTCAATATGAACCAACATACGATTGGAGTAAATCGAAACAACACGCTTCAACTTTAATAACAAAGAGTTTCTTGAGAAATAGCTTACCTTCAAGTTTCTGACTTGATGGGGACATCCAGCTGGAATGAAGACGGCCTCACCACGCTTTTGCTCAAATGTCCAAGGTTCGACACCTGCAAACATTTATAGAGCAAAGAAAAAACCAACAACAATAAGTTTCAATGAACCAAGTGCTCCACAACAGGTCATGAATATTGATTTTAAATAAGATACTCACAAAATTCCTCCTTAAGTCTTCTTTTATGATCCAGAGTCAGATAGAAAGATTGGTCATGAATAGGATGAGCAACCTAGTAACCAAATATCACTTAATTACTACTTACAACAACATAGGCTCGTGTTACAACGAAATCAATCACATTGAGTCAAGTTACCTGCTCTACTGGAGAACAATGGACATGTCTGAACTCTCTAGAATGCACCCTAAGGTATTCTTGAAGCTTCCCTACATCTTCTCTTCTAAAAATATCCCACAGTGCACCGCCTTCAGGCTGTGGTTGCTCCATAATGCCATCAGAATCCTCCATGACCTTCTTCCATCTTTCATGCGCAGGGTTACCAGAATCAGAACCATTTAGTTCATTATCAAAACCATTTGCCCTGGTGCTATTAGCATTAGAAAAAAGTTTTCTGCTCTTTTTGGTACCATTAGTTTCAGTGTTTCTCGATTTTCTCTTTCTAAAGTTTGGGTTTATTCTCTGAGCTAGCTTCTCAGAGTCTTCAGGAATACCATATTTGCTTTCAGTTATTTCTTCACTTTGCAGATTAGCTACAATGCAGTCATCCACCCACACGGCAGGTTCAGGACTCTTTCGTTTCTTCCTACTATAAACAATGTCATTTTTCTCATTAGTACACCATTTACTTTCCAGAGAGGGAGGTGGAGAGGAGAGCATGGACTCATTTTTCTCAACAACAGAGACAGTGCTCTGAACTTCTGCGACAGAATCCTCCAAGATTGGGGCTATGATCTTTTTATCACCTTCTGGATCAGTTTGTTCTGTATGAAGCTGCTCGGAGATATCTTGATCTCTGTGTTTCTTTTTCAACTCTTCTATCTTCTCGAGTTGAGAGGCTGTAAGTTTCACTTCTGCTGTATGAGTTAAAACATTTACCTGAACAAGTTATGAGATAAGACACATCAAAGAAATTCGTTGACACAGATCAGTAAATGAAAAAGATACACACTCTGCACCATTATAAGTCAAGAGTGCTTGGAAGGAGTAACAAAGAAATGCTCTCTGACGTAAATAAATGGGAAAGAACGTGACAGTAAAAATATGCAAGTAAAATGTACGTGTTTAAGTATGCACTTCTGTGTATGTGTTGGCATGTATGTTCATGTGCATGCGTATGTTGTGTGTGCAAAGGTATCAGGCACCAGAGACAAGATTATAAACAATTGTGTCAGCCCCAACTAATATTGTGATTGACAGTGACAATTTTGAGAACCCAAAAGCACGAAAAAGTTAACCTGATAAATCTGTTATAAAGTGCAGATAATTTAGCTAATTTTTTTTCCTGAAATTATATATGCGTATACAATATGAGACAAGAAAAAGTCACTAGAAGATGTAATCAACTACATATCTGATCAGAAAATCTAATGAAAGTGAAAGCACTTTGGATATGGACCTTTTGAAGAAAAAGGAGTAAAAACATAAATGATAGAACATATTTGCTCAAATTACAGAAAAGAAGCACTGGTAGAACTATACATAATAATTTATGGACAGGGAGGAGAGTACGATACACAGGTATAATGATCAGAACAAGACTGACAAACATTATTAGAATGTTAAGCACAATGCAAAATAATGTGGACATCCTGCTACAACTCACTATACCCAAAAAAATATTAAGATGAGTAATATTATGGTAGAGAATAATGCAGAAAGATGAAGCAACAACAAAATTAACATCAAATGATGGATCAAATAAGACTAGCATTTGGGAGTTGATTCTACTCTCACTTGCAAATGGAGTGAACAAACATGCCAAAATGATTGATCATTCTCAAGAAGAGTTTCATCGAGTAAATACTAAATTTAAAGTCCGTGGACAGATGTTGAGAAAAATCCAAGCGTTAATATGATCATTAGTTGGTAAATAAATCCAAGTGTTAATATGATTATTAGTTGGTAAATGCATTACCCAGCTAAGGACGTATAAATAAAGAAAACACTTGTGCAAAACTGTAACATACCGCATCAGACATATCACAATGAAGCTTCGTAACAGAATCACCCCGACCCAACTCTCCAGGTAGTCCATAAGCAATATATGTTTTTGGGCCCATGTCCGGTTTCAAAGAATCTTTAGGCAATTTCACCGCCAGATTAAGAGGGCCGTATTTTGGGTCTGTGTATTCTTGAAACGGCAAAGCAGTGATAAACTCAGCACCATGTCGTGGCAAACGGTCCTCAAAGGAGCTAGATGGGGGCCAATCCTTAAGTTTAAGCATCTCAGGCCAGCGGTTTTGGTGAGCCCTTCCTTCAGTATATCCTTTAAAGAATTGATGAATGTTTATTTCCACCTACAACAGGTAACAGATAAATCAGAATGTGTTCATTTAAATTTTCACCATAAAAAGAAAAGGAAAAAATATCCTTGGGAGAGAAAGGGACCAACAGAGTAATCAACATTCTGTCAAAGTAACGCAAACAGAATAGTACATGGAAAACACAGCAAGGAATCAAGCAAGGTGCACAATAACATTGAAATAATTTGTGATGTGGAACGGAAGTGAAGATAAATAATGCTCAGCTGAACAGTACCCACGAACAATAACTTTTCGCTTTTTAATTTTTTTTTTTGTCAATAAAAGGCCAAATAAAGAAAGATAAAAGATAAATAGGCTAGACCGGATTCACTCACAGCATCTAACCTCTAAAAATAATTGAAGAGGCCGGTTTCACACACGGACACCTAATCAGAAAAATATGGCTTCGCGCCTATGGAATCACTACAAAACATCTCTCACAACTCATATTTTATTCATCAATTTTCTTTTTCCCAAAATGAAACATTACAATCCCTTTTATAGCCATAAAATAAAATCATAATCCTAACAAATTGATAACATCAAATCTAACTAAATAATAGATCCAATCCTAAACAAATATCTCAAAATCATATTCTACAAAAAATCCTAACTAATACGATCTTCTAGATGTCCTACATCAAATTGCCTGCATGCAATGTACATGTAACTAAGGTATGTTTGTCTCTCAGTTTAACAGCCTGATATTTACAGCTTGACAGTAAGTTGTTTTTACTAACATCAGTGAATAGCTAACTGTATCTGGGTCTAACCTTCATTGACATCACAAATTACCGGAAAAATAATTATCATGGGCATAAAGTAACTATAAGGCCTCGTTTGGTACGCAGGAATGGGGTGGAATGGAATGGTCATTCCCACTTCTCATTCCCCTATACCAAACATAACCATTTTTTAGAAGTTGGAATGCCCATTCCCGGGGAATGCTCATTCCCACTTTTTGTGGGAATGAGCAATCCAAGTGAATTGATAAGGAATGGCCATTCCCATTCAAGTGGGAATCAAATTAGTTACGTAATTTCCAATTATTCCCCCATTGATAACAAAAATAAATCTAAAAATCCCGTCTCATTGAACGACATAACAAGATTAATAACATGGATATGTATGAACAATTGATTAAGATGTTTTTCCTTAGGCCCATATATAGGGAAATTGATTCTAAGATAGAAACACGAAATATTGACTATTTTATAAAGTTTATTTTTAAAAATAAAATTGTTTAGTTATTATCATTAATGTTTATTTTTATCTTTTAAAAATCTATGTTGTTGTAAGGGTATTATTAGAAAATAAGATTTTGTTCTCACTTGTGACCTAATGATACCAAACATGGGAATGGGAATGAGATTTTCATTCTAGCTTTATTCTACAAATGCACCCAAACAAGAGAATGGGAATGCATTCCATTCCCACATACATTCCATTCCATTCCTTCTTCCATTCCATTCTCATTTGAATCCATTCTTGCGTACCAAACAAGGCGAAAGTGGATGTGTATAATCAGCAGGAACTTATTGCACGTAATCGAAGAAGATGTGTAACTATTTAAATCTATACGTTACAAGCCGCTTAAAGTTTAGCAAAACAAAAAACAAAACAAAAGAAACACAGAATAGAAGCAGAAATCAATTAGTTATTAAAACTATGCTCCAAACTAAAAAAAGTAAGAGATGTAATACTCACCTGACACCAGTCTAAACAATCGATTGCCTTCACCGCTAACTGCTCGCTTTGAACCTTTGACTTTTTTGACTTTGTCGTCTCCCGTAGGGCCCGCCACATAACCATTGGTTCCCAGCTTAGACTTGATGTTAACTCAAGGACATCACGAACAATCACCGGCTCACCTTTACCCCAATGGATTTGGAAGTGTTCTAATTCTCCATGTTGAATATCTCGAGCGGTGGGGCAGTACAGATAGTTATCATTAGAATCCTCTCTGCATGCCGCCTTACGTAACATACTACTGGCGAGATTAATCTGCCCAGCTTCAGTAAAACAGGAGCAATGCTTAGAATTCAAGGATAGTTCAGCAAATTCGTTGCTGCCAACAATTGCACTAGCCTTCTCCTCTAACTCCAGAAGTTGTTCCTCACCAAACATGCACTTCAACTTCAGAAGGGCATTACCGCAGCCACCCAGTTCTTCCACTGGACAAGGAATGCTTCCATCACTATTAGCTTTCCATTCCTTTAATGCCAATTCTTTAGAAACAAGTTGCTTGCCATATTCACTATCTTTATCTTCAGAAACAGGACAAGGAACTCCCCCATGCAAGTAACCTTTGCCTCTATCTAGATATTGTGGGAGTCTCATGAGATCACCCCCAGGTAAGCGACCCTCACGAAGTTCCCAGCAGCAGCTAAGGCATAGGTCATACGAACAACTAGGGCAGCTTCTGTGAAAATCAACTAAAGAGGTTCTGCAATTGTTGCTGAAGAACACCAAGAGTTTAAGTCATTCACAAGCAAGCACATACACATATAAGTACTGCTGAGGGGAGAATTCTACCAGTATACACGCTCATCAACTTCACAATCAGCTTTCTGCACCTTCAGGTTTGTGGCTTCCATACCTTAAAGTAAGAGAATCATTCATCAAGTGAAGGGGGGAAAACGTAATACAATTTCCCCAGTTTATGCAAAAAAATTACCTAGAATCTTAGCCTCAATTTCCTTCTCTTTCATCTGTACTTCCCGTAATTCTTTCAACCAAGGATGCAGGAAACGTAAAATATAATAATAATGCCTTAACTTTTCAGCTTCTTCAATCTCCTTTCCTGGAGGCTAAAGTTGAAAGGACAAATTGTCAGAAAACATAATAGAGCACCACAACGAGATCTGAAGCAAACATGTAAAAAATGAAGAAAAATAACAGAACAGACCTTGGTAATTCCTTTCATACGCAGGCATGCCTTGCAATTGCAGTTTTTACGGCAGAATGGGCATTTCGTTGCAAATTCAATCTCTGATAATTCTGGATACCTACATATCACCAGCAATAATAAATGAAGAGCAAAAAACTGCATTTATAAATGTAACAACAAACACACCCTTCTCCTTTACTACGTGATAGAATAGATATGTAGATAAATAAATTGACATACAGATAAAATATCACTTAAAACAGTTAAAATTAGCGCAAAAAACTTAAAATAGAGATGATAATCCCAATTTAAGCAAAGTTCTTTGCGGCACGTAAAAACCAATTTCCCTGGGGGGGAATATACAACTTTAAACTATAAAGGAACCAACTATAGTAACCAAACGATCAACAAATTTAAGCAAAAGTAGCAACACAAAACAAACACAATGAGTATTAGGAAAAGTAACCCACCAGCCAATACACGAGATGTAATACTCACCTGACACCAGTCTAAACAATCGATTGCCTTCACCGCTAACTGCTCGCTTTGAACCTTTGACTTTTTGACTTTGTCGCTCTCGTAGGGCCCGCCACATAACCATTGGTTCCCAGCTTAGACTTGATGTTAACTCAAGGACATCACGAACAATCACCGCTCACCTTTACCCCAATGGATTTGGAAGTGTTCTAATTCTCCATGTTGAATATCTCGGCGGTGGGGCAGTACAGATAGTTATCATTAGAATCCTCTCTGCATGCCGCTTACGTAACATACTACTGGCGAGATTAATCTGCCCAGCTTCAGTAAAACAGGAGCAATGCTTAGAATTCAAGGATAGTTCAGCAAATTCGTTGCTGCCAACAATTGCACTAGCCTTCTCCTCTAACTCCAGAAGTTGTTCCTCACCAAACATGCACTTCAACTTCAGAAGGGCATTACCGCAGCCACCCAGTTCTTCCACTGGACAAGGAATGCTTCCATCACTATTAGCTTTCCATTCCTTTAATGCCAATTCTTTAGAAACAAGTTGCTTGCCATATTCACTATCTTTATCTTCAGAAACAGGACAAGGAACTCCCCCATGCAAGTAACCTTTGCCTCTATCTAGATATTGTGGGAGTCTCATGAGATCACCCCCAGGTAAGCGACCCTCACGAAGTTCCCAGCAGCAGCTAAGGCATAGGTCATCTGAACAACTAGGGCAGCTTCTGTGAAAATCAACTAAAGAGGTTCTGCAATTGTTGCTGAAGAACACCAAGAGTTTAAGTCATTCACAAGCAAGCACATACACATATAAGTACTGCTGAGGGGAGAATTCTACCAGTATACACGCTCATCAACTTCACAATCAGCTTTCTGCACCTTCAGGTTTGTGGCTTCCATACCTTAAAGTAAGAGAATCATTCATCAAGTGAAGGGGGGAAAACGTAATACAATTTCCCCAGTTTATGCAAAAAAATTACCTAGAATCTTAGCCTCAATTTCCTTCTCTTTCATCTGTACTTCCCGTAATTCTTTCAACCAAGGATGCAGGAAACGTAAAATATAATAATAATGCCTTAACTTTTCAGCTTCTTCAATCTCCTTTCCTGGAGGCTAAAGTTGAAAGGACAAATTGTCAGAAAACATAATAGAGCACCACAACGAGATCTGAAGCAAACATGTAAAAAATGAAGAAAAATAACAGAACAGACCTTGGTAATTCCTTTCATACGCAGGCATGCCTTGCAATTGCAGTTTTACGGCAGAATGGGCATTTCGCTGCAAATTCAATCTCTGATAATTCTGGATACCTACATATCACCAGCAATAATAAATGAAGAGCAAAAAACTGCATTTATAAATGTAACAACAAACACACCCTTCTCCTTTACTACGTGATAGAATAGATATGTAGATAAATAAATTGACATACAGATAAAATATCACTTAAAACAGTTAAAATTAGCGCAAAAAACTTAAAATAGAGATGATAATCCCAATTTAAGCAAAGTTCTTTGCGGCACGTAAAAACCAATTTCCCTGGGGGGGAATATACAACTTTAAACTATAAAGGAACCAACTATAGTAACCAAACGATCAACAAATTTAAGCAAAAGTAGCAACACAAAAACAAACACAATGAGTATTAGGAAAAGTAACCCACCAGCGCTCAATACACGGGATGCAATACCGTTTCCTCTTGCAAGACAAGCACCATACAACCCTTTCTTTGTCATTCCTTTGGCACTGATGGCACATGAGGGCATGTTCTCCCGTCAGTGGCTTCTTCCTAGAACCCTAGTTATCATAACACAACAGCAAGTTGAATCTATTACATTACATTAGGAAGGAAAAAGGAAACAAAGTGGCCAGCAAACTTATACAGAATTACCTCAGATGCTTCTCTGACACTAGAACCTTCAGAGCCAATAAGATTTCTGATCTTTCTCATTGTTTTCTCTGCTCTCTCCAAACCCCTCTTATGCTTCTTTCGAAGTTTGACTTCCTCATCATCATGCTAGCAGTTTTTCCAAAAAAAAGTTAGCTTAAAATCAACAAATATTTGAAATTAAAATGTTACATTTTTAGCTATATACCCCAACATCTACTTTATTTATGCAGTTACCCTACGAATATTTGTCAATTACCCTCACATTTCCTGAGATTGGGTTAATCCACACATCTCATTTCCTGATGACAATCTTCAAACAGGGAAGGGGCACAAAATTATCCTTCCTTTCCCTATTCATCTTTCATTCCTCTCTCTAACCATATAGGGACAAAAGCCCTCCTCATTGCCAGCAACGGTCATTGAACCCCTGCCTTATTGGCTAATTCTCCCCCTCTCTTTCCCAAACCCCACCACCTGCAGGCCCCCTCCTTGCAGCGACAACGGGGATCATCGCGAACAAAGAAATCCTCCCTCTGGTGGAGGATTATAACCCCAACAGGAAAATTAGGGGCAAAGGAATGTGGTGCTAAATTGGCATATAGTCGGATTTTGGGGGTAAATGTACAACTAGGATAGAATTGAGGGGTATATAATATATATTGAGGGGTATAACATATATATATATATATATATATATATATATATATATATATATATATATATATATATATATATATATATATATATATATATATATATATATATATATATATATATATATATATATATATATATATAAAATCTCATAGAAATTCAACCTAAGTATCATGCAATGAATAAACCTTACAGTAAAGCTCACCATGTCAGCAGAACTTTCCTCTTCATTATGCCCCGAATCTCTCTTCTCTGCTTTCTCTGAACTCCTTTTAGGCTTTCCTCGGAGTTTGACTTTCTCAACATTACTCTGCTAAAATGTTTCTCAGGATAGTAGAATGGAATAATAATAATAATAATAATATAATAATAATAAGTAAAGCCTTTCAACAGAAATTCACAGTAATGATCCAGCAATGAAGGATGAACTTGCAGTAAAGCTCACCTTCTCTGAAGAACCCTCGTCTTCACTATGTCCCGAACCTCTCTTCTTTGCTTTCCCCAAACTCCTTTTCTGCTTTCCTCGGAGTTTGACTTTCTCATCGTTACTCTGCTAACAATTTTCCAAGATAGTAGGTTAAAACCAACAGCAACAAGTAAAAATTTTAAACAGAAATTCACAGCAGAGATCAAGCAATAAAGAATGAACCTGCGGTAAAGCTCACCTCGAAAGCAGGACCCTCCTCTTCACTGCTTTCCGAGTCTCTCTTCTCCTCCGAGATCTCCTGCATCAAGCTTCTTTTCTTTCTCAAAGCAATTTTCTGTACAACCTTCAGTACCTCTTCACTACTCTCATCTTCTTCACGCTGTGCAATACAAATCCAACATCAAAACATCAAGAAACATAATGTTGAGAGTCCATAACGAACTCAAATCAAAATCAAGATACCAAATTTCGAACCCTAATCAGCTAACAAGCAGCTTCATTTCCTGTTTCCTCCCCCTTTCATCGCTATAGAATCCAAAATGCAAATCCAATTCGAAAGAAAACAGTGTAAGAATACAAAATCTTACATCCTCGTCGCTTCTTGATTGGTCCTTCTTCCTTGAGACACGCCGACTACTGCCATCTTCGCTCGGAACCCTAACCCTAGGTCTCCATTTCTTCTTCATCGAGGATCCCTTCTTCAGCTTCTCTCGGGAGTATTGCAGGTGATAATCGCACATTGTGCCCTCTTCAGCTCGCCTCTGCTTGCAGCGCCAGCCCTTGCCGTCGTTCCTCGTGCACCGCTCCCCGTCCGGCGGCGGCGGCGGCGGCGGCGGCGGCACATCGCCGGACTTCTTCTTCGCCATCAACTCCCCCACTTGATCTCAATTCCTTCGATTTTTTTTTTTTGAAAATTAGCAAGTCCCGCCAACGAGAAGTTTCTAGGGTTTTTTGTCGATGGGATGTGAAAAGGCGTTTTGAGAAAGAGGAGATTGGAGACCGGAGAAGAATTGTAAAGTTTCCCCTTTCATCGAAGCCTTTCAGGGTCTCCTCCCCGAGCCCCTAAGCGATCCATATTTGTGCAGATAGGACCTCATTAGTTTTGTTAATTGAATTTTCTTGAAAGGGCTGCAAATATGGAAAATAGAAGGGGTTATTGACAACAAAAGGCAGAAACATGGATGAAAGCGGCGCCGTTCTTTTCGTGCTAGGTGTGCATCTGAAACAGCTTTTCCATATTAATCCTTTACAACGCTTCATATTAAGAAAGTAGCCTCTCAACTCATGGAAACTGCTATTAGATCTCCCAATTCTTAAATTGTTTTGAAAGTACTCCCTCACATTACTGAAATTGTCATTAGATACCCCAATTCTTAAGTTATTCGAACTTATTCTGGCCAATTATGAGTCGAAGTAGCATTAGAGGGAAATTAGTCCCTCAAATAATAGAAATTAGATACTCAATTCAAATAAATTATTTAAAATTAGTCCTTTAATGGCTAATTCTACTATTGATTGGAGGGACTAATTTTAAGAAGAACATAATGAATTGGGAGATCTACAATTTCACTGATATGAGGACTAATTTCAATATGAAGGACTTAGGGATTGATTTTGTAACTTTAAGGATTTGAGAGACTAATTTCAAAATATGAAAGGTTTAAGGGCTAATATCAAAAACCCAACAATAAATTCAAAAGGTAATTTTAGATTGCAAGAAATAAATTCTTTTAAGTACACTAGTATAGCATGTGTGTATATATTTTATACAGTTTCTTATATAATGTATTGAAAAGTTTGATTTTGAGTGTAATTATGGCAATCTTTGAGGGCTTATTTGTAATTTCACATCATTAAAATCCAAGATGTACTACACGTAATTTTTATGAGGTTTATTTTTGACATTTATAGGGGCTAATCTATAAATCTTATATAGCTTCATGGATCTTTCTATAAATATATAAATGGTTAGGATTATTTTCGAAATTTTTAGATTTATTCTATGAAATTATGAAGATTCATGATTGTTTGTGCAAAATTTTAAGGTTTATTTTTATAAAATTTGCTAAATTTAGAGTTATTATAAAATTGGAGACTTTTCTGTAAAATTGGTAATTTTGGAATCACCAAAGATGCAAATTCTATTTTATAAAAGATAATGTATGCTATTGAGAAACTTTATAACTAATGGGGTTTTACGTGTGTAGCATTCGGAAGGGTAAATAAAATACTTATTTTAAAATATAATTTTAAATGATTTTGGACAAATATGTAAACTTTGTAAGTTTTGTGGACTTTTTTGCAAAATATGCTATTTCCATAAATGGTTGGCTTTTTTTTGCCTGAAAAGTTACTGTAGCTGCCAGACTACAGTAGCTTTCAAGCTTCTACTCTATTTGGTTGGGCAAATATGGGACTGAGGTGGCAGTTAAAAATCCTAGCTGGCAGCCCCTAACCAATTCTCACGAAAAATCAGTGTTTTGGATGGAGTATTGCTGTAGTTGTCAGGTATAGCTGGACAACTAATTTCCTCTATACATTAGGTTTTCACTTGATTTACCAAAAAGAGCCAAACTGGCCCTAAGTCTTCTTTATTTCTCTAAAATTTACAGATTCTAAGGATTCTTCAATAAAAATTTGCAAATTAGTGAATTATAAGAGGGCCTTTACATAAATTTCAGATAGATTCGATCTTCCTCTTATTACACATGCTTTGTGCATGAGCATACATGTTTTAAATTTTGAATTTTTATTGAATACTAAAACTATGTGTTAATAAATAAAATTGTATAATAAGGTTGCTTAAAAGAGATGTATGAATTAATTATTATTGTGTAGTTATTGTAATTGAATATTATTCTTATAATGATCGCCAGTGTTAACCTTTTTTAAATAAGTCACCAAATCTAAAATTATTCTTAAATAAAACTTTCAATTCTATAAGTTCTCTTAAATATGCCCTCAAACTTGAAAGTTGTTAACTTAACTCTAAATTAACTAAGCGTATTAATCTTGCTAGCTTTTCCGATGTTTCCTAGATAGTTACACTTGATATCCAACATATTACAATAGTTAATTCTCATTATAATTATTTAATAGGATAAAGTACACTAAACCCTTATGAACTTTTAGCCCATATGGTCTGTCAAAATTACACTAAACCCATAATGACTTTTCTATTTTAAAGAAGACTCCCAATAACTTTCTCAATTGTGCAAATAACCCCTATAAATTAGAACTAGACAATGGCATAAAAGGCATTTTGAAAGTTATTGGGGTTTGGTGTAATTTATCTAAAAGATATTGGGGCTTTCTAAAAAGTTATTAGGGTTTAGTGTGATTCAAAGTTCATAAAGTCTATTTCTTGCAAAATCTTACATCCTCGTCGCTTCTTGATTGGTCCTTCTTCCTTGAGACACGCCGACTACTGCCATCTTCGCTCGGAACCCTAACCCTAGGTCTCCATTTCTTCTTCATCGAGGATCCCTTCTTCAGCTTCTCTCGAGTATTGCAGGTGATAATCGCACATTGTGCCCTCTTCAGCTCGCCTCTGCTTGCAGCGCCAGCCCTTGCCGTCGTTCCTCGTGCACCGCTCCCCGTCCGGCGGCGGCGGCACATCGCCGGACTTCTTCTTCGCCATCAACTCCCCACTTGATCTCAATTCCTTCGATTTTTTTTTTTGAAAATTAGCAAGTCCCGCCAACGAGAAGTTTCTAGGTTTTTGTCGATGGGATGTGAAAAGGCGTTTTGAGAAAGAGGAGATTGGAGACCGGAGAAGAATTGTAAAGTTTCCCTTTCATCGAAGCCTTTCAGGGTCTCCTCCCCGAGCCCCTAAGCGATCCATATTTGTGCAGATAGGACCTCATTAGTTTTGTTAATTGAATTTTCTTGAAAGGGCTGCAAATATGGAAAATAGAAGGGGTTATTGACAACAAAAGGCAGAAACATGGATGAAAGCGGCGCCGTTCTTTTCGTGCTAGGTGTGCATCTGAAACAGCTTTTCCATATTAATCCTTTACAACGCTTCATATTAAGAAAGTAGCCTCTCAACTCATGGAAACTGCTATTAGATCTCCCAATTCTTAAATTGTTTTGAAAGTACTCCTCACATTACTGAAATTGTCATTAGATACCCCAATTCTTAAGTTATTCGAACTTATTCTGGCCAATTATGAGTCGAAGTAGCATTAGAGGGAAATTAGTCCTCAAATAATAGAAATTAGATACTCCAATTCAAATAAATTATTTAAAATTAGTCCTTTAATGGCTAATTCTACTATTGATTGGAGGGACTAATTTTAAGAAGAACATACTAATTGGGAGATCTACAATTTCACCGATATGAGGACTAATTTCAATATGAAGGACTTAGGGATTGATTTTGTAACTTTAAGGATTTGAGAGACTAATTTCAAAATATGAAAGGTTTAAGGGCTAATATCAAAAACCCAACAATAAATTCAAAAGGTAATTTTAGATTGCAAGAAATAAATTCTTTTAAGTACACTAGTATAGCATGTGTGTATATATTTTATACGCTTCTTATATAATGTATTGAAAAGTTTGATTTTGAGTGTAATTATGGCAATCTTTGAGGGCTTATTTGTAATTTCACATCATTAAAATCCAAGATGTACTACACGTAATTTTTATGAGGTTTATTTTTGACATTTATAGGGGCTAATCTATAAATCTTATATAGCTTCATGGATCTTTCTATAAATATATAAATGGTTAGGATTATTTTCAAATTTTTAGATTTATTCTATGAAATTATGAAGATTCATGATTGTTTGTGCAAAATTTTAAGGTTTATTTTTATAAAATTTGCTAAATTTAGAGTTATTATAAAATTGGAGACTTTTCTGTAAAATTGGTAATTTTGGAATCACCAAAGATGCAAATTCTATTTTATAAAAGATAATGTATGCTATTGAGAAACTTTATAACTAATGGGGTTTTACGGTGTAGCATTCGAAGGGTAAATAAAATACTTATTTTAAAATATAATTTTAAATGATTTTGGACAAATATGTAAACTTTGTAAGTTTTGTGGACTTTTTGCAAAATATGCTATTTCCATAAAGGCCTGTTTGGTTGGCTTTTTTTGCCCGAAAAGTTATCAGCTGTGACTACAAGATCTTTCGTGCTTCTACTCTATTTGGTTGGGCAAATAGGGACCGAGGTGGCGCTAAAAATCCTAAATGGCAATTTCTAACCAATTCTCACTTAAAATCGGTGTTTTGATGGAGTATTGTCAGAGTTGTCGGTATAGCTGGACAACTAATTTCCTCTATACATTAGGTTTCACTTGATTTACCAAAAGAGCCAAACTGGCCCTAAGTCTTCTTTATTTCTCTAAAATTTACAGATTCTAAGGATTCTTCAATAAAAATTTGCAAATTAGTGAATTATAAGAGGGCCTTTACATAAATTTCAGATAGATTCGATCTTCCTCTTATTACACATGCTTTGTAATGAACGCACATGTTTTAAATTTTGAATTTTTATTGAATACTAAAACTATGTGTTAATAAATAAAATTGTATAATAAGGTTGCTTAAAAGAGATGTATGAATTAATTATTATTGTGTAGTTATTGTAATTGAATATTATTCTTATAATGATCGCCTGTTAACCTTTTTTAAATAAGTCACCAAATCTAAAATTATTCTTAAATAAAACTTTCAATTCTATAAGTTCTCTTAAATATGCCCTCAAACTTGAAAGTTGTTAACTTAACTCTAAATTAACTAAGTCAGATTAATCTTGCTAGCTTTTCCGATGTTTCCTAGATAGTTACACTTGATATCGCAACATATTACAATAGTTAATTCTCATTATAATTATTTAATAGGATAAAGTACACTAAACCCTTATGAACTTTTAGCCCATATGGTTCTGTCAAAATTACACTAAACCCATAATGACTTTTCTATTTTAAAGAAGACCCCAATAACTTTCTCGAATTGTGCAAATAACCCCTATAAATTAGAACTAGACAATGGCATAAAAGGCATTTTGAAAGTTATTGGGGTTTGGTGTAATTTATCTAAAAGATATTGGGGCTTTCTAAAAAGTTATTAGGGTTTAGTGTGATTTCAAAGTTCATAAAGTCTATTTATCGCAAAATGCCGAAAGTTCATGGGGTTTATCAGAATTTACCTTATTTAATATTATAATTCTTAGTTCAAATAATACTATTAAAATAATTATACTGTATATATACTATAAATATTTATCTAATTTAATTTTTAATTATGCTCTTAAATAATTTAGTACTATAAATATTTTAAATTTTTTATTATACTATCATTAACAATTAATAATACTATTATTAATATTAAATAATTTTTTATAAAAGGTTAGTTTTCAATCATTACCAAGTATAGATTATTAGTATCATGTAATAATCTTAGAGAGAATACTCTAAAAATAATGTTAAATTATTTATTTAATTTATTTAATATAATATAATACTAAATAAATAGTGTAATTGTAATTTATGTGATATTATTAAAATAGTTACACTATTAATGCAATTCAAAATTTATTATATTTATTTTATTGCTCATTGAATTATAGTATAATTCTTAATAGTATTTAGTAATATATTATTCTATTTATACTATTATTTTAATTATTTTATTATTATTCATAAATAATTTTATAATAATTTAACTGGTTACTAGTAATAATTGTGTATACTTATTTTATAAATTATTTTATTTAAACAAGTAATAGTTATAATATTATTGATAATTATAATTATTTAGGAAGGTGAGGAGGTGCATAATTAATAAGAGGTTATATTTATTTAATGAAAGATTAATTAGAGATAATGGCATAGCTAGAATTTATCAAAATTTGAGAGGGCCAAAAGGAAATTAAAAGTTTTAACACCCAATTCTCTTTTATAGTAGTATAGATATAGATATAGATATAGATATAGGTAGATATAGATAGATATAGATTATTGTCTTTACTAAGAATAGACTAATACGATATATATTTACTAAGAATAGGCTAATACGATATATATACCTTGTGCTCTGTAATTTACTAATTTATATGGTGTAGATGTGCATCACAATGAAATGGCCTTAAGTGATAAATGCAACATGAATATTAAGTTCTAAGATGGTAATAGAAAACTCATTATTAACGTAAGGTGATTAAGACCATGGTTGGCTACTTTTTTTTTTTTGTTACCATATAAATTTCCTATTATTTATTATCATAACTCCTTATAAGATGTGTTATGGTCATTGAATTATCCGAATAATAAGGTGAGCTTGATGACAGACAAGTATCCCACATTAAGGAGCCTAATCCAATAAAAAACTACTTTAACCCACATCTCGGACGACTCAAGACGCCGACACCTGGCGAGGACGCTCAAAAGGCATTGCTTGTCGACAAGCCAACCCTTTCGTCAGGCAACTCCCTTTGCCGACGTCTTGCGAGTCCGACTCGAGAGGCGGGCTAAGCCGACTTCTTCGAGTAGGACGACCCCCCTAATCAATCACCCACCTGCCCGGTCGGCATCTCTCGAATTCGACATGAAAGGCGATATTACTCGGCATGCCACCTAGGATAGGAAGACGACGCCGTGCCTCGAGCCTCCTGCCCACGAGGATTCGCCGCTGCAATTGAATGCAAGATCCTAGCCATCAATTCTCTAAGCTCGTAGATCTTTAAGACATGTCGCACCACGTGCCTCCCGTCATTTCGCATTACATGTCAACGCGACCTCATCCGCTTAGGTGACGACACTTGTAAAGGTGGATCTGACTCAGCCACCGACCCATGCCTAGTCGAAGTGACTCCCATCCACTTGCCCACCGACACTTGTAAAGCAGAAGCTGACTCAGCCGCCAGCTGTCAGTCGGCCAAAGTTACTAAACTACCCCTTGATCATTGCTATAAATAGGGGAGCTATTTGCAGACTAGGGTAAGCAATTTTGCACACCTGAAACCTTTTTTTAGAACATTCAGTCCAACCTTTATTAGCCCACTCAAGATTATTCACTAACTTGATCATCGGAGGAACCACCGGGATCCAACCCCCAACCTCTCATGATTTGTGTCATGTGCAGGCTGTCTCAGGGATTTTTCCGATTTGGACATCCAGATGAGTTAGAGGACCCTACTCCCATAATAAACTTAACTAAAACTAATTGACCGTGTGATCCATAGCATCAACAGTTTGGCGCCCACCGTGGGGCCTTCTTTTCTTCTCTAAGTAGCGATGTCTGGCCATGATCAGCACCCTGGATCACTTGTCCACCACACTCCGAATAACTAGCAGACTGGGTTTGTCACTCAAGCCCAGCTACAAGAATCAACCCGCCAAATCACTCAGTCCTTTCAGCAGCAACTCAATGCCTTTTCCCAGGAGCTCATCAGCCGGCTTGCTCCTCTGCAACCACAGGCGACTCCTCTTCAACCTCTACAGGACGAACAGCGGGATGCTCCCCTTCCCCCGGGCGAGTGGACCATCACGCTCATCAGCAAAGCTATGACGACCGTCCATCCCCACAGCCGCGCCAGCAGGCGCACTTCGAGGAACAACATCGACAGCCCTCTCCTCGCAGGGAAGGTACGGGAGAGAGTTCCAGTCCCGAAAGAGGCAACCGAGATCACACAATCCGGAGGACTTCTCGAAATCCTCACCCTCATCATGTCGCCCAGCTACCGTCAGCTACCGTCACAGCGCCCGGATATGATCGATCCTACCGACCAGTCGCCGAAGCCATTGGAGGTAACACTCCCCTAATAGATGACATTATGAAAGCTTCCTGCGAGAAGTTCAAGATGCCACAACTGGAGAAGTACAAAGGAGAGGGAGACCCCAATGAGCATGTACAGAATTATTATGATACAATGAGCATGCTGCAGGCTCCTGAAGTCGTCATCTGCAGGTGTTTCCCTATCACTTTGACAGGGAGCGCCAAACTCCGGTGGAATGCTTTGGAGAAGAAGTCCATCGGGAGTTTCGAGCAACTCAGCCGGAAGTTTGTGCACCACTTCGTGACTGACACCAAGCAGAAATTGCCTCCACATGTCCTGATACAGATGAGACAAGAGCCCGGAGAAAGCCTCCGAAAATATATCAAGAGGTTCCAGGCTAAGAGACTAGAAGTTGACGACCTAGGGAGCCAAGTTACCATGTCGGCCATCATTACTGGCTTGCTGGACAATGAATTAGCTGACTATCTCGCCAGGAAGCGAGTTACCAGCTATGAGCAGTTGATGGCCAAAGCTCATGGCTACATGGATATGGAAGATGCTAGAGAGCATATGGTCATGGCTAGGGCAGCCGAAGCAGCGATGACAGCAGCACTAGCAGCGACAACAATAGTAACAACTTCAGCACCACCACCACCAATACCAGTGATTCTAGCAGCCCAAAGACCGGTGGTTCCTAAGAATACACTAACGGCCTACAGCCGCCAGGTGGTCCTCGCCTGTGCAGAGCCGAAGGGCTCCCCTTAGGACCGACTACCGTCCAAGCCGGACTGACCGGAGAGACTGTAGGAGAGAGCCTCCCCCCAGACCAGCTCTCATAGCTCTTAACACCTCTCTCTCTGATGCCCTTTATTTAGCACAACAAGAGGGGCTTCTCACTTCACCTCCCAAGATGAGGTCGGATCCTCGCGGCCGAGATACTCAACAATGGTGTCGATATCACTGCGATCATGGCCATGACACTGATGACTGTCGAGTCCTCTAGAGGGACATTGAGGACATGATTCAGCGAGGATTCCTATGAAAGTACATTGATCGAAGAGATAGGCGAGACCCCCCATCAAAGAGAGCTGGTAGGAGGTCCCACTCCAGGTTGCCTCGTCCTAGGTCACCTCGCCTCAGCCGGTCAACAATCAGCATATCGGAGGAAGCAGTAAAGGCACCATCCTGGCCATCAGTGGTGGTCCCGCAGCAGGGGGAACATCCAACAACTCTCTCAAGAAGTATGCTAAGCGAGCTTTGCAGGTCGACCGAGCCGGCAAAAGGCCCAGGACGGAAGAGCCCATCTCCTTCAGCGACTCAAATCTAGAAGGTGTTGACATGCCTCATAAAGACCACATCATCATCACAGTTGGGATCAACGGCTACCAAGTGAAGAGGGTCATGGTCGACACAGGTAGCTCGGCCCATATCCTTTACATCGATGCTTTCAATCAGATGGGTATCGACCATTTCGAGCTGCAGCCCTACCTCGGCCCGATCATTGGGTTCACAGGCCATGCCATCATACCGGAGGGGATTATATCCCTTCCCCTGATGGTTGGGGAGCCTCCTCATCAATCCACAATGCAGACTCAGCCTTGGTGATGAACATCAAGTCAGCCTACAATATTATTTTAGGGAGGGTCGCCCTTAATAACTTGTGGGCTATACCCTCTACATACCACCAGATGGTTAAGTTTCCAACTCCTATGGGGGTCAAAATCGCCAAGAACAACCAGCGGGAGTCTAGGTCTTGTTACATGCTCTCAATGAAGGGGAAAGGCACCTCCAAGACCTTGCCCATCGAGAAGACAAGCCTCCAGTTGGAGAAGAAGATGGAGCGAGAGAGGATGACTCCTGTAGAAGAGCTTCTGGAGATGCCGATTGACCAAGAAGGGGTGAAAAAGGTCAAGATCGGATCTTGCTGATGTGATGTTTTACCGCAAGTGCACGGCGTAGTTGTAGCTAGCACCGGCAAATACGAGTCGATCCCACAAGGACTAGTTGTTAACTACCAATTATTCACAAACCAATTGTCTAGGCAATTCGATGTTCAAATGATTTAGAATAAAATAATAAAATAAGTTAAAATAAATAAACCTTGGAAGAAATCAAATGATGAAGAATTCTAGAATCGTGATCCACCAGAACAACGATTATCATGTTTAAGTAATGATCCTCTCTCAATTGTGAATGTCCACTCTTGTAGGGAATTATCCTAATTTAATTGCTATCTTCTCTCGAAGTATAACAACGTGTTCAAGAACTAATCAATCCCTATTCTAATGGTAATTGAATTTATTTGAACCCATTAAAAGTGATGATAATTCTTAAAACTCCTCAAGAAACCTAAATCTACTCTCGTGATTTAGAATTTCAGGTTCTATTCTAGAGTTCCGATATTATAACTTCACCTCTCGGTTCTTCGCCTAATATCTAAATCATGTAAATAAGTGGCCAACAAAATTTACAAGCATAAATCACACTAGAAAGAAACATGAGTCATTGACATTCATAAATTCAAGAAAAGATCAAAATATTATTTGACAATCATGTCGTTGGGCTTCACCCAACCCTAGAATAAAGAGATTACTCACTCATGTTTGAATAACAAGCCATAGAAATAATAATCATAAAACTCATCATGTGCAGAGATTAAAAGAAAGAGAGCAAAGAAAATCTTAGTCTCAATGATAATCTTCACTTAAAAGTTGTTTGAATCCAATTCTTGAATGAAAAAATGCTAATCGTCTTCTTCACTCTCTTCCCGGTGTGCCTGCTGAATCCTCCTTCCCAAAACCCTAAAAAGACTCTTTTTCGTGTTAGGAAGTCAAAAAATGGATAACTGAATAATATGGGTCAGCCCATAAGGAATATAGGTCATCCAACTTTGCTCGGGCGCGCAAAATAGTGGCGTGGCAACGCAACAGTTTATCTCAACTTCAAACTCTATTTTCTACACTGTCCTCTTGGAATTCGGAAAAACTCAAAACACAAAAGTTGTAGCTCTATCTCGTAGCTTTTCGTGGCAACTTGAATCAGCTCAACATCACATCTTATGTGAAAGTTATGCTTGAAATACTAACATGATATCAAAACTGTCAAATTCAACGAACCAAGCTTGTTTCCCTTCTTTTTACGCTCCGATCTCGTGCTAGCTCCTCCATCTTCACATCCTCATCATGTGCCACATTGAAGCTCACCAAAATGCATTACCTAAAAATGCAAACAAACTAAATGCAGTAAACATGAACTAGAAATTGAAATACACCTAATATGAAGTAATTATGAACTTAAAATGCTAATTCTAGTATGAAAATGAGAGTAGATATGCATGAAAATGTACATACAAATATGACTCATCACCTGCCTTGCCGAGCCACGACTCATCACCTGCCTTGCCGAGCCACAACGGAGTGCTATCATTGCATTCCTCCTCGCAAATGCGGATGTATTTGCTTGGGGTCCTGAAGACATGCCAGGGATTCCCCCGGAGGTGGTAACCCATGAGCTCTCGGTGGACCGGCATGACAAGCCGGTTCGGTAGAAGAGGAGGCATCTCGCCCGAAAAGGCAGAAAGTGGCCGCAGATGAAGTCAACTGACTCTTACGAGCCGGTTTCATCCGGGAAGTCCAATATCCCGATTGGTTATCCAACATGGTTCTAGTGAAGAAGACGCTCAACAGATGGAGGATGTGCGTTGACTTCACAAACCTCAACCAAGCCTGCCCAAAGGACAGCTACCCACTCCCTCAGATTGACCAGCTTGTGGACGATAGCACTAGCCACGCCCTGCTGAGCTTCATGGATGCCTTCTCAGGCTACAATCAAATCCTTATGGCAAAGCATGATCAGGAAAAGACAGCCTTCATCACAGATCAGGGGACATATTGCTACAAAGTAATGTCCTTCGGTCTCAAGAATGTCGGGGCCACTTACCAAAGGTTGGTCAATAAGATCTTCAAGCCCCAGCTCGGCCGCAATGTGGAAGCTTATGTTGACAACATCCTAGTAAAGTCAAAATTAGCCATCCCACGTGGCAGACCTAGAGGAAACTTTTGCTATCCTACGGCACTACCACATGAAGGTCAATCCAGCCAAATGCTTTTGAGTGCAGTCGGGAAAATTCTTGGAATTTATGATCACGCAGAGAGGGATTGAGATCAACCCCAAGAAGATATCTGCCATAGAGCAGCTGCACGAACCTCGCATCATGAGAGATGTGCAGAGGTTGAATGGGAAGATAGCTGTATTGGGTCGCTTCCTTTCCAAGTCGGCTGATAGGAGCCTTCCATTCTTTAAAATCCTAAGAGGAAGCAAGGAGCTGAAGCAGAGCATGAGCTGGACGACGGAGTGTAGTGAAGCCTTCAGGGACCTTAAAGCTAGCTTGAGTACCAAGCCGCTGTTGAGCCAATCCATAGCAGGGAAAACCCTGTTCCTCTATATGGTCGTGTCTCCCGAAGCTGTTAGTTCCGTCCTGGTTCTAGAGGAGGACAACACCCAGAAGCCGGTGTATTATGTCAGCCGGATCTTGAAGGCGGGTGAGCTCAACTACCCCCTCATTAAGAAAGCTTCCTTCCTCCTCATTATCACGGCGCGGAGACTCGGCCCATACTTCCAAGCCCATTCCATCATAGTGTGGACAAACCTGCCTGTGAAGAAAGCTCTTAGCAGCCCAATCACCTCAGGGAGGAAGAAAGCTATCGGCAGCCCAACCACCTCGGGAGGATAATCACTTGGTCAATCGAACTTAGCGAATATGATGTGCAGTTCGAGCCAAGGAAGACCATCAAAGCCCAAGCTCTTGCCGACTTCCTCATTGAGTCCGTCACAAATGAAGATGAGCTATCTGATCCCTTGCCTCCAGGCCAGCCTGAATCTTCAGCACCTCGAGCAGTCAAAGCTCCCGCTCCCCTAGTGCGCCACCTTGAGCACAACTCGCCAGAGTTCGAGTCCTGGTGGCTGCTAAGGGTGGACGGACCCTCTGGTGAAGCCGACAGCGGAGCTGGAGTCATCCTGCATAGCCCCAATGGGATGACGCATGATCACCCCATCGCCTTTCGCTTCTCAGCCTCCAACAACGAGGTCGAGTATGAGGCTCTTTTGGCAGGCCTTCGCCGCCTTAGCAGTGAAGGCTGAGCACCTCTACATCCTAGCCGACTCCCAGCTCGTGGTCCATCAAGTAAATGGGGAATATGCAGCCAAAGACCCGAGGATGGTTCTATATCTGAAGGCGGTTAATGAGCTGCTAAGCAAGTTTACAGAGTCCCGAATTGCCCAAGTCCCTCACGCCCTCAACGCACTGGCGGACGCCTTGTCCAAGCTCGGATCCACCAGCTCGAGAGACGATCTGAGACCCGTCCTCACAGACACTCTCATGTGCCCAAGTATTGTGAAGACACCAAAGTCAGTTATGCAGGCCGAGGCATCTGCAGAACCTTGTTGGATGGATCCCATCATCCAATATTTGGCTAAGGGAACTACGCCAGAGCATGCCGCCGATGCCAGAAGCCTACGCAGAAATGCCCTCGGGTACCTCATGCTTGACGATCAGCTCTACAGGATGTCTTACTCTAGCAGCGAAATGGGACCTTACCTCTGATGTCTTCGATCGACTCAGCCAGCTACGTCCTCAAAGAGATTCATGAAGGGACCTGCGGAAATCACCCAGGGGCCAGGACTCTTGCTCAAAAGGTCATTCGACAAGGATACTACTGGCTCACCATCCTAACCGAGTCCAGGCGACTCGTATCCCTCTGCAAGAAGTGTCAGCTCTTTTCAAGCATCCCTCGAGCCGCCGCCACCGAGCTAACCCCAATATTGAGCCCAATTCCATTCGCCCAATGGGGGTTAGACTTGCTGGGGCCTCTCCCAATCGCCTCTGGGCAGCAGAGATTCTTAGTCGTGGCCATCGACTATTTTACCAAATGGATCGAAGCAAAGCCCCTAGCCAAAATTAGAGAAAGCAACATCACCAATTTTGCTTGGAGATCCATTATATGTCGGTTCGGTGTCCCCCTTGGTTTCATCACCGACAATGGCACCCAGTTTGACAACAAAGGCTTTCGAAGCTTCTGTCAAGAATGGAGTATCCGGCTCAAATTCGCCTTGGTGGCCCATCCTAAGTGCAACGGACTTGCGGAAGCCGCCAACAAGTGTATTCTCCAAGCCCTCAAGAAGAAGGTGGGCAAAGCTGCGGGGAGTTGGGTCGACAAGCTGCCTGGGATCTTGTGGTCATATCACACTACACACAAGAACTCAACAGGTGAAACCCCTTTCAAGCTGGCCTTATGGAGCGAAAGCAGTTGCCCCAGTTGAAGTCGGCATGCCAACCATACGGCTGAGGCATTTCGATGAGGACTTGAATGTTGAAGGACTTCGACTCGGACTCGACCTCATTGATGAAGTTCGAGAGAAGGCTCTTCGATCCCAGATCATCAACCAACAACGTATATCCCGGCACTACAAAAACAAGGTCCGACCACGAAGATTTAGTATAGGTGGCCTCGTCCTTCGCCGAGCCGTCTTCGACAAAGATACCAAGCAAGGCAAGCTAGCCGCTACTTGGGAAGGATCCTACACTGTCCTGGAAGAGATACATCCTGGGACCTATCGCCTCAGAAGCTATGATGAGAGGATTCTACAACATCCTTGGAACATCGAGCACCTCAGAAAATACTGTCAATAAGTGGGTTGTTTAAACTCCCTTATATTATAAAGTCTTTTTTGTTAATAACTGTGTTATTATATCTAAATTTTGTCTGGACTACTCAACAAAAGCCCTTGGCATCTTTTTCATGAGTAAAACCAAGGCAATTCGCTTCCTCGGTCGACGCCGACTCAAAAAAGACCTTGGCGTCCTCACTAAGTCCAAGGCACCCGACCATTAGGTTGTCGCTGCCAACAAACCCTTGGTATCATTTTTATGAGTAAAACCAAGGTATCTCAATCAATTCAGTCGAAACCGACTCAAAAAAGACCTAGGCGTCCTCACTAAGTCCAAGGCACATGACCATTAGGTCGTCACTGCCAACAAACCCTTAGTATCATTTTCATGAGTAAAACCAAGGTATCTCAATCAATTCGGTCGAAACCGACCTCGAAAGCCCTTGGTGTCATTTTCATGAGTAAAACCAAGGCGACTCAATCAACTCGGTCGAAACCGACCTCGGAAGCCCTTGGTGTCATTTTCATGAGTAAAACCAAGGCGACTCAATCAACTCGGTCGAAACCGACCTCGAAAGCCCTTGATGTCATTTTCACGAATAAAACCAAGCCAACTCAATTCGGTCTAAACCGACTCCAAAAGCCCTCGGTATCATTTTCATGAGTAAAACCAAGGCAACGCATCCTATCGACCGACGTCAACAAAAACCCTTGGTGTCATTCTCATGAGTAAAACCGAGGTATCTTAATCAATTCAACTTCCCAGTCGCCACCAACCCAAAAGACCTTGGCACCTCTAAGAGGGTAAACCCAAGGCGAATCAACCTTCCAACCAAAGCCAACATAATACCCTTGGCGCCCACTTGGGACAAGACCAAGACATCTCGGCTATCCAACCAATCTCAAGAAAGGGACATCGCACATAGATAAGTGTGGACGTCGACCAAAGAAGTGGGACGACTCAATTTACTCGTCCTCAACCCACTCATTCAACTGGCCCGACAGCGCAAAATTCACCAAGCCCGACTCAACCACATAATCCTACTGGGCCGATCGAGTGTTCAATAAAAAGTTAAATAATACGCAAATGGAAACAAACAAGTCCGAAGTGACATTCATTAATTGATAAACTTTACATTGTTTTTCAAAATACATGCATACAGAAAAGAAAGATACATATATCAAGCCCCCTGATCTGGAGCAAGAGTAGGACTCGGCAAGTCAGCACTGGCATCTGGAGTTGGGGCCTGCTGAGTTGTCGGGGGAGCAACAGGAGCAATTCCTTCCGGCTCGTCTTCAGCCTCGCCGTCCCCTTCTCCCTCCACCTCCAATGACACTCCCCCTCCTGCTGTCTCGAGCTCCCTTAAGAAATCAAGATAAGCCAAGACTCGAGGGGGATAGTCATTGTCCTGTAAGAGGTCGGAACCCAGGAGGCAGAAGGGAGGCAAGGTGGTCGAAGCCGGCTTTGCAAGCTAAAGCCACCTCGACTTTTCCCAATGGACTTTGGCGATATTCTACAATCACCTCTGCCTTATGGGCCTTTGAGTCCAGCAGAGCAACTCGTTCCTCTAAAGATTGGACTAGAGCTCGAGTTGCCTTGTGAGCTCTTCGCTCCTCCTTGAAGTCGAGGATGGTGTTGTCGGCCGTCATATGTTCCGACCTAGCCTTCTCTTGAGCCTCAACCCTATAGTGCTTCTCCATCGCCACCTCCTCGTTCAAGTACATGATGCAGACATCCCGCTCACGGCCCCTTTTTCAAGGCAGCGGATCTTGCTCTTGAGCTCGGTGATGACGGAGGATTTCTTGGAGCAATGCTGCTGAAGCCCCTTGATCTGGTCATCCTTGGTCTCTAGCTCCCACCGCCAGTTGCCTTCCCTCTGGACCCTCTCACCCTTGAGCTCCTTAACCCGACATTCAGCCGCGTCTGCGGCCCACTTCGCCTCTGCTATCTGCTGCACAAACTTCGAAGGAAGTCGACGCGCATGAGATAACCGAGAAAATAGCTCTTGCTCAATCAGCGCCCCTCGAAGGAAGTAGCTTTTGAGGGCAAAGTGCAGGCCGACGGTCGGCATCTCTTCCAGCAGTTGCAGATCCCTCGGAAGGGAAAACTGCTCCACGGCCCTGACTAGAGCAATGCTCGACCGCAGAACTGAGCCCTCCTTGTGGATTGGTACTCGAGCGGCGAACCGAGCATCCTCTGCGGGCTCATCCTTGTAGAGAGAGTTATCGCCGTCTCCCCTATCATGATAGCTCGAAGTTCATCCCACTTTTGAGGGTCAATATCCGAGACAAGATAAGGGTAGGGCCAATTGTAACCTCCCTCTCGAGCAGAAGCGGTACCAGCCCTTGGGACCTCAGTGGATTGGGAAGTGGCTATTCCCTTTCCAGTGGCGCTAGCTGCCCTCACCGGCTCCTTACCCGACCTAGTAACGGGCTCGGACTGTAAAGCTGGGGCTGGCGACTCCTTGGGCCGGTCAGCGTGGGCAATAGCGTCCTTGACTTGATCCCCCCTCATTTGCTGAGGAGGGGAAGTTTCGTCGAGCACAACGATCTCATCTAGCTTGGGAGAAAGGCTTGTTGGTTTGCCCTCAGCAACTATAGCCGAAGAGGGCTCAGCGATTGTCTTCTTCCTCTTCTTCTCTTGCTCCTCCTGCTGAACCATCAAGCTCGGTCCTCCCAGAGCGGCCAGGACTTTCGCCCTGATCGACCTTAAGCTGGCTAGGTCTCCAGGGGCCACGGTCCCCCTCATTCGTTTCTTCGGGGCCGCAACTGTGGGAGCGAGCCCTTTCCTTTGAATCAGTCGAAGGACCCTTAGTCAAAGGGACAGCTAAGAGAGTAGCCCTCGCCTTGTCACTCTCTGAAGGAGGAAAGGATGAAATCCTGGCCGCTCGAAGAGTAGATGAGTCGAACAAGTTGCTCATCTCCCTGGACCCAGCATAGTTGCGGATCTTCTCCAAATGTCGGCCCTCTTCTGCCAACAGTATGCATGGCCTCAATGCCTCCCTCTTGATTTCTGGCCATGTAGGACATGCCAGAATCTCCTCGGCACTCATCACCCACACATATCACTCCTTCCAGTCCCTGTTCGACTCAGGAGCGTTCGACACTATCTTGTGTCCTCTAAGATAGTAGAAGTAATAATGAGCATCCTCTTCGTCGTCTTGACACCTACAAGATTGCTCAGCAGACGCAGACTTAGCTCGACATCCACTCGGTGATAGATCACGAGGAAAGCCACTAAGATGGTGATAGTATTTGGGGTGAACTGGGAAGGTGACACCCCCAGCACCCGGCACACCTCCTTCAGGAATGGATGGAGGGGCAACCGGAGTTCGAACTCCAAGTGGTTGATGTAGAGGGGAAGCCGATGGTGGTCATGGTGATATATCACCTCGTTACCACTTGGAACTACCAAGGTCAGGGAGCGGGGAAGATCGTACATGTCATAATACCCCTCTGGCTCTTTATCGGTGATCTTTGTTTGCACGGTTCTCAGCAGGGCGATCCTAGCTTCATTGCGAGCGACACTGGAACCTTGGGCAGCCATGAATTTGATTAGAGGAGAAAAACGAGAGTCTTGTGAAGAAGAAGATTTGTGAATACTAAATTAGGGCTATTTGGTGTAAAAATCTCCTCTCGGATTTGTATTGGTCGTATTGTTTGTTACAAATCAAGAATTGTTTTTTACAACAGAAGCGAAGGGAAGGCCCTTCTTGTTTAACGTGGGTTCGTCGGTAGCGGTAGGACGCCTCCCTCGATGCTCGAGTCGAGCTCGCTTCCCTTGGATGATCCGATCGACGTTGTGGTCGAGCTTCAGTACGCAGTAGAAGCTCCGGCGCGGTTGAGTTCGGTTCTACCCGAGCTTGCCTGGATAGGGCTACGATGCAAGAGTTTGCAAAGAGCTTGAGAGCCTCCAAATCTGAGGGTTCAGATGGAGTCTACTTTAACAATCCAAACCTTCTTTCTTTCAGCCAGCCTCCAGCCCCTGTTGCCAAGGAGGCTTATAAATAGGCCAAGGGGTGGGATAGGCCACTCCTTTGACTTGTGGGATGTGATCACTGATAGGTAAGGGACACCATGCCCTCCTCTAGCTATGGGGTGTAACCACTGATGAGGTAATGAGAACCATGCCTTATCACAACCCAGGATGTGCAAAGTGGGTGGGCAGGCAAGCCTTTTGAATGCTCAGGCGAGCTTGCAGGTGAGTTTGCCAAATGAGGTCCTCTTGCGGGCATGCTCGACTCATAGGCGGGGTCAACTGGCGGGCCCCTTGCGATCATGCTTGATTCGCAGGCGAGCGAAGCATGCAGGCGCGGTTGAACTTATATAGGCGAGCTCTCCTAACGGGCGGGCTTTGCCAAGCAAGTGGCAACCCCCTTGACTTGTGGGATGTGACCACTAATAGGTGAGGAGCGCCATGCCCTCTATCAACAAGACGTGACCGCTATAGAGGTAATGAGAGACATGTCCCATCATTACCCATGATGTGGAAAGTGGGTGGGCCCACTTCCCCAAGCAGCCACTGGCACCGTTCAGACAGACGAGCGGGCGAGCTTGAAAGTTATTTTAAATGCTCAGACAAGCTTGCCGGACGGGCGGGGCTAACTAGCGGGCCCCCTCAACGTATGAGCAGATGTCCGCCAGGCAGCGAAGCCTTTGCGCGCTGGAGCACAAGTGAGGTTGATCGGTGAGCGATGTTGACTCGGGCGAAGCTCGCTGGATGACCTCGCGGCGAAGCTCGTTAAACAAGCGGCACTTGAGCTCTTGCAGGCGAGCTCGACGAGAGCAACGCACTCGCATGGCGAAGCCTATTAGACAGGAGGCCCTTGAGCTCTTGTAGGCGAGCTTTGCCCAATAAGCCGTGTTGCATTCGTGTGGGCGAGTTCATCCCCTTGTCTGGCGGGGTTGGCGATTTTTCCCGCCTACAAGGGCAAAAATTTGCGAAGAAATTTCCCCTTTGATCCCAAAGTGCTATATATATAGACTTTGAGGACGAAACGTGGCAAAATCAGAATGACCGGCATACCTGTAACGGACGCTCTTATCGCTCAAATCGAACAGTGTCATGAAAATCTGCTACCGCGACCTCTTTACTCCACAACTGCCTCTTTTCTCAAAATTCATAACGGCAACCCCACGTGTCCTTCATGATGTCATGTTGTCTTTTCAAACAGAGGTCTATCACCTCCCTCCTAAGGACAAGCCTCGTCATCTGCTTGTCGGCCGACTGTTTGAAATTCAAGTCGGCTTAACTTACCAAGTCGACATTTGACCCAAGGGACGAATACAAGCATAGAAAATGACCCTTGACGTCAAATCGACTCATTCAACAAGTAGCGTTCGCTACCGACATCTAACATAAACAGATAAAAAATACATTACAAGTCGGCCTTTGTACTTTCGGCCCAAACAAGCTAGACTTGTAAATTTTCCCATATAAGGCCAATTACCCCACAAAAAGGACCGCACTGCTCAGGTCGATCCTTGTTCAATAACGGAGTAAAAACCCTACTCAACATGAGATCAAAACATATGCTGAATATCAGATATGGACTATCATGTGAAATAGATTTGATGGTCGGACTTACAAATAAGTCGACTTATCTCGCGCGATTCAGCAAACAAAGTTACAAAAAACAAGTAAAAGAAAATCGATTCAAAAGGGACAAAAATGTATCTTTATCCACATTTCAAAGTCTAGTTACAAATCTATAAGTGCAAAAATTTATAAAAAGCTAGATTAAGGGGACGCCAAGATATCCATATCCGCTTCCGGAGTCAAAGGAAGAGCACTGGAAGTGGAATGCAGAGAAGTCGAATGAAACCTCGTCTCAGCTCCTTCATCTTTCTGACCTGAAGGACCCTCATCCGCCTTAGTCGTCACACAGGCTGGCGGCTCGTCCTCGGCATAATCTCCAGCCGAGATCCCAAATCTCACCGAGATCTATCCCCACGCCCTGTCTTTCAAAATCCTCCAGGACCTCTAAACAACAGTCAACATTCTGGGGATAATGGAAGTGGCCAGGTGCGTCCCGCACCTCGATCGAAAGTTGTGCCTTCAAATAGTCATATCCGCTTTGTCGGGCGAGCCACTTCGCCTTTCCCGACGCCCGCTTCTGCATTCTCAACAATTGCCGACTTATAGGCCTGGGATTCAAAAGACTCTAGTTGACTTCGAGATATGGCTAAGGACTCTTTAAGACTAGTGACCTCCTCTTGAAGTTGGGTCCTCGCCACTTGCTCTTCTCCTAATTGGCCCTTTGTGTGTTGAGCCGCCATCTTCTCAACCTAAACTTGGGCCAAGGCACGATCTCTTTCTTGCATCACTTCATCCACCTAGCTTCTCTTTTCTCAGCCTCGAAGCTCTCGTTTGAGCTTGGTGATCTTAGCAGACTTCTGAGCGTCAGAGAGTTTCAGATCCTCCGCTATCTTTTCCCTTGCCTCCAGTTTGAGACGCCAAGTGGTAAACTCCTCCTCCTTTGATGACAACTCCTTAAGAGCCTTCTCGAGGTCGGCCGAGACCTCAGCTCTCGGACTCCTGGCCACTTCCTAAAGTTTAGCATGGACCTCCCGGACCTGCTCAATTCGGCGAAACATCTCTTGTTCCACCAAGGCCCCGCGGACCAAATAGCTCCGCAAGATCAAATGGAGACCCACATCAGGCACCTCCCGCAAAATCTCCATATCACACTGGAGCTAAAATTGTTCAACCGCCTTCGACTGGGCGACACGAGACTCCAAGACCGAAGACCTCTTGTCGAGATGTCGACACGGCTCATGCCTATCCTCTTGACTCGGCTCCCTATCATACCGAGGACCCACCTTGGCAGTCCCTATCAATAGTGCCCTTATTCTATTTCACGTGGACGTGTCAATCTCATCAACACGATAGGGAAAAGGCCAGCTCAAATCCTCGATGGCCTCATCCTCGACAGTTGGCTCCTTCCCGGAGCGACGAGTCAGCTCAGCCTGCGCCCCCGATGAACCAGCACTACCGCTTGTCTTCGTGGGAACCCCAGCCTGAGTTGCCGTCTCCTCTTCCCGCCAGATGGGCCCTCATCCAAGTGACAACATTGATTCCCGCAGCTTTGAAAGATCCCCTGGGTCCTTGATCCCCTACCTTCTTCAGCCTCTTTCGTCTCTCAACTGGAGCAGTCGAAGACGACTGTCCTGCTGGTTGGATGGAAGCTGTCGTTGCATGAGGTCGGGCTCCCATCGTAGGCACCAAGGATAAGTCTTGGTAAGCACGCTTGATTGGTCCTATTAGCACTTATTCTTAGGGCGCCGGCTGGGGCACGCCGACTTCTCACCTTCAAATTTAAGCTTGAACCATTTTTCTGGGCTATCTTCTCGATCCCTCTCTCAAGGTGTACGATGAGATGCCTACCACCCTCAACACGAGTTGTTAAACAAGCTATCCATGCTACGGGAACCCTCAAACTGCCTAATCTGGTCGAGAGCATCTTGTTCCCCAGCCGATAACTCTCTAGCCACAAGACCTTCCCGGATGATTTCAGGCCAGTTCGAGCACCCCAACTCTAAACCTGTCCCTTCTACCCACACAAATTTCTCCTTCCAGCCCCTGTTCGAGTCAGGTAGAACGGAGACAATTTTGAATCGGCCCACCATCTTGAAATGACCGTGGGCCTCATGTTGGCTTATTGTGGGGGTAACTAGATGACTGAACACATTCAGAGATGGCTCCCTCCCGTACCAAAAACTTATAACAATGTAGCCTACTAGAGCCACAATAGAATTCGGCCCTAATTGCATGGGTGACACCCCTAGCACAGTACAAACTTGGTCGATGGAAGGATGCAGCGGTAGGCGCAGACCATACTCCATGTGCATAATGTACAGCGGCTGTCTGGTCTTAATATGGTCATAGATTGCCTGAGATTTCGCTGGCACCCATATCTTGTACTCTCAGGGGATATCAAATTTGGAGAGCAGAATTCTCAATTGCTGCGCATTCACCTTAGAGGAAATGGTCCGCAATTTCTCTTGTCTAGCGTTGAGAGCCTAAACATCTGCCATCACGAAATTGCAAGTTGGCCAGAGAAGGAGCAACAGATCGGAATCCTTTTTAGAGAGGTGAATTTTTGAAGGCAACAGTTCTTACTGTCCCGCTAGACAGTCCGTTCTTATAGGCTTCCATGCCCCACAGCTGTCACAATTCAAGTGGTCAAGACGGTTCAAAATCAACGGCTTGAATACATCCCGGAACCCGAAGTGCCCTCACCACGATCAAGGCAGGGCATGTCCACCATAACTAGCCCGCAATCAGGCTCAAAATGCGAAGCGCCCGCAGCCAAAAGTAGATAATGACGTCAGCCACGTCACATCAAAAGGACTACTCATATACCCTGCATTAAATGCATGACATGTCGGACAATTACAGGAACAGTTTCACTTGAACCCAGCCTAAGCCGCCTCCAAGTGAAAGGGGCCAACTGTTATAGTCATTGAATTATCCGAATAATAAGGTGAGCTTGATGACAGACAAGTATCCCACATTAAGGAGCCCAATCCAACTAAAAACTACTTTAACCCACATCTTCGATGACTCAAGATGCCGACACCTGGCGAGGACAACTCAAAAGGCATTGCTTGTCGACAAGCCAACCCTTTAGTCAAGCAACTCCCTTTGCCGACGTCTTGCGAGTTTGACTCGAGAGGCGGGCCAAGCCAACCTCTTCGAGTAGGACGACCCCCCTAATCAATCACCCACCTGCCCGGTCGGCATCTCTCGAATTCGACATGAAAAGTGGTATTACTCGGCATGCCACCTAGGATAGGAAGACGACGCCGTGCCTCGAGCCTCCGCCCACGAGGAGTCGCCGCTGCAATTGAATGCAAGATCCTAGCCATCAATTCTCTGAGCTTGTAGATCTTTAAGACACGTCGTACCACGTGCCTCCCGTCATTTCGCATTAAATGTCCACGCGACCTCATCCGCTTAGGTGACGACACTTGTAAATGTGGATCTGACTGAGCCACCGACCCATGCCTAGTCGAAGTGACTCCCATCTACTTGCCCACCGACACTTGTAAAGCAGAAGTTGACTCAGCCGCCAGCTGTTAGTCGGCCAAAGTTACTAAACTACCCCTTGATCATTGCTATAAATAAGGGAGCTGTTTGCAGACTAGGGTAAGCAATTTTACACACCTGAAACCTTTTTTTAGAACATTCAGTCCAACCTTTATTAGCCCACTCAAGATTATTCACTAACTTGATCGTCGAAGGAACCACCGGGGATCCAGCCCCTAACCTCTCATGATTTGTGGCATGTGCAGGCTGTCTCAGGGATTTTTCGGTTTAGACATCCAGATGAGTTAGAGGACCCTACTCCCATAACAAACTTAACTAATTGACTGTGTGATCCATAGCATCAACAAGATGTTAAAAAAAAGTGTTTGATAAAATCTTTAACTTATAAGGATGTGTTTTTTTTGCTAATTAGTAGTATAAAGAAGATAAGTCAGAAGCATTTTAAGCCCAGGTTGACCTGATATTAGGTTGTATAAAGAAAATAAGAAAAGTGTTTAGTAAAATCCCCTAGTGAGAATAATTTCCCGAAGGTTGACCTGATATTGGGTTGTCCGTTTTAAGCTATTTGTTGAAAGAATTGATAGGCTTTAAGTTGGACAAAACAACTGGCAAGAAATTACTTCTCTGTAACTAGGTAAAATAGACCATCATCGAGTCACAAATAGGAAAATAAATTTATGAAGAAGGATAGGTTTTAGCTAATTAGTAGTATAAAGAAGATAAGTCAGAAGCTAGAAGAGTAAGGGAGATGGTTTATTAACAATTTATGGAAATCAGTAATATAAATGATTTTGAAAACTGCTGTTATAATACTAAGCCTTATAAACATTTACAGCACATAGATACAAGTAAAGAAAAAAATACCTACAGAACATATGGCAAAAATGCTAAATTACATGTACGATAGTAATGAAAACAGCTATTCAAAAATAAATGAAAAACAAACCATTTTAAAAGAAACAATAGAAAAGATGTATGAAAAATTAAGAAGACTAAATAAAGCAATGGAAAGTATAGAATAATTTAAAAGAGAATTCAAAAGGTTAAATCAACATTTAGAACAAATTAGAAGTAATAAAATCAAATCAATAAACACGATAAATAAAGAATCACCTACATTATATTGGTAAAAACACTAAAATTGGACACACAAAAAGATGAATATATGGTTTTGCTAAAATTGAATGAAGAATATCTATAAACAAAATTATTAAAAGCATCAGTAGAAAAAATAAATGTTATCATCAAAAGTGAAAATAATGAAAAGAACTAATTGAAAGACTGAAAAATCAAATAGAAGAATTAAAATATGAGTATGTGGAAGTGGAAACAAAAGATGAAAATATATAAATGAAATTTTAACTTTAAAACAAAAATAAAGAATTATTTCAAAATTTTGATTATATGATTGATGAAACTAATTTGGATATAGAATCGATAAAAAGTTTCATTCATCCAATAAAAATAATAAATAATGAAGAAATATATAATAAAATTAGAATAAATTGGATTGAAAGAATAAAAGTAATAAAAGCAACAAAAGAATATGAGGCAATAGGAAAAGTCTTATATCCTAAAATGCTAGCAGCATTTAGTAAATTAAAAGGAAATGAAGTGGTAACAAAATATAATTATAATGATATTATGGCAAACTACATTAAAGAAGATATAATATATGACTATAATGATCGAAGAAAATGAAAAATACATTTTTGCAAGCTATAGAACAGCCATATAATGTAATTTTAGGAGGATCGATGCATTCAACAATAACTGCATAGTCAGGAATCGGAGAAACGCTACAAACAGGAGAAGAAGTTATGAATGAATAGCCAGCGGAATCCCAACAACCTACAAAAAGTGTTATAGATGATTTAGACTTTGAAGAAGAATTTTATAGTGCAATAAATAGAAGAAAATATATAAATGTTACGACTTCAAAAATAAACCTAAAAAATGAAGGTATAGTAACGTTAGATGAAATATTGACCCCAAGTTCAGACTTTGCAACATATATTTTAAATTTAAACCCGAATTACATAGGGATAAAAAATAAACTATTTAATGGACTGGTCACAAAACATAAATGGTATAGGACAAAAGTTTTATGGGATTCAGTTGAAACCATAAATTATATAAGTTCATTGTTACAAGGTCATATAACTCAATGATTAAAAGGATTTGAAGGAACTCAAGGCGTAAATATTATCGAATTTAAATTAAAGTAGAACAAATCCTAGTAGAGCTATAACCCGATTTGGTAAGATGTTATTAATACATTACTAGTACATAGGCACGTGCGTTGCAAGTGCTTTTTTATTATAACTACTGATTTTTAGAGGGCTATTTGTAATTCTAAGATTTTGAATCTACTATTTGTAGATTTGAAATATTCACATATTTTTTATAACTTTTAAAATTTTTGAGGGTGTTTATTACAAATTTGAAAGTTTTGGGTGTTTTTTTACAAAATCTAAAATTTTAGGGGGCCGCTTTGAATTTACAGATTATCGGTGTAGGTTTAAAATTTTCAAGCTTTAAATTTTAGGGGGCCTCTTGCAATTTATAGATTTTTATTTTAGGTTTAAAATTTTCAAGTTTTTCTATAAGTTTTAAAATTTTGAGCAGCTTTTGTGGTGTGCTTTTCAAAATTAAAACTTTTATTGGTTTCGTTTGAAACTTTAATTTTTTGGAAATTTATAATTTTTATGGTTTTTAAAGTATTTATAGTTTTAGGGTGTTTTCTCAGAATTCTAAATCTTTGGGGTTATTTGTTTCTCCTTGAATTTTATTGTAATGTTTCAGATATGAAATCTTCAATTTATTTTTAAACTTACTTTTGAGGGTGTTGGAGTAACTTTTAAAATTTTGAGGGTGTTTATTACAAATTTGAAAGTTTTGGGTGTTTTTACAAAATCTAAAATTTTAGGGGCCTCTTGCAATTTATAGATTTTCAATGTAGGTTTGAAATTTTCAAGCTTTAAATTTTAGGGGCCTCTTGCAATTTATAGATTTTTATTTTAGGTTTAAAATTTTCAAGTTTTTCTATAAGTTTTAAATTTTTGAGCTTATTTTTGCTAAATTTAAAAGTTTTGTGGTGTGCTTTTCAAAATTAAAACTTTTATTGGTTTCGTTTGAAACTTTAATTTTTTGGAAATTTATAATTTTATGGTTTTTAAAGTATTTATAGTTTTAGGGTGTTTTCTCAGAATTCTAAATCTTTGGGGTTATTTGTTTCTCCTTGAATTTTATTGTAATGTTTCAGATATGAAATCTTCAATTTATTTTTAAACTTACTTTTGAGGGTGTTGGAGTAAATTTTAAAATTTTGAGGGTGTTTGTTGCAAATTTAAAAGTTTTGGGTGTTTTTGTAAAATTTAAATTTTAGGGGCTGCTTGTAATTTATAGATTTTCAATGTAGGTTTGAAATTTTCAAGCTTTTTCTGTAAGTATAAAATTATTGAGCTTATTTTGGGGATGTTTTTATAAAATCTAAATGTTTTGGTTGAGGGTGTTGGTTGTAATTTTAAAAGGTAAAGTTTTCTATAAATCGATATATAGAGACTCGGGGCAAAGTTGTTCAAGTAAAGTTACGCAAAAAGCACGGAGTTGCGGTAAGTATTGATTTTAGGGGACTATTTGTAAATATTGACATTTTCTTATTAATTTTAAAATTTTGAGGGTGTTTATTGCAAATTTGAAAGTTTCTACTGATTTTTAGTGGGCTATTTGTAATTCTAAGATTTTGAATGTACTTTTGAATTTTTGAGGGTGTTTATTACAAATTTAAAAGTTTTGGGTATTTTTGTCAATATAAAATTTTAGGGGCTTCTTGCAATTTATAGATTTTCAGTGTAGGTTTGAAATTTTGAAGCTTTAAATTTTAGGGGCTTCTTGCAATTTATATATTTTCATTGTAGGTTTGAAATTTTAATGATTTTTCTATAAGTTTTAAATTTTTGAGCTTATTTTTGCTAAATTTAAAAAGTTTTGTGGTGTGTTTTTGAAGTTAAAACTTTTATTGGTTTCGTTTGAAACTCTTATTTTTTGTAAATTTATAATCTTTATGGTGTTTTGTACAAGTATTTATAGTTTTAGGGTGTTTTCTCAGAATTCTAAATCTTTGGGGTTGTTTGCATCTTCTTGAATTTCATTGTAATGTTTGAATGAAATCTTCAGTTTATTTTTAAACTTAGTTTTGAGGGTGTTGGGATAAATTTTAAGTTTTGAGGGTGTTTGTTGCAAATTTAAAAGTTTTGGGTATTTTTGTCAATATAAAATTTTAGGGGCTGCTTGCAATTTATATATTTTCATTGTAGATTTGATGCTTGTAATTTATAGATTTTAGTGTAGGTTTGAAATTTTCAAGCATTTTCTATGAGTTTTAAATTTTTGAGCTTGTTTTTGCTAAATTTGAAAAGTTTTGTATTGTTTTTTCAAAGTTAAAACTTTTATTGGGATGTTGGTTTTCAGTTTATTGGTTTCGTTTGAAACTCTTATTTTTATAAATTTATAATTTTATGGTGGTTTTGCAAGTATTTATAGTTTTAGGGTGTTTCTGTATATTCTAAATATGTTGGGGTTGTTTGTATCTTCTTGAATTTCATTGTAATGTTCAGATTTGAAATCTTCAGTTTATTTTTTAAACTTAGTTTTTAGGGTGTTGGGGTAAATTTTAAAATTTTGAGGATGTTTGTTGCAAATTTGAAAGTTTTGGTGTTTTTAAGAATCTAAAATTTTAGGGGCTGCTTGCAATTTATAGATTTTCAGTGTAGGTTTGAAATTTTAAGCTTTTTTTGTAAGTATTAAATTTTTGAGCTTATTTTTCTTAAATTTTAAAAGTTTTGGGGTGTTTTTTGCAACGTTAAAACTTTTTAGGGGGATGTTTTTATAAATTATAAATTTTTGGGGTTGTTTATATCTCCTTGAATTTATTTTAGATATGAAATCTCCTTGAATTTGATGTTGATTGTAATTTTAATAAGTTAAAGGTGTTTTCTATAAATGTGTTAATTTAAAGGTGTTTTGTGGCGGTGAGCAGTGAGATAGAGATAGAGATATAGAGATATATATAGTAAGTAGGCACGTCGTTGCATGTGTTTGCTTCATATGTGAGTGGAAACTTCGGGGGCAAAGCGTCAAGAAAGAGTTCATAAAAGTACAATAGTTGTGGTAACTATTGATTTTAGGGGCTATATGTAAATATTCACATATATTTCTATAAATTTTGAATTTTGAGGGTGTTTGTTGCAAATTTAAAACTTTGGGTGTTTTTGCAGAATCTAAAATTTTAGGGGATGCTTGTAATTTATAGATTTTTAGTGTAGGTTTGAAATTTTCAAGCATTTTCTATGAGTTTTAAAATTTTTGAGCTTAGTTTTGCTAATTTTGAAAAGTTTTGTATTGTTTTTTCAAAGTTAAAACTTTTTAGGGGATGTTGATTTTCAGCTTTATTGGTTTCGCTTAAAACTCTTATTTTTTGTAAATTTATAATCTTTATGGTGTTTTGTACAAGTATTTATAGTTTTGGGGTGTTTTCTCAGAATTCTAAATCTTTGGGGTTGTTTGTATCTTCTTGAATTTCATTGTAATGTTTCAGATCTGAAATCTTACATTTATTTTTAAACTTAGTTTTTAGGGTGTTGGGGTAAATTTTAAAATTTTGAGGGTGTTTGTTGCAAATTTGAAAGTTTTGGGGTGTTTTTTGAGAATCTAAAATTTTAGGGGCTGGTTGCAATTTATAGATTTTTAGTGTAGGTTTGAAATTTTAAGCTTTTTTGTAAGTATTAAATTTTTAGCTTTTTTGTTAAATTTTAAAAGTTTTGGGGTGTTTTTGCAAAGTTAAAACTTTTTAGGGGATATTTTTATAAATTATAATTTTTTGGGGTTGTTTATATCTCCTTGAATTTGTTTTAGATATGAAATCTCCTTGAATTTGATGTTGGTTGTAATTTTAAAAGTTAAATGTGTTTTCCATAAATGTGTTAAGTTAAAAGTGTTTTGTGAAAAGTGATGAGCAGTGAAATGTAAACAAATGATCTTAGACTAAATGGAACAAGAAAATATGAACAAGAACACCTCTAGGCCTTTTTATATATAGAGGAGAGGATATGGGAGTAATAGAAGCACATGATGAAAAATCAAATTTCAAAACATAAGGGAATGTTAGACAAGTAATCTTTAGTAATACCACTAAATTAGAACGATATACAAATTTTTTGAAGAACATTTTATAGTCTACCAAATGACATAAAAGGACAATATTTAGAGACATATTATCATAAATTCTCATCACCAATAAATGAAAAACTATTGTCAAGACATCCAAGTTATTTAAACAGTATAATAACTAAAAATAAAAATATTAAAGATGATTTACCACACAAAATAGCATATGTTTACAAATGCATAAATAATTACTGTATTAAAAGCTGTATACAAACCAAAGTAATGCAAAAAAAAAAAACAAGTAAAGAAATGACTGAAATCTGCAAAAAAAAATTAATTTCACAATATGAATTTCTTGAGCGCAGCAAGCGTGGTGGTACCTCTAGACTCAAAAAACGCAGACAACCTGTCAAAAAATATCAAAAGTCAAAAATAATGAAAAAGCCGAAGTCCTTTGTATATAAAAAAACTAACCACGGTGTAAGAAGATATAAATATAACCAAAACCAAAATGAATTTCTACCAAAAGAAAATATGTAACTAGACGAAAAGATAAAAGCAAATGTACATGTTTTAAGTGTGGGAAAAAAGGACATCTGGCAAATGAGTGTTATAGTAACAAGAGAGTTAATATAATTTTAGACGAACTAAGTGAATATGAAATAGTATCGGTGTTATAACACTTCAATTATCCGAATATTAATCTATGCTTAGTAGCAAACAAGTATCCCGTATTAAAGACATAATTTAGTTAATCTACTTCAAGAGGAACCGAACCAGCAGTTTGGACGTCTCAAGTGGCCGACATCTTGCGAGGCTGGCTCAAAAGGTGGTACATGTCGTCATATCAGCACTCTCGCTAGGCCGACTCGACAAAGCAGCCCACTCGACCATCTCCTCTATCGACATCTTGTGAGGTCGGGTTCGGCTACAGACATGCCGCCATATTTCCAAGATTCCCGCTAGGCCGACTCAACAAGCAGCCCACTCGACCATTCCTTTGCTAGCCTCTTGTGAAGCCGACCCAAAGGGCGGTACGAGTTGACCTCTTCGGATATGCCGACTCCATAAGCGACCCGCTTGACCGGCTGGTCAACATCTTGCGAATCTGACTCAAAAGGCGGGACTACTCGACATGCCACCTAGGATAGGAAGACGATGACGTGCCTCGAGCCTCCCGCTAGCCATGAATCATTGTCACATTGAATACGAGATTAGAGCCATCAATTCTCTATGCTCAAAGATCTTTAAGACACGTCGTACCACGTGCTCCCTGTCATTTCGCATTAAATACCGACACGACTCCATCCACTCAACTGGCAGCACGTGTAAAGGCGAGTCTAACTCAGCCGCTGACCCATGCTTGATCGTAGTGACCCTCATCCACTAGCCAACCGACACCTGTAAAGCAAGGGCTGACTCAACCGCCAGCTATCACTCGGCCGAAGTTACCAAACTATCCTCTGTTACTTCTATAAATAAGAAAATTGTTAACAATACAGGTATGCAATCTGAACCTATATTTTAGAACTCTCAGTTCAATTTCTATTTCCCCACTCAAGATTATCAACTAACTTAATCGTCAAAGGAACCACCGAGGATCCAACCCCAACCTCTTATGATTTGTGACATGTGCAGAACAGATCAGGGGGCTTCAGAACTAGATATGTGGAGAGGTTAGAGGACCCTAATCATCTGACAATCCATAATTAATTGACTGTGTGATCCATAGCATCAACATTTTGACGCCCACCATGGGGCCTTTTTTTCTTCTCTGATAAATCATGTCCGGTTCGGGGCCTACGCCTGGTCGCATCATCCTTGAAGAGGCACCTTCAGGTTATGTCACCCAATCTCAGCATGAGGAATCCACCCAGCGGATTACTCATTCCTTTCAGCCAGCTCGCTGCCCTTTCCAATGAACTCCTCAGCCGACTTCCTCCCTCATAACCAGCTCTGACATTTGTTCCTCCCCCTCCGCTAGAGAGACTAGTCGTCCCTCCTCTGCTTGAGCATGTCGATCACACTACTCAGCAGTAAGACCGTGTTGACCGCGCATCTCCAGCATTGCGCCAGCAAGCCCACTTCATTGACCCTCTCAAACAATCCTCGCCCGCAGGGAAGGAATGGGAGAGAGTTTGAGTTCTCGAAGGGCCCCGCCGAGAGCGACGGAGAAGGACGCCTCACGCCTCAACCCCATCATGTCGCCCTGTGTCCATCACCGCCATTACCAAGATTCGATATGACCGGTCTTATCGACCGATCGCCGAGGCCATTGGAGGGAACACCCCCCTCACAGACGACATCATGAAGGCCGCCTGTGAGAAATTCAAGATGCCGCAGGTGGAAAAGTATAAGGGAGAGGGAGACCCAGCCGAGCATGTTCGAATTATTATGATATGATGAACATGCTGCAGGCGCCTGAGGCAATCGTTTGTAGTTGCTTCCCTATCACTTTGACAGGGAGCGCCAAACTCTGGTGGAATGCTCTAGAGAAGAAGTCTATCGAAATTTTTGAGCAGCTCAGCCAGAAGTTTGTGCATCACTTCTTGGCTAACACCAAGCAAAAGTTTCCGCCTTATGTACTAATACAAATGAAGCAAGAACCCGGAGAAAGCCTCCGAAATACTTCAAGAGGTTCTAGGCAAAGAGACTAGAGGTTGACAACACTGGGAGCCAAGTTGTCATGTCCACCATTGTGGCCGGCTTGTTAGATAATGAACTGGCCGACTCACTCACCAAGAAGCAATGTACCACCTATGAGCAGTTGATAACTAAAGCTCATGGGTACATGGACATGGAAGACGCCCGAGAGTTTAAAAGTACAGCTAGGGCAATAGAAGTAGCAGTGATAGCAGCAGCAGCGGCAACGATGACTTTAGCAACATCACCCCCAGTGCCAGTAGTCCCTTGTAGGCAATAAAAATTGCCTTAATCCCTACACAGCAACTCGGAATGAGCAAAAGAGCTTAAGGGTCCATCCGAGTGAAGTCAGTCCGCCTAAAGGTTAAATTCATCCAATGCTCGACTCTACAAAATAGACAAAGTACCGATATCTCGAATCGAAGGAATTGGGCAAAATGACCAAACAATTGGTCGGCTCGCCGAGATAGTCGATTCTCATATATAATTCGTCCGTTCCGACGCACGGCTTGAAAGTTACAACTCGCTCGGCCGTAGCATGTTCTCACGCAAGCCTTAGAAAACGCTTAAGAGACAAAAGAGGAGGTTCGCCCCGCCGCGAGGCTCGACGCTCAACCGAGGTTCGCATGGAGCGGAGTTCGATCTTAACACGAGGTTCGCGACGAAACGAAGCTCAACAATGGTCCGACGAGGTTCGCCACAGCAGCGAACCTCGACATTCAACCGAGGTTCGCCACAGCAGCGAACCTCGACACTCAACCGAGGTTCACCTACAGCAGCGAATCTCGACATTCAATCGAGGTTCGCCACAGCAGCGAACCTCGACACTCAACCGAGGTTCGCCTACAGCAGCGAAGCTCGACACTCAACCGAGGTTCGCCTACAGCAGTGAACCTCGACACTCAACCGAGATTCACCCACCGCAGCGAACCTCGACATTCAACCGAGGTTCACCTACAGCAGTGAATCTCGACATTCAACCGAGGTTTACCTACAGCAGTGAATCTCGACATTCAATCGAGGTTCGCCTACAGCAGTGAACCTCGACACTCAACCGAGGTTCACCTACAGCAGCGAATCTCGACATTCAACCGAGGTTCGCCACAGCAGCGAACCTCGACACTCAACCGAGATTCACCCACCGCAGTCAACCTCGACATTCAACCAGGTTCACCTACAGCAGCGAACCTCGACACTCAACCGAGGTTCGCCTACAGCAGTGAACCTCGACATTCAACCGAGGTTCACCTACAGCAGTGAATCTCGACATTCAACCGAGGTTCGCCTACAGCAGTGAACCTCGACACTCAACCGAGATTCGCCCACCGCAGCGAACCTCGACATTCAACCGAGGTTCACCTACAGCAGTGAACCTCGACACTCAACCGAGGTTCGCCCACAGCAGTGAACCTCGACATTCAACCGAGGTTCACCTACAGCAGTGAATCTCGACATTCAACCGAGGTTCGCCTACAGCAGTGAACCTCGACACTCAACCAAGGTTCGCCTACAGCAGTGAACCTCGACACTCAACCGAGGTTCGCCACAGCAGCGAACCTCGACATTCAACCGAGGTTCACCTACAGCAGGAATCTCGACATTCAACCGAGGCTAGACCAAAGGCACGCTTCAAAACGACTTGCTCAAGAGGCGGTAGACCACCAATACCAGGTTCTACGCGGAGCGGAGCACGCATCTTTACATGAGCATCAAAGTGTGACAAGGCTCGCCGACGAGGTTCGCCACAACAAAGGCTTAACGAGGCTCGCCTGCCACACTGAAGTCCGACGAGGTCCATCGCCTCGCAAGCATCGTAGCGCCCACGCCATCGGAAGCAGCCCCGCTTAATCGTGAGCGCCGCTATCGTGAGCAGCCACAGCATCAGAAAGTACCGCGACGACACGCGCAGCTCCAATAAATAGCTAAAGCCCAACGGGCCGGGCGAAATGGAAAAGGTCCGAGGGCTTTTGGAATTTGGAGAGATCAACACTTGTGCACGAAAGAGATCGAAGCTTTCATCGCGAATCTCAAGATCATCTCGCAACTCGCTCGATCGTCAACGGAAGCAATCTCAACGCGGAGCATTGAGTGAAGCATCGACGCCACCGAGAACCCACCTTAAAAGAGAAGTCAATCAATCTTCTTCCTCTCCGAATCGGAGAAAATTTGATTGTAAACCCATTCATTCAATCAATAAACTTTTTCGACCCTACGTAAGATGGCTAACTAATAGGGAGCAACCATTCATTCCGGCGAACTGTGGTGGCTAATCGCATAGTTGCGCTGAACCGAGGTTCGAACCTTGGTTCTTGAGTTTGATCGAGTAAGAATGAGGAGTTCCTCTCCTCCGGGCATCTAGCCCGAAGACACGCTAGTGTAATTTAGTCTCAGATGAGACTTCAAACCCGCGGGCTCGTGTTGAATCTTCGAGCGAATCTCGAACCGCCTTATGTCTCTTGACAAGGCTCCAAGAGCTTGCCAACAGCTAAGAAGTGGGTGGTTAAGCGCACTCTATCCCAACTTCGAGGCCATTAGCCAAACTTTGCTTCACGGGCTAACCTCGCCCGCCCGTGGAAAGGAAGGATCTCTCGCAGGTCCACTTCTCACGCGCGCAAGGCTAGCCCACGACACAACCAAGCTCGCAGTAGGCTCGAAGCTTTGGTCTCGCTGGATCGCTTCACTATCGCCCAAAGATGGCCAAACGAATCAGGGTCGAATCGAGGAGGAACGCCACGAACCTCGCCATTGCACCCCAAGTCGTGAACCTGCGTCATCATCGGGGTTCATTTAAAACAAGACGAACGCCGCCTACCGCTAACCTCGCCACAACGTGAGGTCCTCTCCAAAAGGGATGAGCCTTGTCCAAGTGGCTAACCTCGCCACAACGTGAGGTCCTCTCCAAAAGGGATGAGCCTTGTCCAAGTGGCTAACCTCGCCACAACGTGAGGTCCTCTCCAAAAGGGATGAGCCTTGTCCAAGTGGCGAACCTCGACAACAACACGAAGTCCACTCAAACACGACGAAGCCTCGCCCGAGTGGCGAACCTCGCCAACAATATGAGGTCCTCTTGAAAAGAGATGAGCCTAGTCTCGAGTGGCAAATTTCGCCAACAACATGAGGTTCCATCAAAACCGCATTTAACATCACTGCTGACTAACCTCGCCATAGCAAGCATCAAAATGACGAACCTCGCCATCATGAACCTCGACACGGGTGTCATCAGCAAGACGGCTCGCTATGTTGACTAACCTCGCCATAGCAAGCATCAAAATGATGAACCTCGCCATTTTGAACCTACCCAACAACATGAGGTCCATTCTAAACCGTGATGAACTCGCTCAAACAAATAACCTCGCCTACAAGACTAACGCCGCCCGCCATGGTGCCCAAGGGCTAACTCGCTTACAACGCGGAGGTCCCCTTGAAGGATGAGCTCGCTTGAGTGGCTAATCTCGCCAAAGAACATGAGGTCCCTCTAAAAGGGATGAACCTCGCCCAAGCAATGAACTTCGCCAACATGAGGTCTCCTCTACAGATCTAACTCGGCAGGGCAACCTCACGCCGTAACCAAAGGAAAACCAAGAACCTCGCCATGTTCGCCAAACTCGACTCGTGAGCCTCTCATATGAGGCTCGCTTGTCGAATCAAATGGGGTACACCCACTGATCTCCGCGGATTACCTCACTCGCAAGCTGATGCTAGTCATATGCAATCTCATTCTTCTGTGAAGCTTATCTGCGATCGTGCCCAATGTTCATCGGCACACCGGTTGGGTATTTGGCGATTATCGACCCGTCAACTAGGCGAAGGCGGTTTTGCTATAAGAAACAAGCTGCCCACGGTGGTCATTCCCCGAGTGACTATTAACATGGTTGGGAGAAGTGGGAGCATGACCCCAACAGCCCCGAATCGCCCGACCTTGAGTATTCCCGGGGTTCACGGTAGCATTAATCAATAGTCAAAGCTTATCGAAGCACCGAGTCTCGTTAGGGGCGGCAATCCCGTTTGACTATAGCCAATTGGTGGGTACTCAAGAATTCGAGAACTCCCAAGATTGCCACGCCTCAACCTTCAAATATCGATTTTTGATCGCCGCCCCTCATGGCCGATAAAGAGGAAGAGATGGCAAAGAAGATCGATGTCCACCGGTCATCCGAGACAGAGTCGAACCCACGATAAAAGAGCGAGATCATAAGTTACATGATTTCCAAAAGCACCGGATGCCCTTACGCCCAAGGGCGATCTAAAGAGCCGGGGTGACTAGACCATACCCCTAATGGGATGATGTCTCATATCCTCGAAATTCAAACCCCTGGACCTCCTGGGTTCGATGGCAAGGGTTCTTCTACCCAACACATTTACTACTTCCAAAGCAAACCGACACATAATGGGAAATGATCCCGTTGTGGGTTGTTCATTGGCACCCTCAAGGGGTTGCTTTTGAATGGTTTAATGATTAGAACTGGGTCCATCACTGCTGGAAGGACATGGAAAGGCTCATCATAGCCGATTCTTCGACGATGACACAGAGTATCTATGGCAACCCCGCTAGTCAGAAGCGAGGAAGAAAGAATCAGATGCAACTTTGTTAAGAGATTGAGGAGATCGGCTGCGTGCGGTGATCGATTTCGAGACCACTCTCATCGAGATGTGCCTAATAATCTCTCCATCAACATTTTGTCTAATATGGTATTTGCGTAGCTCACTCGTGGAAAGACTTAACCCGCCAAGGAGAACAAGTCGAGAGCTGCTCGCCGCATGGAGGTTGAAGAGCTATTTGAATTTGAGGAGGTGGCGACCAAGATACCTTAGTGGTGGCGACCGCTTCCTCATCAAAACTCTTTTCAAGTAAGCCCCTGATGGCACCTGCCGAGCTTGCCAACGCGGAACCAAGCTATGGGACCGACTATGAAGACTTGGCTACAATCGGCCAAAGATGATCGTTGATGCTTACATGCATCAATCGCCAGAGGACCAGCATCCGACGGTAAATTTTTAAAGAAGTACTACCCGTAGTCTTCTTTCAAACCCCTACTAAGTTGTCATGTTAACAATCACCTCTGATAACTAATTTTCTCTAAATTCCTCCGCCAATCCTCGTCAATAGGATGGTGAATTTTCTCTAAATTCCCTCGCCAATCCTCCTCAACAAGATGGCGGGTCCCCAAAACTATCATGTTAACAATCACCTCTGATAGTTCCCTCAAAATTTCCTCCGTCAATCCTCTCAAATAGGATGACGGGACCACTCCCACTGTCATGTTAATATTACACCTCTGATAAATCAACTTACCAATCCTCTTCAATGGGATAGTAAGTCCTCAAAGTCGCTCCGTCGCGACAATCCTGTCATGTTAACATTTTACCTCTGGCAAATTAACTTACTAAGCCTATTCAATGGGATGGTAAGCCTTCAAAGTTGCCCCAATCGCAACAAATTCTTGTCGGGTTAACAATCACCTTTGACAAACTCCCCTTCCAATCCTTGTCAACAGGATGGCGGGCCCACATAACCGCTATGTTAACAATCACCTCGATAGTCCGCACCGTCATTCCGCAAATGGCGTTGTCCAATCAAGTCGCCATACCCTATTCCCATCATAGTTGTTATACTTCCGAAGTTATCAACAACTAGATTCTTCTTGGTCATATGTCGTCATACCCTACGTGTCCTTTGAGCGACGATCATTTCCATATCGCCACTTGTCCGAGTGACTTTGGGTTAGATAGTGGTTAACCAAGCAATATACCCCTATCAACTCCCTCACCAATAGTGGCCTACCATGCGATGTGCCTCTATTTTAACCATAGTCGCTATACTCCCATGTCAATGAACGACTTGACTACTCCCACATGATCATTCCTCTAAATGATTTTGTTCGTAATCACCGTTGTTATACTCTCACGCCATCAACAACTTGATTGCTTTTGATCGCGATCGTTATACTTTTATGTCAATCAACGATTCGATCATTTCCACATGATGGCCTACCATGCGATGTGCCTCTATTTCAACCATAGTCGCTATACTCCCATGTCAATGAACGACTTGACTACTCCCACATGATCATTCCTCTAAATGATTTTGTTCGTAATCACCGTTGTTATACTCTCACGCCATCAACAACTTGATTGCTTTTGATCGCGATCGTTATACTTTTATGTCAATCAACGATTCGATCATTTCCACATGATGGCCTACCGGCGATTTGCCCTTATCTTTTAATCCAGCGAGCGACTAAGGATAGAGGGAGATTTTAGCACTAAGCCTAAAAGAAACTCCTCGCAAACTCACCATACCGAGGGGAAAAGTATGGCTAGCCCGATTCAAGCGGTGTCGGTAAAGCCACATCAAACTGCTGATAGTCGGGGTTTGCTAAAAATCCTAGAGGGCTTATCATTAGCCGCAAGTGAAGAATTCAAATTTACCGTGTTCGTTAGAAGGTTCCTCGCTCGATGCACTTGCGGCGACCATTTTACAAGTCTTCATATCCAAAGTGTTCCGCACTCCATTCAACCACATTCAAGTCCAAAACTTTGAGGGGGTTTTGTAGGCAATAAAATTGCCTTAATCCCTACCACAACTTCGGAATGAGCAAAAGAGCTTAAGGTTCCATCGAGTGAAGTCAGTCCGCCTAAAGGTTAAGTTCATCCAATGCTTGACTCTACAAAATAGACAAAAGTGCTGATATCTCTCGAACCGGAAGGAATTGGGCAAAATGACCAAACAATTGGCTCCGTCTCGTCGAGATAGTCGATTCTCATATATAATTAGTCGGTTCCGGCGTCACGGCTTGAAAGTTACAACTGCTCGCCGTAGCATGTTCTCACGTAAGCCTTAGAAAACGCTAAGAGACAAAAGAGGAGGTTAGTCACGGCTGCGAGGCTCGACGCTCAACCGAGGTTCGTGACGCGGAGCGGAGTTCGATCTAACACGAGGTTCACACGAAACGGCTCAACAATGGTCCGACGAGGTTCGCCTACAACGGTAACCGCCGAGGCTCGCCTAATAACGCCGGTTCGACGAGACTCGCTTACAACAAGAGTTTGACGAGGCTCTCCCGCAAAGATCAAAGTCAAACGAGGATCGCCAAGCCGGCTCGACACTCAACCGAGGTTCGCCACGCCAGCGAACCTCGACACTCAACCGAGATTCGCCACCGCAAATAACCTCAACATTCAACCGAGGTTCACCTACGGCGGTGAATCTCGACATTCAACCGAGGTTTACCTACGCAGCTGAATCTCGACATTCAACCGAGGTTCGCCACAGCGAACCTCGACACTCAACCGAGGTTCACCTACGGCGGTGAACCTCGACACTCAACCGAGGTTCACCTACGGCGGTGAACCTCGACACTCAACCGAGATTCGCCCACCGCAAATAACCTCAACATTCAACCGAGGTTCACCTACGGCGGTGAATCTCGACACTCAACCGAGGTTCACCTACGGCGGTGAATCTCGACATTCAACCGAGGTTCACCTACGGCGGTGAATCTCGACATTCAACCGAGGTTCGCCACGCAAAGGAACCTCGACACTCAACCGAGATTCGCCACCGCAAATAACCTCAACATTCAACCGAGGTTCACCTACAGCAGTGAATCTCGACACTCAACCGAGGTTCGCCACGCCAGCGAACCTCGACATTCAACCGAGGTTCACCTACAGCAGTTGAATCTCGACATTCAACCGAGGTTCGCTTACAACAAAGGAACCTCGACACTCAACCGAGGTTCGCCACGCAAAGGAACCTCGACATTCAACCAGGTTCACCTACGCAGCGAATCTCGACATTCAACCGAGGTTCACCTACGGCGGTGAACCTCGACACTCAACCGAGGTTCACCTACGGCGGTGAATCTCGACACTCAACCGAGGTTCACCTACGGCGGTGAATCTCGACACTCAACCGAGGTTCGTGACGCGGAGCGGAGTTCGATCTTTACATGAGCATCAAAGTGTGACAAGGTTTCTGCGCCGCCGCTGGTCTGACGAGGTTCGCCACAACAAGCTGGCTTAACGAGGCTCTACCGCCACGTAGTCCCGACGAGGTCCACCGCCCACGCTATCGTAGTGTACCGGCGCTATCAGAAGCAGCCCCGCTTAATCGTGAAGCGCCGCAGCATTGTAGAGTAAATGACAGACAGCAACCGCGACGATTACGCGGCAGCCCAATAATAGCTAAAGCCCAACGGGCCGGGCGAGCCGAAAAGGTCTGAGGGCTTTTGGAATTTGGAGAGATCAACACTTGTGCACGAAAGAGATCGAAGCTCTTCATCGCAATCTCAAGATCATTCGCAACTCGCTCGATCGCCAACGGAAGCAATCTCAGCGTGAGCATTGAGTGAAGCATCCTATCGCCACCGAGAACCCACCTTAAAAGAGAAGTCGAATCAATCTTCTCTTCCTCTGTAATCGAGAAAATTTGATTGTAAACCCATTTATTCAATCAATAAACTTTTTTCGACCCTACATCCCTGTGGCACTAGCAAGAATCACAGCTAGCCCCTGCCGCCTCGACCTGCAGCCTGGCGGGAGTAGCGCCCCTCCACCCAGGCGTGGGTCCCCCTGCAGCCCACTCACCATTCTAGCTCTGCCCACCTGGGGACCGTAGGAGGGAGCTTCCCCCAAAGCCATTCCTCATAGCTCTCAACACCTCTCTCACCGACGCCCTCCATTTGGTGCAACAGGAGGGACTCCTCAATTCTCCACCTCCTAAGATGAGGTCGGACCCTCAGAATCGGGACATCCGATAATTTTGTCAGTATCACCGAGACCATGGCCACCTAACCAATGATTGCCGAATCCTCCAGAGGGACATTAAAGACTTAATTCAGAGAGGATTCTTGAGGAAATACCTCTCCCAGAGAGACAGGAGAGAGCCTCCACCCGGGAGAACTGACAGGAGATCCCACTCTAGGTCGCCTCACCCTTAGCAGCCTGTCGACACTCAACATCCCAGGGGGAGCAGCAAGGGCACCATCCTGGCCATCAGTGGTGGTCCCACAGTAGGAGGAACATCCAACAATGCTCGCAAGAAGTATTTCAAGCGAGCCTTACAAGTCGACCGGGTCGGCAAGAAGCCCATGACGGAAGAGTCCATCTCCTTCAGCGACTCTGATTTGGAAGGCGTGGAGATGCCTCATGAAGACCCTATCATCATCACGACTGGGATCAACTGCTTCCAAGTGAAGAGGGTCATGGTCGACACGGGCAGTTTGGCGGACATCCTCTATATCGATGCCTTCAACCAGATGGGTATCGACAGATCTGAGTTGCAACCTTGTCTAGGCCCGATCATTGGATTCACGGGGTATGCAATCATACCGGAAGGGATAATCACTCTCCCCCTAACGGTTAGTGAGCCTCCCCATCAATCCACGATGCAGACCTAGTTCCTGATAATGAATATCAAGTCAGCCTGCAATGTTATTTTGGGACGAGCAGCCCTTAATAGCTTGCGGGCAATACCTTCCACCTATCACTAGTTGATCAAGTTTCTAACTCTTATGGGGGTCGGAGTGGCCAGGAACAACCAACGGGAGGCTAGATCCTACTACATGCTCTCGATAAAGGGGAAAGGAACCTCTGAGACCCTACCCATTGAGAAGATAAGCCTCCAGATGGGGAAGAAGATGGAGCGAGAGAGGAAGAATCCCGTCGAAGAGCTCCAAGAGATACCGATCGACCGAGAAGGGGTGAAGAAGGTCAAGATCGGATCCAACCTTGCTGAACCTCAACGGAGTGCCATCATAGCCTTCCTACTTGCAAACGCGGACGTGTTTGCTTGGGGACCTAAAAACATGCCAGGGATTCCCCCTGAGGTGGTGAGCCGTGAGCTCTCAGTCGATCGACACGCCAAGCCGGTCTGACAGAAGGAGAGGCATCTCGGTCCAGAGAGGCAGAAGGCGGCCGCAGATGAAGTCGAACGGCTCTTACAAGCTGGCTTCATTCGGAAAGTTCAATATCCAGAATGACTATCCAATGTGGTGCTGGTGAAGAAGACGCTCAACGGATGGAGGATGTATGTCGACTTCACAGACCTCAATAAGGCCTGTCCTAAGGACAGCTACCCTCCCTCGGATCGACCAATTGGTAGATGATAGCGAGCCATGAGCTACTGAATTTCATGGATGCCTTCTCAGGCTTCAACCAGATCCTTATGGCGGAGCATGATCAAGAGAAGACTTCCTTCATCACTGACCAAGGGACCTATTGCTACAAGGTGATGCCCTTCGGTCTCAAGAATTTAGGGGCCACTTATCAGAGGTTGGTCAACAAAATATTCAAGCCCCAGCTCGGCCGCAATGTGGAGGCATATGTGGATGACATCCTAGTGAAGTTAAAGCAGGCGCCATCTCATGTGGCGGATTTGGAAGAAACTTTTTTCATCCTCCGGTGCTACTGCATGAAGCTCAACCCGGTCAAGTGCACTTTTGGAGTGCAGTCGAGAAAATTTTGGGATTTATGATCACCCAGAGAGGCTTTGAGATCAACCCCGAGAAGATAGCCGCCATAGAGCAGCTACCCGAACCGTACACTATGAAGGATGTGCAGAGGCTGAATGGAAAGATAGCAGTGTTGGGCTATTTCCTTTCCAAGTTGGTCGAGAGGAGCCACCCTTTCTTCAAGATCCTAAGAGGAAGCAAAGAGCTGAAGTAGGGCCAGAGTTGGACGGCAGAGTGCAGTGAGGCCTTCAGAGACCTCAAGGCATACTTGAGTATCAAGCCGCTGCTGAGTCAACCAATAGAGGGAGAAGCCTTGTTCCTCTACATGGTCGTGTCTCCCGAAGCTATCAGTTCTGTCCTGGTTCGAGAAGAGGACAATATCCAGAAGCCGGTGTATTATGTCAGCCGGATCTTGAAGGCGGGTGAGCTCAACTACTCCCTCATTGAGAAAGCTTCCTTCCTCCTCATTATCATAGCTCAGAGACTCTGCCCTTACTTTCAAGCACACTCCATCATTGTGCGGATGAACTTGCCATTGAAGAAGGCACTCAGTACCCCAACCACTTCAGGAAGGATGATCACTTGGTCGGTCAAACTCAGTGAGTATGATGTACAGTTCGAACCAAGGAAGACCATCAAGGCCCAAGCTCTTGCCGACTTCCTCATCGAGTCGACCACAACAGAAGATGAACCATCTCCTCCCTTGCCTCCAAGTCAATCCAAACCTCCAGCATCTCAAGCAATTAGAGTGCCCGCTTCCCAGGCGCGTCGCGACCTTGAGCACAACTCATCGGAATTTGAGTCCTAGTGGATGCTAAAGGTGGACGGGTCCTCTGGTGAAGCCGGCAGCGAAGCAGGAGTCGTCATGCGCAGCCCTGACAGGTCGACACATGAGCACTCCATTGCCTTCAATTTTTCAGCCTCCAACAATGAGGCTGAGTATGAAGCTCTTTTGGTAGGCCCTCGAGCCACCTTGGCGGCCAAGGCTGAGCGCCTTTACATATTGGCCGACCCCCAACTTGTAGTTCATTAAGTAAATGGAGAATATGTGGCCAAAGACCCGAGGATGATTCTACATCTAAAGGCGGTTAAGGAGCTGCTGAACAACTTTACAGAATCCATAATCGCCCAGGTCCCCCGCGCTCTCAATGCTCGGGCGGACGCCCTATCCAAGCTCGGATCCACTAGCTCAAGAGGTGAGCTGAGACCCATCCACACTGACGTTCACAAGTGCCCAAGCATTGCAAAGACGTCGAAGCAAGTTACGCAGGCTGAGGCCCAGAACCTTGTTGGATGGATCCAATCATTCAATATCTAACAGAGGGGACTTTGCAGAGAATGCTGCAGAAGCCAGAAGTCTGCATAAGAATGCTCTCCGATACCTCCTGCTCGATGATCAACTCTATCCGATGTCATACTCGGGCAGCGGCATGGGGCCCTACCTCCGGTGTCTTCGGCCGACTCAGGCCAGCTATGTTCTTAAGGAGATCCATGAAGGGACTTGTAGAAATCACCCAGGGGCCAGGACTCTTATCCAGAAGATCATTCGCCAAGGGTGCTACAGGCCCACCATCCTAGCCGAGTCCAGAAGACTCGTGTCCCGCTGCAAGAAGTGTCAGCTCTTCTCGAGCATCCCTCGAGCAGCCGCCACCGAGCTAACCTCCATATTGAGCCCAATTCCATTCACCCAATGGGGGTTAGACTTACTGGGCCTCTCCCAATAGCCTCCGGGCAGCGGAGATTCTTGATCGTGGTCATCGACTACTTCACCAAATAGATCAAAGCCGAGCCCTTAGCCAAAATTGACGAGAGCAACATCACCAATTTTGGGTGGAGATCCATCGTGTGTCGATTCGGTGTCCCCCTTTCCTTCATCATCGACAATGACACCCAATTTGACAGCGAAGGCTTCTCAAGCTTCTGTCAAGAGTGGAACATTTATGGGAAATAAATGATGTCCTAGAGGTGCAAGTATACAACCTTCAAGTTATAGTATAAAGAGTTATCGATCCCACGAGGAACGGGTTTTGTAAGAGTTAGTCCAATTTGGTTCTCAAATTATGCGTGACAATTAGGGGTTATTAAACATGAGAGTAAGTGGTGAACATGGTTGTGAGAGATTAGCGCATGAATGTGGATTATGCGCAAATAAAAGAAAACGAGGAAGAAATTGTGTGTGAGGAGATTAGAGGATGTGAAGGTGAATGGAGTGCAAATAAACACAAAGTGAGAGTAAAAAGATTAGAGAGTGTAAGTAAATTTGTGCAAAAGAAAACAAGATTGAGAGAGAGGGAGAGTAAAGGAAAATCAAATCAAGAAGGAAAAATCAAGAAAACAAAATCAAGAACAAAGAGGCAAAACAAGAAATGTAAAAGATGGAGAATTTAATTAAAGATATTGAGGAATCTAGAATTGAATCCACTAGCTAATCTCATTTATGAATTCATGAAGTATTCTCTTTTAATCATATTTTACTATAGATTTAATGGGTATAGCCTATCCGACCACTTTTAAGGCAAGCATAGCCTATCCTAAAGTTCATCTAAGTAAAATTAAAACTCATGAGAAAAATAACAACAAGATAGTAATCCTAGAATTCATTAGCATACTCTATCCTACCACTTTTAAGGCAAGCATAGATTATCCAATACTTCTTCTATCAATTAGTTCTCTAGTTAATTATCCTAAGCATGATTATTTTAAGCACAAGAGAGTAATTTATGAATTCATAAAAGTGATTAGACTAGTTTCATGCAATCCTAAATTTCCTTCAAGGGATTTAGTTCCACATCTTAGAAAAATAAATGAAATCAAGAGAGGGAGGAGGAAAATAAACATAATTACAAGAATGAAAAAGAGCAAGAAATAAAGAAAAAGAAAAGAAGATTACAATAAAAGTAAATCTAATCTATGAATTAAAGACAAGACATGAAAGTAAATTGCATAGAATTAAATTGCATGAAAGTAAATTGCAAGAAAGTAAATTGCATGAAAGTAAATCTATTCTACAAACAAGAAAATAAAGAAGAAAAAAGAAATGAAAGAGAAACCCACAATTCCTAATTCATCTTCATCCTCCTTTTGGTCCTTGGACAAATAGAAGAGAAAGGAAATTGAAGGGTGAAAATTTTATTTATTGTGTAACAAAAGTTATAATTTTGGAAGGTCTTCTCAATTAAGAGTAACCCTCCTCTCCAAATAGAGTTTTTATAAAATATTTCACACTCAAACCTCTCCCTCAACCCCTATTTATAGCCTACAGCAATGCACATGAACCATTGGATGAAACTTGGGCTCCAAGGATCAAATCTTAGCCACAAATCGAAAGTTAATTACGCATCAATCGATTGCCAACGGTTATTAATCCTACAATCTGGCCACCGATGCCAATCGGTTAGTGAACCGATTAGAATTTAAAAACTAAAATATAGTTAGCTCCGTCTCGTCGAGATAGGCGATTTTCATTTATTATATGTTAAATTTCGCCGGATTGAGAGATATCGCTATTTCTTTGTGGCTAACATCTTGAATATTATTTTTATTTAATTTCTTTTATATTTGATCCTTGCATCTTGGCTTCGTAGATTGCTCGGCTTGATCTCGGCCGATAAAAGGTTGAAAAATAAGGAAATTTGAGTTCTCTTTTAGCCTTTATTCATTAATTCTTCATTAACCTGCAAATTAAGATAAAAATAATTATTAAGAGGATATTTATTTATATAAAATAGGTAATGAGGGTATAAATTTGTAATTAAAATGTGATAATCAAACATCCGGCTCAAATTCGCCTCGGTGGCCCATCCGAAGTGCAATGGACTTGCAAAAGCCGCCAACAAGTGCATCCTCCAAGCTCTCAAGAAGAAGGTGGGCAAAGCAATGGGAAGTTGGATCGACGAACTGCCTGGATCTTATGGTCCTACCGCACCACTCACAAGAGCTCTACGGGTGAGACCCCCTTCAAACTAGCCTATGGAGCTGAAGCAGTCGCCCCAGTTAAAGTCGGCATGCCGACCATATGACTGAGGCATTTTGATGAAGATTTGAACACTGAAGGACTTCGACTCGGACTCAACCTCATTGATGAAGTCAGAGAGAAAGCTCTTCAATCCCAAGTCATCAACCAGCAGCGCATCGCTCAGCACTACAACAGCAAGGTCCGGCCTCGAAGATTCGGCATAGGTGATCTCATCCTCCGAAGAGCCGTCTTCGATAAAGACACCAAACACGGCAAACTAGCCACCACTTGAGAAGGACCCTACACCATCCTGGAGGAGATGCATCCGGCACTTACCGCCTAAGAAGCTATGATGGAAGGATCCTGCAACATCCTTAGAACATTGAGCACCTTAGGAAATACTGTCAATAACATGGTATATAAATCTCATTACTATAAAATTTTTTGGCTAACAACTATGTGTTATTCTTTGTCTAAATATTGCCTGGACGGCTCGAAAAGACCTTGGCATCTCCATAAGACCAAGGCACTCGGCCTCTCGGTCATCATTGCCGAAAAGACCTTTGCCTCTCGGTCATCATTGCCGAAAAGACCTTGGCGTCTCCATAAGACCAAGGCACTCGACCTCTCGGTCATCATTATCGAAAAGTTATTGGCATCTCCATAAGACCAAGGCACTCGACCTCTTGGTCGTCATTGCCAAAAAGACCGTGGTGTCTCCGTAAGACCAAGGCACCTGACCACTCGGTCGTCATTTCCAGAAAGACCTTGGCACCCACATGGGGGTAAGACCAAGGCACATCAAAACCTTCTGGTCATTTCCAATTCAGAAAGACCTTGGTATCATTCTCATGAATAAAACCAGGGCACCTCGATGACTCGACCGACCTCAATCCAAAGGAGGATGTGGTTGCTCATTTGAAAATCCGAGTGCCGACAAAAGAAATGTAAGGACGAGTCACTCGACTCGTCCTATACATGTCCGACCCATTCCAGACAATCCGCTCATATCAGTTAAACAATCTTCAGTAAAAATTCAAACCATATTCACATAATTTAGATAGAAATGAAAACTTTGTAACAATAAAAGAGACAAACAAGTCCAAATTTTTATTCATACTCCAAGAAGTTACATAAAAAAAAGATACAAGTTATACAATCATTGATCCGGATTAGGAGTGGGGCTAAGCAGATCGGCACTGGTATCGGGAGCTGGGGCCTGCTGAGTGGGAGGCACGACAGGAGGGACGTCTTCTTGGTCATCCTCACCTCCTGCCTAGGAGGGGAAGCTTCATCGAGGATGATGACCTCGGTTTGTTGCAAAAGGGGGTCTGCTGGTTGCTGCCCCTCGGTGGGTTCGGCCGAAGATGGCTCGGCAGTCCCGCTAGGGGCCTGCCTCTTAACCAGCCTCTTCCTCTTCAAATTCTCTTTCTTGACTGTGAAATTTGGCCCAACCATCGCAACCACAACCTCTGCCATTCTCGACCTCAAGCTGTCTAGCTCGCCAGAAGCTAAGGACCCCCTCAGCCGCTTCTGGGGTCTAGTGGTCAAGGCTGGCCCCGCCGAAGTCGACTCCTCCCCACTCGGATCATTCGAGGGGCATTTCTTCAGAGGGACGGCTAAGAGAGCCGCCCGTGCCTTGTCAGTCTCGAACGGCGGGAACCCAAAAATTCTGGTCACTCGAAGAGATGTCGGGTCGAAGAGGTTACTCATCTCTCTCGATCCAGCATAGGACTGGATCTTCTTGAGCTGTCGACCTTCCTCGACTGACAGAATGCAAGGCTTCAATGCCTCTTTCTTGAGCTCTGGCTACGTGGGGCAGGCCAGGATTGGGTCGGCACCAATGACCCAGACGAACCGCTCCTTCCAGTCCCTGTTCATCTCTGGAGCGTTCGACACCAGCTTATGTCCGCCAAGGTAGTGGAAGAAATAGTGCGCATCCTTTCTCGTCGTCTTGATGCCGACGAGGTTGCCAAACAAGCGTAGGTTTGGCTCGACACTGACCCTATGGAAGACCACGAGGAACCCCACCAGGATAGCTATGGCGTTGGGGGTGAATTGTGAGGGCGACACCCCTAAGTTGCCGCACACCTCTTTGATGAATGGATGAAGCAGCAACCGAAGTCCATTCTCCAGATGGCTGACATGCAACAGCAACCTTCGATGATCGTGATGGTACACAGCCTCATCACTTTGTGGTATGGAGATGGTATGGGATTTGGGAAGATCGTAGAGCTAGCAATAATTTTCGGGCTCTTGAACGGTGATCTTCGTACGGATCAGCCTCAGAAGGCCAATCCTTCCCTCGTTGCAGACGATGGTGGAAGCTTGAGTAGCCATGGAAGTTGCTATAAGATCGGTGTAAGGGTTTTGTGAGGTATTGGAGAGCAAAATATTAGGGCTAAAATTCGTGAAGAGAGATCGCCTTTGGCCCCAAAGCGATATATATAGACTTTGAGGGTGACACGTGGCAAAATCAGAATGATCGACTCAATCATGTACGAATGGGCCAGATTTACCTCGATATCCGAATCCGGGCCACTTAAACGGCCTCTCTTTACTCCACAACGCCTTCGCCGAATTAAGCGATAGCACAAAGATGGCCTTTGATGTCATGATACCTTTTCAAATAGCAGCTTGGCGCTTGCCCCATGAAACATCTCATAAATTCGTCAACCGATGACTGTTTAAAATTTAGTCGACTCGGCCTATCAAACCAAACATACAACTTAATGAACCGACTACTCGCGTGACCGATTGAAAACACGGTGTAAGTCGGCCTTCGAACAAGGTCGACTCAAAAAACTAAGTTCTGACCTTAAATTGATAAAGTTATCGTCCACTTGGGCGACTCAAGTTTGTTGTCTAGGCCCTGGTACATTCATATGAAGAAATCATCAACTTGGTCGACTCCAAGATTAAGACACCGGTCGTTATTCTTAAAAATATATATATAAAAATAAGACCTCGGTGTTCATTTAAGTCCAAGGCACTTTCCGACACCTAACGGTGTCCTGCAAGACAATTCAGTTAACTAGCTTAATAGTTAGACTCACAAACGAGTCGACTCATCCTACACAACTCAACAAGCCCAGACTCAAACAAGAACAGAGAGTAAACAAAAGTATATCTTTATTTATTATTTGAAATAATTACAGGTTTATATTTACAAAAGGAGAGATACAAAAGACCTAAGCGTCTAAGCTAAGGAGAATGAGAAAAGTCCATGCCCGCCCCAGGGGTAAGGGGAAGGGTGCTAGTAGTCACTGGCGGAGGAGTCGACTGATCTCGGCTCGATCCCTTCAACCCTCTGGTCAGGAGAGTTCTCGCCTCCCTCATCTACCTTCTCGGCTGGGGCCTCATCCTCCCCGTCGTCATCCTCGTCCCCCGAGTCGGCTGCGTCAAGGTCGAGTCTTTCACCCTACCTCTCTATATCTACAAGGGCCTCCAGATAGCAAGTGACCCTTGGAGGGTAATGGAAGCGGTTGGGTGTCCCCCTCATGTCGGCCGGAAGCTGCGCCTCTAAGTAGTCATACCCTGCTTTGTAGGCGAGCGCCACCTCTGCTTTCCCGACAATACCTTGGCGGTATTCCTCGATAGCTACCGATCGGTAGACCTCGGACTCCAAGAAGTCTATTCGACTAGCAGTAGTAATTCATGCATTTAAAATTTGATGGCACTACATTCTGGGAGAGAAGGTGGAAGTATTCACCGATCACAAAAGTTTCAAATATATTTATACCTAGAAAGAGTTGAATATGCGCCAAAAAAGAGGGTTAGAACTCATGGCGGACTACGATATCGATCTTCAATATCATCCGGGTAAAGAGAACATTGTACCCGATGCACTCAGTAGAACTCCAAGCACAATGTGTCGCAAAAAATAGAAGGAGTTAATTGCAGAGATCGTGAATCATGATATTGAAGTTATTCTACAGGTAGTCATGAACAATTAATGAATATACAAGTACGACCTATATTGATTGACCGCATTAAGGAGCAATAAATGCATAATGAAGAGCTCATTGAGATCAGAAAGAGAGTATTTGAAGACAATAAAAAAACATCTAGATTCATAAAGATGATTCTTTGATGAAAGGCAGTCGTTTGTGTGTTCCAGCAGGTAAAGTTCGTAGAGTATTACTTGACGATGCTCATTGTTCGATGCTTTCATTTCACCCTAGAGGAACGCAAATGTACAAAGACCCAAAATTACACTTTTGATGGGACACTATGAAACGTGGCATCACAGAATATGTGTATAAATGCCTCATGTGTCAGCAAATGAATGTGAAACACTAGAAGACTACAAGTTTATTGCAACTATTCTCAATACCGGAATGAAAGTGAGAGCACATTATGATGGATTTTGTGATAGCTTAGCCTAGGAGCCAGTAGCAGAATAATGCAGTTTTGGTGATCGTTGATCGACTCACTAAGAGTGCTCATTTTATTCCTTTTTGAGTTAGGCAAACTACTGAATGGTTAGTGGAGCATTACATGCAAGAGATTGTACGGCTTTATGGAGTGCCAGTTTTCATTGTTTTAGATGGAGATACTCAATTCATCTCTCAGTTGGGGCACAATTTGCATGAGAGATTGGGCACTAGATTGAAATTTAGCATCACTTATCATCTGCAAATCGATCGACAATTAGAGCAAACTATGCAGATTTTTGAGGACACGCTTCGAGCGTGTGTGTTAGATTTTAGTGGTTCGTGGGAAGATTATTTACATCTTGTAGATTCTCTTAGAACAATAGTTATCGAGCCTACATTAAGGTATCACCATTTGAGGTGTTGTATGGGAGGAAATGCAGATCACCGTCATGTTAGGATGAAGTAGGAGAGAGGAAATTGTTAGGTCCCGAACTCATCCAATTATGCAAAGAGAAGATTAAGGTAGTTTGCAAGATAGCTCAGGGCAGATACCGTAGCTAGGCAAATACAGGTAGAAGGTCTTTTGAATTCAAAGTCAGAGATCACGTGTTTCTCAGGATTTCACCGACTCGTGTAGTAATTTGCTTTGGTACTCATGGAAGTTGTGTCCGCAGTATGGCGGTCCATTTGATATTATTGAGCAAGTAGGCAAGCTAGCATATAGGTTAGCATTGATGTTGTCTTTACAATGTGTGCATATTGTATTCTACATATTACAGTTGAGGAAGTACATACCCGATGAGAGTCACATCTTAGATCATTCAGAGCTGAAGATTGGAGTGGATTTATCTTACACTCAACATCCGATTTTTATCATCAACCGAAGGGAGAAGCACCTGAAAAATAAAGTTATTCCTTTAGTGCTTGTGCAATGGAATTCATCCTCACTCGGTAAAGCTACTTGGGAGCGAGAGGATTCGATAGCGAAAAAATATCCAGATTTATTGGAGGTACACATCTACCCTATTTAGAAATTTTAGGTGGAATTTTAAGGGGTTAGGATATAAGGCCCAAGATTTTTTGATTAAGTAATATATTTAATTGAGGGGATTTTTGTAATGGATAATTATTCCTACTCGATATGATGAAATTTCCTAAGCATAATTTTATTAGAATGAGATTTATGAATTAATCATGAATTGGACTTAATAGTAAAGGGATTTGCATATGTAACCCTTAGTGTTATAAGAGTAAAGGAAATAATAATTGGTTATTTTGCAAATAGGCCCATAGCCTATATATATCCCAAAATTATGGTTCCTATTCTTTTTTTTTTAGAACGTATCTTTTTGGGAGTAGGAGTTCTACATGAGAGGAAGGCCACAGAGAGAGAGGATTTGTAACAGGAGAACACGACTTTCATATCAGGCGAGGTTTCTCCACTTGTTCTCCCTTATTTGCGGATTTTCCTTTGTTTATCTCTCTCTATAATTTCGTTTAGATTTGTCAAAAATTCCTAGAAATTTGTGTTAACTATTATTATTCTTTTTTGATGATTTTTCTGATGTTTAGAGTAGATTTGATGAGATCTAATAGGGTTTACCCAAACAGAAATGTTAGAGTTGATAAAAGTTACAGGTTTTGAAACAAAACCCTAGTTCACTTAATTTTCTTGATATTTGATCTTAGAAGCATGGTAGAAATATGTTAGAAACATGTATTTTTTTATCCCTTTCATAGTTTGTAAGAGTCACAAGAAGATTCGAGGCGAAACAACGAAGGAACGAGGGGAATTGGATCAAAATAGCAGCAGCAGCCACGATCAGAGTCATCTTGTGGGTGACATCAGACATCTGATTTGTGATAAGATATTTGGTGCTGATAAGAAATCTGGTGCTTCGACACCAGGCGTCTAAAGTTAGTTTCAAATGTCTAGATAGGAATGGGAGGCTGAATTGAGCAGCGAAACAATGATTTTTATTGTTATCTTTGAGGCGTCGATTCTTTCTTCGACGTCGACTCTATTTCTAATCGGTTTGATATTTTAGACGCCTGATTGGGTTTAGTTTCATAATTAACTCTCTAATTATATAATTAATGGTCTAAATAGACTAATTAGCTACTTTAACTTTGTTTAAAGAGAGTTTATGACTATTTGATGATGTAGAAGTAGTCCCATGAGATATCTACACATATATAGAGTGTTTTGATCACTCGGTTTAACTTAGCACATGATAAATACCTATATAACTCACTATAAGGTGAATGAATGATTTAATAAAATCGTTATGAGCAGTTTTGTGCTAGAGCTAATATGTTAGGATGATGCACCAAATCTTTGTACATGTAGATGGGTGTAGAAACCTATATCCTAGACTATGGAGTGTACCCCGATGTAGTTAGTCCTAATGCATGTGTCGACTAGACAGCTGATCTCTGACCTGGACCGTTGGTTAGTAGGAACTAGGTTGTGTGAGGTTGGCATAGGATGTGGATTGTAGTGCATAAGATTACATGTGCAAATTAAATAAGAGCAGGATGGAGGATAAGTTATAATATAAATGATGTATTAAGGTTAGTTAGTTGGCCAGAAGACTCCTATGTGAGTACCTATTTTATAATTTTGTATTAGATATGTGAAACCACTTTAAGCTGGCAGATTACTCATTTCATATCCAAATAAGAGCGTAACTAATATCTTTAAAGTGTTGTTTATGTTTACATATATGTTGCATGCACAACACAACTTGAGATATCCTGTTGAGGCTTATGATCATTTTACTTTGATTCGTTTATTTCTTTCTTATCTAGCGGATAAGTTTCGAGCGAATAAGTTTCGATTATATTTGATTAGCTAACTATCGATTCTTGTAGTTCCCCATATATTTTTCTAGCCTTGACCTTACGTCAAACCTTTTTGTGGACCCCTTTTTTAGGTAATAAAGTAAGTCCGACTGCAGCGGACTAGGTTTACTTGAACAAGTAGGTTATGAGGAAGTAGCTAGAGTCATGCAGTAGCTTTTATAAATAATAATATATAATTGTTTATTTTGATTCAGTAGAAGCTTCATGTTATTCTCTAAGTACAATTATCTAGATTTGATGGCCGGGTTTGAGCCATAACTTGTATTTTATTTTGAATATTGAAGACTATCTATCTAGTGGACTGGATACTTAGACAATTTGATTCATTCTCATTTGTTTCTACTTGTTACTTCTGTGATATTTATGTTGTTGTCATGAAGCCTATACTTTTCATGTCTATTTGTATTGTGGATGGTTATAGATGTATATTACAAAACGGATTACAGGGTGTTTATAGAATATTTCTTAGTTTAGTTTAATAAATATTCTGCCCACCAAGTCATTCCTGTGTGCGGGACGTGACAACGATAAAATCTATTATATCACCAAGCCGAGCACTGGCGTAGCCAATTACTCTTTACCGTGGTCAAAGTTCTTATTTCTTGAATTTTCTAGTTTTCATTAGAATTTTTTTTTGGTTAATGATTATTTATTTGGGTTTCTTTTATAAAGTAAAAGTTTTTCGTGGTTTATTATTTTTGAACCGGCCCAGTTCCAAATTCATTCCAAGCCTTATTCAAATATGGCTATCTATTACTGTTGGAACTGTACGACTTTGTATCAGACATGCCGAGTGAGATCCTATGAGAATTTTTGCATTGAGAAATTTTATAATCTGTTTTGAGACATAGTAGTGAATAAACATTTAACTACTACTATAATGCTTGATAACCTTATTTATCTCGGCTTTGGCCAAAACTTTAAAGAATTTAATTTGTTTATTATTATTTGTTGTTTTCAATAACTTATAGTTGATCAGTTTGTTTATTACACTTTGCCTTCGTGGTATGGACAATGAGATACAATAGTGACAATTAATTGATTATTGAAACGACTTTCATGGTTACGACTTTCATTGATTAATTGATTACCCTTTGCCTTCGTGGTATGTACAATGAGATACAGGAGTGACAATGAGATACAACAGTGGATAGGAGCACTTGTCCACTAAACTTTTTATCCCTTCATTATGCTTTGAGATTTGTGCTACACATCAATGCTATCTTTGAGATTTGTGCATTTATTTGCATCACGTGCTAGCACAAATCTCAATACAAAATCAATAGATAAAAAAGCTGGTGGATATATATATATATATATATATATAGAGAGAGAGAGAGAGAGAGAGAGAGCAAGGCTCCTATAAACTTAAGTTGATAGGAGATAGTGTCCACCAACTTTTATATCCATTGATGTTACCCTGGAATAGGTGAAATCAAGAGGTACACAAATCTCAAAGATGGACTTCATATCTTTCACGGATCCCAAGGCAATATCAATGGTTAGAAAAGTTGGTGGATGACTATTCCCTATCAACTTAAGTTTATAGGAGCCTTCTATATATATATATATATATATATATATATATATATATATATATATATATATATATATATATATATATATATATATATATATATATATATATATATATAGTTTATATATATATATATATAGTTTATATATATATATATATATATATATATATATATATAATAAGTTTATATACATAAACTATATATATATATATAAACTATATATATATATATATATATATATATATATATATATACATAAACTTATTATATATATATATATATATATATATATATATATATATATATATATATATATATATATATATATATATATATATATATATATATATATATATATATATATATATATATATATATATATATATAGTAAAGCTCCTATAAACTTAAGTGGATAGGAGCCGTTGTCCACCAACTTTTCTATTGATGGGAAATAAATGGTTACCTCCTAAAGTTACAAGTATACAACCTTGATCAAGTTATAGTATAAAAGATTATCGATCCCACGAGGAACGTGAAGAAGGAAGTTAATTAAGTTTGGTTCTTTGTTTGATTATGTGCTGACAATTAGGAGTTATTTAAGAATAAAAGAAAAAAACATGGTGAAAGTGATTTGTGAGAGATAAGAGAGAGTGGTTGTGGTTATATGCACATAATAGCAAAACTAGGTTTGAGATTATATGCACATTGAGGGAATATGAGATTGAGAGAGAAGTAAAATTAATAAAATCAAGAATCAAGAATAAAGAAAATAACAAATAAATGAAAAGCAAGGATAAGAGGAAAATAAAGAAGGTAAAGTATGAAGGATTAATTAAAGATATGAGGAATCTAGAGTAGATCCACTTAGCTTATCTCAATCTTATGAGAATAAGTTGAATTTGTTAGCTAGTTTCAAACAATCTCTAGGAATCCCATAAATATTAGCTCCACACTTAGAAAAGGGTAATTTCCTAGAGGGTTCTAGCCTCAAGGTGAATTAAAGAAAAGAAAAATCTATACTAGAAAGTAAATACAAGAATTAAAGACATTGCATGAAAGTAAATTGCATGAAAGTAAATCTAAACTACAAAGCATATAAATGAACAAGAAATGAAAAGAAATAAAAAAAATAAACGATAAACCAACAACTCCTGATCTTAATCTAATCCTCCTTTTGGTCCTTGGATTAGAAGAAGAGAAAGGAAATTAAAGGGGTGAAAATTTTTATTTATTGTGTAACAAAAGTTATAATTTTTGGAAGGTCTTCTCAATTAAGAGTAACCAACCTCTCCAAATAGAGTTTTTATAACATATTTCACACTCAAATCTCTCCCTCTACCCCTCTATTTATAGCCCAATGGAGTTGATCAAATCTGTTGTGAACCAATCGGTTAGCCAATCGGTTGGCCAACCGGTTGGCTTCCAACCGAATTTGTCTTTTCTTGATTTTGTTTCACAAATTTCTCTTGGATCACTTTGGTATCTTGGGCCTTTGTTTGTCTTTAGATTTGGGCATCAAATTTTGATAGAAATTCAGAGAATTTGAGTCATTTGGGCTTTTATTCATTATTTCCTTATTAGCCTGCAAAATAAGATAAAAATAATTATTAATAATATCTTTATTCATATAACATAGGTAATGAGGGTATAACAATGTAATTAAAATATGATAATCAAATACCCCCACACCTAAACTTTTGATAGTCCTCTAGCAAAGAAAATAAAAAGAAAATCTTACTCACTTTCGCAGGAATCGCGGTTGTATTTAGCGCATACAACAAGCCTTTAAACCCCTAGATTATCCTAGTAGACGAGTTGTAGTCTCGTGAGGGTTTGCAGTGAATATACCCACAAAATTCAGTCAACTTGCCAATTTAAAGAAGTTAATGAAATCATTAATTCATTTGATATATTCAACCATTTCAAATGAAGTTGGTTAATACTCAAGAAAACGTTTTTATCATAACTCCAATGTAATTTTCTTAAGAAAATCCTTCCATTATAATTATACAAAACCAAGTTCAACTCAAAAATTTAATTTAAAAGTTTTGAAAAGAACATTCTAACTCTTTGTTTTAAACAAACTTCAAGTCTTTTAATCCATTTCATTCTTCAAGAACATATACAAATATAACTATATATAAAAACATGGTTAGTATGAACTTTTTTTACTCTTTATTCCTTGATGATTTTGTTCTTTTAATCGGGCTTTCTAAGTGACCATTTAGCGAGTTTTGGGCCAATGAATCCCAACCCAATTGGGCTTAGGTCATTAAGCATAGAAATAGTCCTGGGCTTAATTACTCATCAACTTAGGCTTAGTAAAATAGAACCACCAATAATTTTAAGAGAAATTTTTTCTTTTGTTAAGTTAGTATAATATATATATATATGTGTATATGTATATACATTCTGAAAAATATTTGGATCAAGACAACTTGAAAATTTATTTTCAACTCTAAGTTAGGCATGCAAAAATTTCATTACTTTAATTAAAAATCTAAGTTAAAACTTAAGTAAAGTATACTACTTTGAAAATCATTTCTTAAGAAATTTATTTGGAGTTATCATAAAAGGTAAACTTGAGTATAGAACTAACTAAGGATTAGAAGACTTAAATTCTATCAAATAGATCAATTATTAATCAACTCTATTAAGTTGGCAAGTGACTTTTTTTTTTTTGAAAAGAGGGAAAAAATGACATAAAAAGAAAAAAATGGTAAGAAAAAGAGGAAAAATAACTAAGATAAAGAGCAAAATGACTAATTCCCACCCCTCACCTAAATTTTGTATTGTCCTCAATGCAAATTCTATTATGCATAAAGTAAAATAGATAATAATTGAAGCACTTACATTTATTCTACTAGCTTCGAACAATAATAAAAATTCTCAAATACCTTCAAGATGAGGGGTGAAGCCAAAAATTTATTCTCTCTCTTTTTTTTTTTTTTTAAATAAAGAACAACAAGAAACTCTCACATGAGAGAAGAATAAATTCTTTTATTATTATGAGACAAAAATATAAATGTAGAATATAAGATAAAACATGAGAAGCTCACATTCTACATTAAATCTTACCTTATTGCTGAAAATTCTACCCGAAATTTAAAGAATTTCAAAATGATATAATCAATCGATGTGCTTAAATTCCAAAAATTTCAGGGTTTTAGTGATGTTTGCAGAATGGAAGGTAGGTATTAATGGTTGTATGCTTTTGAACTTAGATTCGTTATTAACAAAAATTTCATCAAAAATAAAATCTTGTTGTTTTTATTTTCCAAAAATCTAAGTTCATTGACAAAGGATTCTTCAAATGTTGGCTTCAATATGCATGTATTCAACATAATTCTCTCGTTCTGAAGAACTTGATTATTAACCTGGTTACCTGACTGTTGTGAATGGATTGCATTCACTTGATCTTGAAAAGTTAAACTTGACCCCGCGTTCCTTGGATTGGTCACGGGTTGACTCGGAAATGATTCTTTCTCTCTCTCACTTATAGCGCTAGCTAGTTGACCAAGCTGAGTTTCTAATCTAGCTATGGCTTGAGTGTTGGAGTTGAGAATTTGTCCTGTTGATTGCATAAAGGAGTTCATCGTGCTAGATGTTTGAGTCAAAAAGTTCGTGGTCTGTGTAGAGGATTTAATCAAGGCTTCCAAACCCCTTTCCAAAATATTAAGACATTTCTCAATATTTGAAGGAATATGATTTGTAGATTGATGATGAGGAAACTGATTTGGAAATGGCTGATTTGTTTGTGAAAAATTAGTTTGAGAACTGAAAGAAACTGTGTTGCCCCTAGGAAATTGTTGGTTTGAAGAGGGAGTGAAATTTTAATTTCCCGAGAAATTACCATGATTCCATGCAAAATTCGGATGATTTCTCCAACCTGGATTATAGGTTGGAAAAATAAGATCATTAATCGGATGCTGGAATGCAGCATTCATCTGTTATAGAGATTGAGTATTTCCTAAGAGTGGACATTGCTCTGAAGCATGGGTTGTAGAAAGACGCTATGACAACCTCGAGATGTAAACTTGATTGATTTGAGCCGAGCTCGTTCTTTAGTTTCTAAAGTTTCTAACTCGTAGAATTGTAGCCATCTTAGCTTCAGAGGCTATGTTTGACTCTAAGGAAGGACCTCTAGAACTGGATTGGGAATCGATGAATCACGTGTTCCCATCGCATGGTTTTCTGGATAAATTCTCTAAAAGTCCCAAGCTTCACAACATTTTTTTCATGAAATCCCCTTGACACATTGACTCTAAGAAAGTTTTAAAGAATAATTCAATCCTTCATAAATGATTTGGCATAATCGCCACTTTTCAAGACCATGGTGAGAACATTGGATAAGAAGATCTTTGAATTTGTCAAAATACTTCCAAAAAGATTCTCCCGGGACAATTTTAAAATTTTGAATCCTGTTTCTAAGCTTGACCGTTTTGTGGATAGGAAAAAAAATTTTCAGAAAAACTGTTACAAATTCACCCCAAGTTGAGATGGAATATGTGGGCAAGCTATACAGCCATTTTTTTACTTTGTCCTTAAGGGCAAATAGAATAAATCGGAGTTTGATCGCATCTTCGGTTAAGTCCCTCATCTTGATCATGAGGCAAACTTCTTCAAATTCGGAGATGAAAATGTAAGCGTCTTCGGTTTCTACTCCTAAGAATTTGGGAAGCATGTTAATAAAATACAGTCTAAGTTCGAAATTTGCTCCATTGACCTCGGGGAGTTTTATGAAAGAGGGGATTGCATTTCTATTGGGGTAACAAACATCTTGGAGAACAGATGGGTTGGTATTGGCCATTTCGTTTGGTTCAAGAGATGGATCAAAATGAATTAAACGATTGGTATTATCCCTAACCCAAGTTTGCATACACCAAAATCAATTTTTTTTGAAAAAGGACAAGAGAAAAAGTTAAGAAGATGATGAGAAAAAGAAAAAGGAAAAACTAACTAAAAGTAAATCAAGGCAATCACTTTTCAATCACCCTAACTCTAGGGTTAAGCCTAAACTTGACTTAGACCAGCTCCTAACCAAAAATTCCCTTAATGAAAAGATCAAAGTTTACTTGGGTAATTAGCCAAGTAAGGAGAGTACTAGAGGGAGATCAAAGATCAATTAAGTATATTTTTCCTTGCGGAGCGCTTTACGCAACTCCTAAACCTTACCTTAGACACCAATTAATTCAAATAAACTTGGACCGGTTCACTTAAGGAATTATTATTCCTTAATGAGCTCGAATCCTTATGGGCCAACGTCTAATCAGTTTTAAGAGGCTTGGGTATGTGTAGTGAGGAATTAGTGATTTTTGGGCTAAGAAAAGGGTGATGAAATCCCTCACCTTATCTTGATTAATGGGTTTTGCCCTTAAAAATATTTTCAAGTGAGTGCCAAATCAAGATGCTCAAATCACTTTGGCGAATTCCTACTATTATATGAAATGCAACCTTAGAAATTAAAAGCAACTAAAAAGGATGCCAAAGTAAAAATCTTTTTTTTAATTAATTATGGTTAGCAACAAACAATGTGAGAGAGGTGGAAATTATTTGAGTTTATTATCTTGTTAATCAAAGTCCAAGTGGAAGATGGATTTTATTATGGTCAACAAAAGTAAAATCTTTTTTTTAAAGTCCTAATTGTCTCTAATGTGGTGAACTAACTAAGGGTGGAATTGAAAATACTAGATAGAGAAGTTATCCACGCAAAAGCAATGCAAAGCCTCGTTGGAGGCAATTCTTCAATCTTGAATCTTCAACTCTTGATCTTCAAGCTCCAAGTTCCTACACAAAAGAAAACACACAAAATAAGGAACCAAACTTAATCAAAATCCTACTTATGCACCGTTCCTCGGCAAGGGCGCCAAAAACTTGATGGGGAATAAATGGTTACCTCCTAAAGTTGCAAGTATACAACCTTGATCAAGTTATAGTATAAAAAATTATCGATCCCACGAGGAACGTGAAGAAGGAAGTTAATTAAGTTTGGTTCTTTATTTGATTATGTGCGAACAATTAGGAGTTATTCAAGAATAAAAGAAAAAAACATGATGAAAGTGGTTTGTGAGAGATAAGAGAGAGTGGTTGTGGTTATATGCACATAATAACAAAACTAGGTTTGAGATTATATGCACATGGAGGGAATATGAGATTGAGAGAGAAGTGAAAATCAATAAAATCAAGAATCAAGAATAAAGGAAAATAACAAACAAATGAAAAGCAAGGATAAGAGGAAAATAAAGAAGGTAAAATATGGAGGATTAATTAAAGATATGAGGAATCTAGAGTAAATCCACTTAGCTTATCTCAATCTTATGGGAATAAGTTGAATTTGTTAGCTAGTTTCAAATAATCTCTAGGGATCCCATAAATATTAGCTCCACACTTAGAAAAGACTAATTCCCTAGAGGGTTCTAGCCTCAAGGTGAATTAAAGAAAAGAAAAATCTATACTAGAAAGTAAATACAATAATTAAAGACATTGCATGAAAGTAAATTGCATGAAAGTAAATCTAAACTACAAAGCATATAAATGAACACGAAATGAAAAAGAAATAAAAGATAAACCAACAACTCCTGATCTTCATCTCATCCTCCTTTTGGTCCTTGGATTAGAAGAAGAGAAAAAAATTTGAAGGGGTGAAAATTTTCATTTATTGTGTAACAAAAGTTATAATTTTTAAAAGGTCTTCTCAATTAAGAGTAACCCTCCTCTCTAAATGGAGTTTTTATAAAATATTTAACACTCAAATCTCTCCCTCTACCCCTCTATTTATAGCCCAACGGAGTTGATGTGAACCATTGGGTCAAACTTGGCCACCAAGGAAGAGAAATCAGCTATTGATCAAATCTGTTGCGAACCAATCGGTTGGCCAATCGGTTGACCCACCGGTTGGCTTCCATCCGAATTTGTCTTTTCTTGATTTTTCTTCACGAATTTCTCTTGAATCACTTTGGTATCTTGGGCCTTTGTTTGTCTTCAGATTTGGGCTTCAAAAATTGGTAGAAATTCAGAGAATTTGAGTCATTTGGGCTTTTATTCTTTATTTTCCTTATTAGCCTACAAAATAAGATAAAAATAATTATTAGTAATATCTTTATTCATATAACATAGGTAATGAGGGTATAACAATGTAATTAAAATATGATAATCATTTATCCATTGATTTTGTATTGAGATTTGTGCTAGCATGTGATGCAAATAAATGCACAAATCTCAAAGATAGCATTGATGTGTAGCACAAATCTCAAAGCATAATGAATGGATAAAACTTTAGTAGACAAGTGCTCCTATCCACTTAAGTTTATAGAAGTTTTACTATATATATATATATATATATATATATATATATATATATATATATATATATATATATATATATATATATATATATATATAAACTCAACTCTTTCTTCTTTTACCGGTCCTCATTGTCTATATAATATGTTTAATAAATTTAAATTACAAATCAAGTACTAATCGATAGATAAAATTATTTTTAGCAAACGAAAAATCGTAACAAAAATAGTGTTCTATTTTCTAATAATTAGTTATATTTGGAATTAATTTTATATTTTGGTAATATGTATCACAAAAAGTTCTCCGTAGTATCGTGCCAACTAGTCAATACACTTTCGTTAATATAAGCATATTTGTCTTCATGTATGCATGTATGTGTCCTCATGTATGCATATATGTGTTTTATTATAAATTGGAGCACTTTGAGAAGAAATATTTTAACATCCCAATTCACTTTTATAATAGTTCTAGTATAGTGCTGCGTCGTTGCGTGGGTATACTTGTTTTATATTTTAGATATATTTTTGTGGGCATGAAAATAAGGAAGTAGCTCGAACGAAAAGATAAAGATTTAAAATAAACAATTAAAAAGAAATTTTGAGAGCATATAGCAGTAGATAAATTTAAAAATGAAATGAGCAAAAACAATTTATTGAATTCATGTGGATTGAGATGGATAATTGATTGACAATGTTCATTTTGTTGACTTTGTGATGCCGAAAATGGGTACAATTGAGCTTAGATGGATGCATATACTTGTTGTCATCGATCTATCTTCATAGTTAGTTATTTGAAAATATGAGCTGATTGGAAAAAAATAAACATTGATTGTTAAGTATTTGAAATAATTTCTAAATATTTACATATATATAAAACTATATAAGTACAAAGTCAAAAGAGTACAATGGCTTAGCAAATCAATGAGCGGGCCTTGACTTGAAATGAGAACGTAAAATATGTAGAGTGCAAAATGTATTGTAGAATTTATGTTATGACATGTTCGAATCATAAAAATCGTGAAAAAGTTTGTTAAGGATTAAATTATAAAAATAAGATCTTTAAACAGAAATTTACAAAGGTTTATCCGATAGGCATTTACATATAAAACTCCATCCATTTCATTTCTCTTTCTCAAATTGTGTACATGTCATCAGTTAAATTTAAAATAATAAAGCAAAGGAAATAAGTGCAAGGATTTGCTATCTCCTTTTCTTTCTTCTGTAGTTATCATTCTTGGAAGAAAATAAAACAACAAATCATGTCTGTTAAAAATAACTTTATATCCTCCTTCAATTTGCAGAAGATAATAAGTGAAGCATCAATACAGATAAATAATAAAGCAAATCTGCAATAACCTTCTCGTGCAAAAAGAGTTGTCCAATGAAAGGAGCCATTAAAACATCCAAACATGAAAATTCACTTTTGCTTTGTCAGGCAAATTAACAATGGGAATTCTGTGTTTAGAACATGCAAGCAAGCAATTTGGCTTAACATGATTTAGTATCTATAGCAACCAACTATTCATAAATTTATGCCTTTTGAGAAAACATAAATTTAGCTAAGATTTATATATGTGAGAAAGACTACACCAAACCACTCAAAAATGTATAAATTTGTAACATACTAATATTATGTGTTCTAAATCTATTTTTTCTCAGAAATAGATGGTCAAGGAAAAACATCAAGTACCTAAGGTGCATAACCAATGATAACACTTGATACGGATCAAATGGATAACCATAAGCTATGTAAAGTTCACAAAATAAAAAATGGAAGGAATTGGAGAAATCAAGGATTTAAAGATGAATTCTATTGAATAAAATAGTTTCTTTTACAAAATATAGGAGCTAATACTTACAACAATTAAGAACAAAGATGAATTCATTTGCATTTAGAGCTTATAACATCAGATCCTTGCAGTTTGCAGATGACACTCTCGTTCTCAGTAAAGCTACTTTCAAGGAAATTTCCATTCTCAAAACCATTTTCTACCTCTTTGAAGAGGTATCAGGTCTAGGGATTAATTATTCTAAAACCAATCTTTTTTACTTTGGAAAATCTATCACAAAAGGCCATCAACTTGCATCAGCCCTTCAATGCAAAATCAGCACACCACCCTTTAAATATCTTGGTATCCCCTTAAAGAGAGGTGCTTTAACCAGAAATGATTGGAAACCCATCACTGACACTCTTAATAGGAAACTATCCATGTGGAAAAGTAGGCATCTATCGATTGGAGGAAGGTTAACTCTCATAAACTCTGTCCTCACCTCTACTCACTTGTATTTTCTATCCTTCTTCAAACTCCCCTCTTGGCTCATCAAAGATATTGATAAGATCAGAAGAAACTTCCTATGGGGGGTAGGGCTGCCTATGTTAAGGGCAAAGCTCTTGTCAATTGGAAAAAGGTATGCAAATCTAAATCCGAAGGAGGGTTAGGGATTATCAATCTTTTATCAATCTTTCATCTTTCAATGAGGCTCTTTTATCTAAATGGATGTGGAAATACCTCAATCAAGACTCCCTAATTGGCAATATTCTCTCGGCATCTTACAACAAACACCCTCCCATCACTAACTGCACACCACCTAAGGTCATCTCATCTAAATTCTGGCAGGACTTAGTCTCTTCCAGCCAAACTTTGTTGTCTATTATTCATTGGCAGTTGGGGAATGGTCTCAGTCTACGCTTTTGGGAGGACAAATGGAATGGGCCCAACTCCCTTGCATCCTTATTTCCTCTAGCTTACAAGCTAGCTCTGTCTAAAAATGTCAGTGTCCACTCCCAAGGCAAATTCCAAGATGGACAATGGCTATGGAGGCCCCTCCTTCGTAGACCTATCTCCCAGGGAGAACTCCTTCAAGTTTCAGCCCTGAAGAACCTGCTGGCTTCCTCCATTGCCCCTAATTTGTCCCTACCTGACAAGCCTCTCTGGCCCCCTAGCCACTCAGGCACATTCACAGTAAATTCCCTCTACAGGTTCATCAACAACGGAGGAATCAAATCTGCAGCAAGCAAACTCATCTGGTCCACTATTTTGCCTACAAAGGTTCAGATCTTCCATTGGCTCTTGCTCAACCGCAAACTTCACACCAAGCTTAACCTAGCCTCAAAGGGCTGGACAGGAGACTCTCTCTGCTCCTTTTGTCACTCTCAAGCAGAATCAGATGCTCACTTATTTTGGGAGTGTGCATTCACAAAAGAAGCTTGGAACCCTATTCTAGTTAGGCTTCGTATGGTCCCCTCAGATAAGGATTTTCAATTTTTGCTTGACTCTAAAGGTGTTCAGTTTTCAGATAAGAATACCAAAAGACTTTGGCAAATTGTATTCCCACTATTTTGTTGGTGCACTTGGAGGGCAAGAAACGAGAGGATATTTTCAAACAAGCATGTTTCCCCTCAGCAACTAACGGCTAATGTTGCATTTTTTACCATCCTATGGTCAAGTATCTCTTCAAAGAAGAAGGCAAGATCAGTCCATGACACAGCCATCAAGCTGGGGCTGCGGGAGCTTCAAGACCAAGTCTCTGATATGGTGGGAGATAACTTCGGGGGAGGAATCTGAACTTGGGCTCTATCTTTGCACTTCTCTGTATATATTATGTGTAGGACATCTTCAGCCTTTACACCATTTTGGTCTCATTTTGTTTTCTTTCCTGGTGGCATCCTTAACCATCTCCTGTATTCATTTTTGGTTTTATCTCCAAGCTAGGATGGCTTGGGAGGATTTAATCACTCTCTTCTAGGTTTCAAATGACGTCTAAGACCACTCGTTGATCCTGGAGGGAGTGATTCCTCCTCCTAGCTATTCCGAGGCGCATTTTGTAATGTTTTATTAGTTAACTATATATGCAATGATTGAATAGGGCTTCTGCCCTATTTTCTGTCCCCAAAAAAAAAAACAATTAAGAACAAAGAGGACAAATTCATAACTGAGGACTAAGCATTCTATCTAAACAAAGAAGCCACATAAATCCTAACTAATTTAGTTTCTGCAGATCCAACTATTCATGAATTTATGCATTTTTTGAGCAAAAATAGATTTAGAATGTATAAGATTAGTATGTTAGAAAGACTACACCAGGGCACTCAAATCAATTTGTCCCTCCTATAAAAATTTGTTCTTGGTGAGCAAATTTGTTAGCCTTCATATTGAACATTTATCTTTTGCCAATGCAGCAATATCCACACAATGATTAAACAAAGATGTGAAATCCATGTGAATAGTGAGAATTCAATGGTCAATAGAAATGGCTTGCAATATAGCAGAATAATCACTAGTAGAAAAATGATCAATCTAGACGGAAAAAACCGTCTAGGTTGTCCACATTTCCGTCTAGTTTGACCAAACTAGACGGAATTCCGTCTAGAAAATTCCGTTTAGAATATTTCCGTCTAGATTGAGTCAACCTAGACGGAAATTCCGTCTAAATTGATCAAACGAGACGGAAATCAACCTAGACGGTTTATTTTTCCGTCTAGTTTACAACCTAGACTAAAACCGTTTAGGTAGGCAACCTAGACGAAAAACCGTTTAGGTAGGCAACCTAGACGGAAAAACCGTCTAGATTACAATCTAGATGAATTTTCCGTTTAGGTTGTACCTAGACGGAAAAACCGTCTAGGATGACCAACCTAGACGGTTTATTTTTCCGTCTAGGTTACAACCTAGACGGAAAAACCGTCTAGGATGACCAACCTAGACGGTTTTTCCGTCTAGGTTGCTATTACAGCAACCTAGACGGATTTTCCGTCTAGGTTGATCAACCTAGACGGTTTTTCCGTCTAGGTTGTTATTATTTCAAAAAATAATGTCAAATGTGGTTTATTCTCGCATTTTACATTTACCGATATACAAATCAATATATACTTACAAATAAACAAAATGTAATACACATCCAACCATATTCCAATCCAATAATACGATCCAACAATCCAATCCAATCCAATAATATGCATCCAACAATCCAATAAACTGCTTCAACAATCCAATCCACTTCACAACCAACAATCCAATGCACACATTCAGAATCATTTATTTACAACAAATATACAAAGAATACCGAGTACAAATAACATAAAGTATTCTTGCAAATAAATACTGTTTAGTGTATAAAATTCCCAAAAAATCCAAACCTCACATCTTGTCACCGCAACGGGTCAATTATCGCCATCTCCAAACAAAGTCAAATTAATTTTGTTATAGAATCATGTGAATTTGACATTATATCAAATCTAAATATTTTCTTTATGTATTAGTCCCTAAATATTCAATTTAGCATTAGTTCCTTATGTTTTCACTTTAAAGAAAATAATAAGCAATTATTGAATTTTTCGTGGACCGATATGCAATAGAAATATTTTCTACATAGTATGTAACTATTAAATATTATGGAGACCAATATATAATTATATGGATATTTTCGCATTTAAAGGAGTCATATGTAATTATAATAGAATTTATGAACTCATTTTGAAATTGGATTAACACGAAATAAGATAACTGGCCGCTTCTTTTCAACCAGACTACTCCCGCACTGATGTTATAAGTCCTATAACATCACCGAACAGATCGCAGGTATCACACCGCCAAGCAACCTATAATGTAAGACATGACCTCGCCCATCGTATGGCCCTCAACACAACAAGACTCATCTCCTTAGTCACCGAACGAGCAATTCGTGGTCCACCCTTCCACGAGAAAGCGGAGACTCAGAGAACATGTGGCATAGCGTAAATACCGATGGTGCCGTTGACGCCGCCAGATGACATGGAGGATGCAAGAATGATCTAATGCCCGTGTAGCTCCAACACCGCAATGGATATCTTCCTCTCCTATTATTATGGGTGAAAAGGAACCACATAAGTTTTATGTTCAATTTAATAAATTAAATAATCTTTTATGTTTATTATTCAAAATACGCTAATATTCACTAAGTACTCATGAATTTTTATCAAATAGCAAGGTTATATCAATATTTAGTATTCGCTTTGATTGTTTACCTATTATATCCCAACACGCTCGAGTAAGATTGATATTATCCTCTATCGATAGCATGTGAGGATCGGGCTCTCCTTCGCTCCCTCTTGAGACATATGCATTGTCCGCCTCCTTTGTTGCAAGTTCAAACCCTCCTACATAAATTATCAAGATTAAACGTCAATTGCAACTTTGAGAAAAGATCTAAAAAATTTAAAGAAAATTCGAATAAATTGATTAACAATTCTAAATAAGTTATAATTAAGTCTTACCACCAACTCGAGGTTTGCCTTCATCTTATCCTTATTTTTCTCATTAGCTTTATACCGATCACTGAAGTTAGCATATGCCAACTTTGCCTTTATGTTCATCGGCATTATTGATTTTCCCCGTAATTTTATAAATTTATGAGAATTTGTCGCCATATTAACACTAAGATCTTTAAAAATTTTAAATAATATATACCCGCTCGACAATAATCATCCTCCGTGATAGCATAGAGTGTGAACCCAAGTGGTGGTCATGTAACTTTTTCCTCTATTCTTGACCCCTTCGTTGATTTGTTCTTTAAAAATTGAATATCAAGAAAGTTACAATGAATGAAAATATCATGACATGTATATAGTATATCATAAAACTAACTCGTGTGGCCTCGTCCCAATACATGAGGAGAGTGTGAAATGAAGCTTGTCAACCCTTTCATCAATGTTCAAAAATCACGCCACCTCCCGTGATACTTGTCATATGTTTCGCTTTAATTTGATGTCTCCACTGCTTGAGGATGGTTTCAACCTTAACATTAAAAACATAGTTCCAAGCTCCCGAAAGTCCTCAAGACAAAAATATTCCCGTAAAATAGGAAGACATATTTTAATTACGATAATATATACAATATCTATTGCTATTCAATAATAAATGAATAACATGAATAATTACCATAAGGTCCTTCCATATCTGCTCATGTCATCCACTTAGTTCCTTAAAATTGAAATACGGATTGACAATGCTTGCTCTATGCACGAGAACCCCGATGTAACTATTAAATTCGCCGCTAAGCACCAATAGGCAATGCTTCATTATTCCAAATAATAATGGCTCTCATGCCTCTTGGTGGTTGTTTGACTCTGCTTGCCCCCGACGTCGTCTCCGCTATCCGACCGCATAGCACCTATAATAATAACAATATGATAATATATCATGTAACTAAAGAACACGTAACCACATTACAATAAAATTAAAAGTGCTTACTATAGGACACCTATAAAATTTACCTTTATCTTCCTCCCTTTTTAGCTTCGAAAGAACGGTCATTCTAACCTCCATTATAGGCATGATCTCATTATACCTTTTATCCGCTAATGGGTGGTGCTTCATTGCTACTTTTCCGAGGTAATCGCCCGAGGTAGGGTAGACGGCGATACTCATCTGTCTTGGACCGCAAATCAGTATGAAATGTTGGAGAAGAGAAGGAGGGTGTCCATGAGTCTGCATTCAATTAATAAAGAGGATAATTAATATTAAAAAATTAATAAATCACACCTATAAATGATAACTGAGTATTAATACCTGTCTCATGTGATTGTTCTGGTGGTGCACCGGATGGCCCGGGTGTCGAAAAACCCAAGTCTGCATTCAAAAAACAATATGAGCTACATTACTAATTTTTTTAAAAAAATTTATGCAACCATTAAATCAATTGTACCCGCATAAGGCGATATTGGTGGTGCACCAGGTTGGTCTGGTGTTGAAAATCCCCAATCTGCAACCAAGAAACGATATAAGTTAGATGACTAATTTTTATTTAAAAATTTATTAATATATTAAATAATTTATACCAGTATGAGGATGTGGTGGTGGTGGTGGTGCACCAGGTTGGTCTGGTGTTGAAAACCCCACCGCAACCAAAAATAATATAAGTTAGATGACTAATTTGAGAATAAAAATTAGTTAATATGTTAAATAATTTATACCCTCATGAGGAGGTGGTGGTGGTGGGGCACTAGAGGGTCCAGGTGTCTCCTCATTGTGACCTGAGCCGGGGGTGGTACTCCGGGTCTTATCACGATTCTTACCGAATAGCCTCATATTCCTCATCTGCAAAAATAAATTATCAAGAAACTCAACAATTAATATCATAAATGCATTGAAAATTTTGGATGAGTGTTATCATACCCTCATTAAATAATATTATTAAGCAAATTTTAAAACAATAATGCACCGAACGTAGCTCATACCTATCATCATTAATTTGCAATAAGATTCTCAATGTCGGTTTGATTACCATGATCTTCCATATCAAGCCACATTTTGCGTAATGAAAAGTCTTGCCAAACATCATCGATGACTCAATTGGTTCATTACAATTATCTTCACTTTCCTCATCATTTATTTCATTGTTATTAGGAAGAACAATGGATCTTGGCTCCTTGTACAAAACCACCCATTCAGCAAAAACATTTGGATCTTTCACATAGAAGCACCGATCCGCTTGTTCTCGAAAATAAATTTCTCATCTTGATATATTTCTCGGTCAAGATTGACAAGTGTAAACCCGTAATGATCCTTTTGCATTTTTGCAGACACCACCGAACCTTGAACATCATGTAACTACATTGTTCTGGGTTTACCAAAACCATAAATTACCTCCACAATATCTTCTAATTGGCCATAATATATGATGTCACTAGAACTGGTTCTCGATCTCTTGTACTTGAAAACATTCTTGAGCAAAACAACCCATGACTCCACTGCTTTGGGTTACCCTCCTATCATCGGTCTTTAGCGCTCGAATTTATACCCATTGACAATATGTTCATTATAACGCCTTACTGTAGTAAGGACGTTGTGCATGAATAATAATTTCTTCGGATAATGTAGTGCCCTCAAAAGTGATGTTTCAACCTAAGCAAAACAATATCGCTGAATATTAAAGACAATATTACCTTAAAGTTCGTTGCTAGAATCATACAACACTTACATCAATTCGAACCAATCGCAAATTCGTTCTTATGCTTTTTGAATAGTATGCTGATTCCTATCGGTTATTTCATTCCTAAGCTTCTCCGTGTGTCGCCTATTAATACAATATATAAGATTATATTGATGAGTTAAAAGTAAATTATTATAAAACATCCATATTACTTTTTTATTTGTTACCTTCGATAGTCTCGAAAATATCAAGATTTTCTAATACATATGCATGAATTTGATCTAAGTCGAACTTGAATACTTTTCACGCTTCTTATCCTTAGGTGGATTCTCGATATGCGGTTTTCTTCACGCATGTAACGTGATGCAAACACAAAGCATTCGTTGGCCACATATCCTTCACTATCGAACCCTCCGGATGAGCTCGATTATAACATAGTGTTTCATGCAACCCAAATATCTACGATAATTTGAAAATAAGCAATTATTATATGGAGTCAATATAAGAAATGCATACATAAGTAAAGAAAGGTCATGAAATGCCTAACCTTTCAATCGGATACATCCAACGATAAGTAATGTGACCTCGCAATCATAGCCTCTCTTGCAAGATGTTGGGTAAGATGGACCATGATCGTAAAAAGAAGGCGGAAATATCACTTCCATATTGCATAAAGTAACTTCGGATATCCGCTTCAAGTTTATTAAATTCACCCACATCTATAACTTTAGAGCACAATTTTCTCAAGAATCCACAATACTCAATAATAATCTTCGACGCTTCTTTATCCATATTGTTACGAGTACAACCGAGCAATTGATGAAGAAGGACGTGGTAATCATGGGTCTTCAAACCTAAGAGTTTCCTCTCTTGCACCTGGACATTATTTGATATGTTAGATGAGTAACCATCCGGTGACTTTACCGATTTGAGAATTTCACAAAATCTCGCGATTCCCGCCACGACATTGTAACACGAGACGGAGGTAACTTCATTCTTTTTGACCAACGCCTTGTGCATGCAAATCATTCCGAATATTCAACGCCAAGTCTTGGCGAGCCCGTGAGGCCATCCTTCGACTTATTGGCATGTCAGAAGAGAGTTGACACTATATTATCGCAAACATTTTTCTCAATATGCATCACATCTAAGTTGTGCCGGATTTTAAGCTTTTGCCGAAGGTAGCTGAAAGAAGATACTAAATTTAGTCCATCCTCTAGGCAATTTTTGGCTTCATCCTCGCCTTGCAATCTCCGGACAGTTCTCTTACGCTTCATTGATTTTTTCTCTTTAAGGAGTCTCTTACTCCGAAGCTTGGCGACTTAGAATAACGGTTTTTCCAAACCTTACTTTCGGATACCCCTCAAGCAAGCTGTACAATCTCATCTCCAAATATTCGACGCGGCCATCCTCTTCTCAAGCGTGCCATCAAACATAGCGCACATTTTTCAAACTTATGACTCAAGGGTAACCACCTTCTATTAAACCAATAGCGGCTCTTTCGGCTATGTGCTAATTGAACGACTTCAAATTCGGACCACATACCGGACAAGCAAACTTGCCCTTCAGAGACCAACCGGACAGATTAGCATAAGCAGAAAATCATTAATCGCCCACATTAAAATAGCACGTAATCTAAACGACTCTTTAAGATGAACATCATACGTCATTACACCCTCATGCCACAACCGCTTTACCATCAATTAGCGGCTCCAAATAAACGCCAATATCATTCCCGATGCGTGCTTGCGGTATCAACAACGAGTATCATATACCTACCGTTTCATACAAAGCAATGGAGGTAAATTATATGGCATTAATACTATCGCCAAGTAGACCAGCCGTAACTCATTACCCCAAACGGATTGAATCCGCCGCTAGATAAGCCCAACCCGATATTTCTACAATCATCAAGAAACGGGATAGATTTTATCAATATGCTTCCAAGCTAAAGCATCGCTAGGATGTCTCAATTTACCATCATCTATTCGATCATCTTTATGCCACCTCATGTTCTTTGCGGTCTCTTTGTTCATATACAATCGTTGCAATCTAGGGACCAATGAAAATGACGAAGCACCTTTTGTCGAATCTTCTTCGCATCCCTCTACGGTGTCCTCCTGTTGAAGAGTTTTACGTTGTTTCCACCGAGAAACCCCACACGCCTGGACACCCTGAAGGTCTTTATTGGCTTTATAGTATAGCATACAATCGTCGGACATGCATCGATTTTATTATAATCAAGACCCGTGAGCGGAAACAATCTTTTCACCGATAAGTTATTCGGGTATGCTAGCCTCTCCTCCGTGAATAACCGTCCAAGCAAATCTAGAAGCATTTCAAAATAATTATCACCATTCCACTCGGTGTCTTAATATGCGTGAGTTTCAAAGATAAAAGAAAACTGAGTAATCGGTACAACCCTCATATAGCTCCTTTTCATGATCTTCTACTAGCTTCATTATCTCCTCTACATCCGCGAAGGCATATCTTCAAGATTTTCCTCACCTTCGACATCTACGACCTTTTCAAAGATCATTTCCGATATCATCTTCAATGTCATCTCCTAGATCATCTTCCCCATTGTCATCAATATTATTTTCGATCGGACGTGAAACCATATCATTGAACATTCTCTCGTGTCATCTAACCGTAGCCAACGGACGCATTAACATGCACATTCGCTCCTCATCTTCAATACAATCTTCTCCGATATGACCAATATTTATAGTTCTCATCAAAGCCTCGATTTAATTAGATGGAGCCAGATATCATTTCTATTCAAGAGCTTCATATTCCTACACCTACAACAGTGGACAATACATAGCACGCTCTTTAGATTTCTCAATTCATTTCGGCATATCGCATGAATCGTCACATCCCTCCTTATATCGTGTCACGAAATCTTTCAAGTCGAGGGATATCTATCCACGATTTGTCGAATTACCCTCATCGTAAATTTTATACAATTATTAACTTCAATTAATCTCACTACTTTCATGTAAATTTATGAATCGTCTGTAATAATATACGCACAACTCACATCCTACCTCTCATACATACATCATTTAATAATTAAAAAATTCTCTTAGATTAAATTTAAAATGTATATAGGAAATAATTACCACACCTACCCGTCATAGGAAGGCTTCTATCCCATTAAGAATATAGTAGTGCCTACATTCAACCATTATACTTTGTATGTTTTCATTTCATGTAATTTCTAAAGATTTACTCGCCATTTTCCTCAGACATCGCGGATGTTATAATGCTTATCGGGCAGAGACCAAACGCGTAACAACATACGCTTATTGTACACGGAGAACAACTAATGCGATACCAAACTTTCAAGAAATGAAAACATACAAAGTATAATGGTTGAATGTATGCACTACTATATTCCTAACCCGTCCGAGAAGGAGATCCAATAATTATGAATTTTAGTACCAATTCTTTCTCCTTATATAACGCAAAACGATCATTTTGGGTAGAAAATTTCATCTCCTACCCAAATATGAGTCGATATCTTATATCTTATATATTATAAGTCAAAAGAATTGGATGTAATTATTGGACTCGAAATCTAGGGGTAACGCTATCTTTTTCATTCACCTAAATTGATATATAACACATTATAATTTATTATAATGTGTAATATATCACTCTATTTTATGGAATTTTTTATTTCACGTAATTTCAAGATCACAAACTCATATCATCACACATAATTTTAGTACGCACGAACTTAGTGTAAATCGGCTATCATAATTGGTGTTCAATTAGAGTTAATCTTTAACTAAATATTCAATTAAATTTATGATTAATCAGTTGTTCGAGAAGGGTAATTAACTGAATTTTTTAATTAGTTTTATACTCATTACTTGTTAATTTTAGATCATAATTTAGGGTATTTAAACTAAATTCAGAATAAACAAAATAAATTTTGAAAACTTGAATTTTAAGAAAAAATACCTTTGAGGCGATGAGCACGATGAGATCCGACGACACCAAGGAAAGTAGGGATCAGAAGAGGGGTCGGCTGCAATGAGGGAGGGTGAGGGGGAGGAGGGGGTGAGGGGACGAGGGGCGGAGGGGGGGCGGCCGGGAGGCGGCAAATGAGGGAGAGGGGCGGAGGGGGGACAAGGATGAGGGGGGGACGGGAAGGGCAAATGAGGGGGGAGGGAGGGGGATCGGGGGGCATGAAGGAAAATGAGGGTGGGGGAGGGGGGGGGGAGAAGGGGGCGGCTGGAGGGGGGAATGGAGGGGGGAATGGAGGGAATGGAATGGAGGGAATGGAATGGAGGGAATGGAATGGAATGGAGGGAATGGAATGGAATGGAACCCAGATCTGGAAATTCGCCAGGTTGATTTTTAAAAAATTAAAAAATTAAAAATTAAAATTTATATTTTGATCAAACTAGACGGAAAATTTCCGCCTAGTTTGATCCGTCTAGTTAGGTCATTATTCTACTTGTGAATAGATAATGAGGAATTGAACACTTTATCGAACCACATCATCTCCAACAACCATCCAATTCTCATTACAACTCCAATATCGTACTAACTTGATGATCATGTGCCTAGAATATAAAGTAGGATCTAAGACAATAATGAAAAATAATTGATAGCCAAAATGAAAAATAATTAATCTGTTGAGAAAAATGAAAAAATGGTTAATTAATATCCTCACAAAAGCAAATTAAAAAGAGTTATTTTGATATTATCCCCTTAATCTAATATTCTGAAATTAGTCTCTCGACTCATTGAAATTGGTATTAGGTACCCTAAGCCTTAAGTTATTTTAAAATTACTATTAGCTCCCTAAGTCTCATAAGTGTTTCAAATTAATCCTTCAAATTGCTACTTTCTATTCTTATTACTTCTATTCTTTATTGGAGGGACTAACTTAAAATTATGGGTGGCAATTTCAAGGATTTGAGGGACTAACTTCAAAATATTAAAGGCTTGAGGGACTAATGCAGAAGTAACATTAAGAATCTTCTATGGTTTTCATGATTTTTCTATCCAACACCATGTATTGAACATGTTAAGCCCCTAACGCACAATAATTCAATACAAACCCCGGGTTCTAATCTTTAAAATAATCTAGCAATATTCGATCTTTAACAAATACCCAATTCTCAATTTGTCTAAAAACCCAACAAAAATCAAAACATTCAACCAACAAAAGGTTAATAACTCTACCTCAATCATCTCAATAATATTGTTTGCATTATCAAATAACCCAGCAAGTTCAACACTATCTGCCAAAAAGGCCAGTGCCCAATGAAAGCTTCAAGAGGGTGAACTCGCCTCATTGCCACCAACAACCTCCTCCTAATCGCCTCTGCATAGCCTCCTAGCCAATCTTTCCATCTCCAGCAGCGTCCTTCTCGTCTCCACTCTTTCCCCACCTCTCCCCTTTCAAACCTTCAGATTTTCACTGGGGCGCATGCTACTTGTGTAATGATTTATAGAAGAAGGAAGGGCACAAGGGGTCATGAATTACATAGGAAGTGGAATAGGCAGAGAAAAAGGAGGAGGAATTTGTAGAGGCCGTGGCCAGACTCTTTGAGAGCTATTTGTTTCAAAGTGGAGTGCTGGAGAAAGAATAAATATTCATAAGCGATTACTATCATTGAACAAAACAGTTAAATGGCCATAATAACTCTAATAGTGCAGTCTTTGGAAGGTAAAGAGTTGACTGTTTACGCCTAACCCAATCAGACGCCATGAAAGAAAAGAAGCATTCATTTGATCAAAAAATTTCATAATTACCACTATGCCATTGAAATTTGATGAGCTAATTGATGATTGGGAACTTGAATGAGCGTACTTTGATGGTTATGGATACAATTTTGAAGGGTATTTGGGGAAAAAAGATTTAACTCCCTTCACACTTTCATGATAGTGTAATATGTAGATATACAAAGTTGAAATTATTAAATTTAAAAGGGGTAAAAAGGATATTATTGCACCAACATAGGAATGGACTTTGGCCCAATTGCATATGATGCCTAGCGTAGTCACATGCTATTATTTGAAAGTCTATAAGTTCTCTTAAATATGCACATCCAACTTGAAAGTTATTAACTTAACTATAAATTAACTAAGCTGCATTAATTTTGCTAGTTTTTTCCTGATATTCCCTAGATAGTTATACTTGATACCTGCAACATATTGCAATAATTATTTCTCATTATAATTATTTAATAGGGTAAATTACACTAAAGCTTTATGAACTTTCAGCCCATATGAACTTTTAAAATTACACTAAACCCCTAATGACTTTTCTGTTTCGAAGAAGACCCCAATAATGTTCAATGAAACGATCTCAAATTTCATCAAGGGATTGTTGGGATATCATTTCAACGCCAGCCAATTTCTTATCGGATTTATGGCTAAATATTGCGACATTCTTTGTGGGTTTTACGGCATTCTTTGTGGGTTTTATGGTGCCAAGATACGGAGCCAGAGGCTGCTACTCTTCTTGCGGATGCTATACTGCTACATCGGTTGAAAAATTATTGTTGATTTGATGCAGGTTGTCTATTTTATGGGATATACACGATATTAATGGAGTGTTATGTAATAGAAACGACTTTGATTTTGTTGGTAGTTTTGTAATAGATAGTAACTTTTTTTCTTTTGTCATCTCACTAGAGCTTAGATAGTCGACTAAAGAAACAATTTTGTACAAAAAAAAGATTCACTAAATTTCTTAAAAGTAAAGAAACACCAAATTATTCCTATAAGTACAATTATTATTTCTTTTAATAAAAGTTGTGCATCATATGTATTCATTTGTTGAATTAATTTTATGGTCTTAAAGATTTGCATTGAGATTTGTGCATCATATGTATTCATTTGTTGAATTAATTCATTTATCGGGTAGTAACTGCCAATAGGGTGCTTCGGAGAAGTACAAAGCTAAACAAGTCACATGCGAGGAAAAAATGAGGGTCAAAACTTTTGATTTTCGATTTTACCCTTCTCAATATTGACAATTCTCAATCCCAATTTTACACATCTATATACTTTATATATATATATAGAAGCTCCTATGAACTTAAGTTCATAATGAATAGTGGTGCACCAACTTTTCTAACCACTCATCTTGTTTTGGGATCCGTGAAAGATATAAAGCCCACTTTGAGATTTGGGCATCACAAATCTCAAGACAAGATGAGTAGATAAAAAGTTGGTGCACCACTATTCATTATGAACTTAAGTTCATAGAGCTTCTATATATATATATATATATATATATATATATATATATATATATATATATATATATATATATATATATATATATATATATATATATATATATATATATATATATATATATATATATATATATATATATATATATATAGTAAAGTTCCTATAAACTTAAGTGGATATGAGCCCTTTGTCCACCAACTTTTTTATCCATTGAGACCATGTAATAGCACTATCCATTGAGAGTGATTAAAGTATTTTTTTTCTTTTTCCGAAGGCATGTATGAAGGCAGGTATCTAATGTGGGACCATGTAATATCACTTGAGGTATCCATTGAGAGTCTTTTATACATCAGAGAAAAGCAATAACATGTCCTAATCCTTCAAAATAAAAGAAGAGACAACCACCTCCAAGTATGGGTGCGTACAATTCGGATACGGCTCAAATATGATGCTTATCATATTAATATCAAATTACAAATTATGAATATAGATATAGGTACAAATATGTTTTGATAAGAAAAACTCATATTCATGTACGCTAAAATCGGATAAGGATGTATATGTGGATATACATGCGGATGCAAGATGGATATAAGAAACCATATAATATAGAAAAAATATATATAGCTCCTTCATACATCGGTAAAGAGTTGACTGTTTACGCCCAACCCAATCAGACGCCATAAAAGAAAAGAAGCATTCATTTGATCAAAATTTATTTCATAATTACCACTACGCCATTGAAATTTTGATGAGCTAATTGATGATTGAGAACTTGAATGAGCGTACTTTGATGGTTATAGATACAATTTTGAAGGGTATTTGGGGAAAAAAGATTTAACACCCTTCACACTTTCATGATAGTGTAATATGTAGATATACAAAGTTGAAATTATCAAATTTAAAAGGGGTAAAAAGGGCATTCAAAAGTTTTAACACCCCAATCCTCTTATATATGTAGTACAAATATAGATTGCTAGAGTAGGGTTATATGCCCTTGAAAATCCAATGCACTTTATGTAATATGCTTGAATATTAATAAAGATTTATTATTGCACATGTTTTTTTGGATATCTTTAATATAATTGTTATAGTATCCTTAAAAATTATTTTGTTAGATCATGAAATGTGATGGCCACATATGCTTGGAGATGTGGTCTAATTTAGAGATTTCTTAAACTTGTGCTAAACCTATAATTAGTAAATGATAACTTTGTTATAGCAGGTTATTATGCATGAAAACGACATATGAGATGTGGTGATGGGTCCCAACCATCGGGAATGGAGATTCCTCCGGTGTATGTCATAAGCCCACATTATGATGTGTGTATCACTAGACCGCATTTGAATTCTATAGGACTAGTCACCTAAGAGAGAGAATTCAAATTGTTATATGATCCCTTTGATGATGATAGTGTCATTTCCGATTTGATAACATAATATATTTTAGGAAAATGGGCTGCCAGCTCAATGTCATGTGAGCCCCCCTGCTAGTCACATCGGGGTGGGGCTCATATGGTATTGAGCTGGCAGCTCATTTGAATAATGAGCTGCCAGCTCATACCCAATATCTTCTATATTTTAATATGATGGTTAAGCTTGCTTTACAAGTGCTACACAACCTTAAAATGTTGGTTTACCAGTAGGAGTGCACAAAAATATCTGTATCCATATCTGTAAGGGTACGAATATGGTTACTAAAATCTATAACTGATAGTATATGATTACAGATATGATTATGTAGTGAAATATCAGGATCCTTATCGAAATATCGAATACATATATGTAATATTGTTGCAACAGCTTTAATCCTTAGATTAATGTATTTGAGGTTAATTTTGATGATCAAGACATCTAATCTTAGTTTTTCAGATAAAACGAACATATTGATGAACTCTCTTGAATCACATAAACTATATTTTTTAATATTATCTAGTTTTCTCATATCTGTTTTGTATACACACACATATCCACTTATATACATGCATGTATATCAGTATTTGTACCCGAATTCAGTGGATATGGATATGAATTTTCGTTACTGAGGTATATCTGATCCATATCCATAATAGGTAAGTGGATATGGATATGTTACGCATCATATCCGAGCCGCATCCGAACCAAATGCACCCTTGATTGCTAGATTTCATTTAGGAAAACGATGGATATCTAGATAGGATCCACTGTACTCATTTTTTATAAGTTAATTTATTATGCATATCCCACGAAGTTATTAAATTCCTGTCAACTGGTGGCTTTGGAAAATATTTTTCAAAATTTATTTTCTTATAAAAATAAAATATTTTGATGTTTCGAAATGAATTTATTTATGTTTATGGGGATTGCAATTTTATGCATGAGCAAATAAGTGAATTGTCCTACTCAATAAAGTTATATAAAATAAAATAATACTAGAGGGATTGAATATAAGATATATTTATGAATAATTAATCCAATATTACTAAAGAGCTTTTATTAATAGTTGGGCGGATAAGGATTTGACTATGAAATTAAAATCATTGATTTGATTATAATTGGTTCTCGATGTGGGGACCCACTTGGTCCCACTAATGTCACTAGAAGAGGTCCACATGCAATATAAGTTATATTCTATGTTTAATTGTTATGAAGAAACTTTTTGAACAATTCTGAATTTTTTGAAATTAAAATCTATAAGGTTAGTCAAATCCTATATATATAGTTCATATGTAGCCTTACAAAGGACACATAAAAATTAAAAACTAAGAACATGAGCAAGGCTCCTATAAACTTAAGTTGATAGGAAATAGTCATCCACCAACTTTCTATCCATTGATATTGCCTTGGGATCCGTGAAAGATATAAAGCCCACTTTGAGATTTGTGTGCATCTTGATTTCACGGATTTCAAGGCAAGATCAATGGATATAAAAGTTGGTGGACACTCCTCCCTATCAACTTAAGTTTATAGAGCCTTACTCCTAAGAACATATCTCTTGAGGAAAAACATTGTAGAAGATTGGAAAACATTTCAGGTATTCTTTTAAATTTTAATTAATCTATATAATGTGTATATTCCGCTTTATTGTATGCCATATTTCCAACAAGTAAAAGATATAAAATGTGTCCCTCAAATTGTTTTATCCATTTACCATATAGTAAATTGAGACATTTACCTTTCTCACCCAACTTCAAGAACAGCACTGCCCGTGGCCCCATCGAAAAATGGACATTTTTGCACGCAAACAAAGCTCGAGATGGGAAAAAGAAAAACAGGATAATGATAACTACAGTACAGTTTTCTATACTACTCCCACACTAAAAGAGAAAAAAGTATGGAGTCCAATGTCTTTAATTTTTTTACAATATGCGACGCTTTTCTTTTCTTGCAATGTAGTAATAGTATAAGTGGAGTAGTATAGTTATTACTACGCAAAGAAATATAAGCAAAATCAAAAAAATTAGAGCAGCCCTATGAATCATATAATAGAAAAGACAGCTAATTTAAGATCTTTTCGTAAAGACTAATTTATAATAGCATGATAAATATACAAATAACCCTTTATTTATACCGTAAGCAGCAGTTAGCCTACAACTTATCTGTTAGCACTTATCATATCCGTAAGGGAGAAAGAGGTTACGGGCAATCTATTATTCTCAAATTCTAAGCTCAAAGAGTCGAAATGCTAACGCCTCGTTTGGTACGCGGGAATAGGGTGGAATGGAATGCTCATTCCCACTTCTTATTCCCTCATACTAAACATAACCATTTTTTAGAAGTTGGAATACCTATTCCCAGATTGCTCATTCCCACTTTTTATGGAAATGAGCATTCCTAGTGAATTGATAAGGAATGATCATTCCCATTTAAGTGGGAATCAAACTAATTACGTAATTTCAATTATACCCCTATTGATAACAAAAATAAATCTAAAGATCCCGTCTCATTGACTATGTATTAGTGTATCTCAACAAATCATGTTTTTTTTCTCTATTTTTTACGCTTCGCTGAGATAAATCTAGATCAGCCTCTCCTTTCTATGCATCACCTCTAACTCGCCTTGCCTCACCTCGCGTTTCTAGGTATTAGCGTATCTAGGTCGGAGCCTCTCTCACCGATAACCATATAGCCTCTCTTTTACTCTCAATTTGATTGTTATTAACTGCAAATGTTGATTGTTTAGGCTAGTTTATCATTTTGCTATTTCGAAACTTATTATTTTAGTTGGTATTGTTTTATAGATATTTTGATTATGATATAAGTGATTTTGATAATTTATCAAATAAGTTATTTTATATATCTAGAACTTTGACTGTGGATATCATTCTTTATATTATTTTTGGACCTATGAAAAATGTGATGCTCTTTTATTTATTTTTCCTTAAATTTTTAAGACAAGGAAATAGTGAGTATTTTTAAAATAAAATTGTTTGGTTATTATCATTAATGTTTATTTTATCTTTTAAAAATCTATGTTGTTGTAAGGTCATTATTAGAAAATAAGATTTCATTCTCACTTGTGAACTAATGATACCAAACATGGGAATGAGAATGAGATTTTCATTTGAGCTTCATTCTATAAACGCATCCAAACAAAAGAATGGGAATGGGCATTTCATTCCCACATACATTCCATTCTATTCCTTCTTCCATTCCATTCTCATTTGAGTCCATTCCCCGTATCAAAAGAGGCGTAAGTGTTAATGAAGGCATAAAAGAGGGGGATTATTTGCAATTTACCATATTAGAAAACTGAAATTTCAAAAGAGGTCACAATCTTCAAAGTCTTAGTATCTAATTACAGAAATGAGGCAGAAAATACCAATTGCAGCACCACGATCAGTAACATGGGTTCTAAATCTGGAAACTTCAGAGAAAACCAGAGACATGACATGATTGGGCATTATATATTATACGTTTCAAGCTTTTCGCTTAGCAATTAAGCATTCATCATCCACAACATCAAAGATAAGTTACTTAAGATGGCATACTATACCCATCTAAAGATGAAACACCACAAAATTTACAGATCTGACGAAACCCCATGCTCTATGCCTATACTCTGGCAGCAATATTTTGAAGTTTGATTTAGTTAAATAAATGGCAAGTTTGAGCATATACCCTACAAAAGTACAGGTTAGTCAAAAATTTAGCGCGAGGTAAAAGCTTCTCCATAACTCCTAAGATGGTGACTGTGATGGACTCTGACTTTCAACAACGGCAGATTCTGCTTCCGTTTCAACCTCAGCCTTAGATCTGATAGTAGAATTACATGGTCTTGGTTAGAGTTTGATCAACAGAATATTACGGTTGTGCTTTTAAGTTACGAAAGAAATCTAATTAGATGAAAGATGTGAAGTTTTGCATGATACAGAAAACTGAACTCAGTTAACAACAATAAGTTAATTCAGATAATCTGAAAAAGAACAACCCCTAGTGCAAGGTTGCAGAATGCACGGGCACTAGAACATCAATCTATCCATACAAGTGTAATTGGGAAAACTCAATTGTAAAGAGAATCACTTCTTAAACTAAAAGATGTAGGAAACTCACTCTGTTTTTAACTTAAAATTGTCTAAATCATTTACGACGTGGATGAGCGCATGAAGAGCCATTTTTTTCACCTGGTCGAAATAAATTTAAATGTCACTATGCAAATTAGATAACCAATCCTCTTGATAACAAGCAATACACAAAAGTCCTCATATGGACTAAAAATATATAATATATAAAATAAAGGAGATGGTATTTGGTAAGATGAACAGACCTCTAATTTGTCTTCCTTGGCCAAGTGATCTGGAGGTAGCACACGAAATTCTTCAGTCAATCTCACACATTCGCGAACATTTTCAGGAGATACAAAATCAAGGGCGACTTTTATACAAGACTGAGAATACATGCATCAGATAGCAAAGAAAAAGGGTCACTAGTACATTCATAGCAACATAGAGAACAGATTACCCAAACGGATAGAATTGAACGTAACACGTAGTAAAACTTATCCAATAAATAATACATACTGAATTTTATACGTGAAGGGAAAGGAAGGGAAGTTATGGGAACGAAGTCCATCAGCACCAACATAGGATTCAAGTGTAGGAGTAAATAGAAACAACACGCTTCAAATTGAATCCTAAATTCCTTGAGAAATAGCTTACTGATGTGGTACGGCTGATGTTCAATGCCATGAGATTTAGAATGTTATGAGCTTTCCTGTATCAACAGTGAACAATTTGCTCATACTGAAGTGAATCTTGCTCATTGATTCTAAGCAGTTTGATGTTTGCTTGTCTTATATTTTTAGTATTTCTTTGCTAGCATGAATTTTTTTTTTAATTTGGACCCTGGATAAAAAAAACTTTATTCTTTAGCATCTTATCAGGACCATTATATTAGTAAACATTATATTATTATGAGTTGGCAACAAAGAGTTTGAGATATTCTCATTTTAGTCATCTTTCATACAAGGTACATGTTGTACAGCATTCATCTTCAAATACACGTCCTTATACTTATTGAACAGCTATACCATTTCTTGTGTTATGTTAATATTTTGAGAACAATTTGGCTTGTATCATGCCCCCATGCTATGCAATTTCTAATCTCCATCCCTTTACAGGTTTGGATGGTTACTCTGAGGTTTTATAATCTTCAACACAAGGTTGTGGAAAGTGAAGCCAAGCGGTGAGGCACCACTTAGGCCTTTTGGGGTTTTAGCAGCAAAAAGCGTCGAGTAGAAAAGCGGTCCAGTTTAAATATGTATAAATATTCAAAATAACAAGAAAATTTCAAGAAAAATCTAAATTCTACAAAGACAAAAGTTGAACACGGGAGCTTGATGTCAAAGAAGAGGACTGCAGAGAGGAAGTAGCTTCGACAGGAGGAGGGAGGAGGACTTTGACTGGAGATAGTGATGGTGAGCTTCAAATGGAGATGGTGATGGTGAACTTTGATGAGGAGCTCAAGAGAAGGTGATGTCGTGATGATGATGGCAAAGACAGAGCTTGCTGGAGAAGGATTTGGAGGCGGATTTGACCATTGATTTTGTGGCAGGAGACGGTGGAGTTCGCTATAGGCAGTGGACGAGGCGAATGGAGCCAGAGTTAGGGTTATAATTTATTTTCGTCTCGAGTCATAGAAGCGGAGATGACAGAGAGAGAAGCGGAGGGTTTTACTTAATAAAATGGTTAGGATTTGGATTGGGTATAATATAAACTTATATGTGTTTTTTAAAGCACTGGTAAGCAATTAAAAACAGCGCTTTTACGAGCTTTCTACCGCATTTTCAAGCAGAAAGCGCAACATCTGCTTTCAAAGAAAGCAGAGTGGTGAGACACAGTTTCTGCTTTGCAAAGCGCTTAGGTGGCCAAAACCAGGGCTTTTTCAATAATGCTTCAACAGTTCTAGAAGTTTGGAGGGTTACTCCTAAATTTTAGCAAAGCGCAACATCCGCTTTCAAAGAAAGCAGAGTGGTGAGACACAGTTTCCGCTTTGCAAAGTGCTTAGGTGGCCAAAACCAGGGCTTTTTTCAATAATGCTTCAACAGTTCTAGAAGTTTGGAGGGTTACTCCTAAACTTTATGAGGTTGGTTTCCATAGGACTGGCCTTCAATGTTCTAGGACAAATCTATCTTGAGTTTCTTAGTGGAGGTTCAGCCACATTGACACACAAACGTGACTGGAAAAACTTAGATTTGTGACATTACTCAGAGAGCATACTTACCATTATTAAGGGATATAAAGCAAATGTTTGATTTATGATATTGTGACAGCTTACTAAATCTTAGTAGGAAACTGACAATAGGAGAGAATCATTGTACCAGCCTCACCATAACAGCATAAGGGAAGAAAACAGCCTTGGCCTTCTGGTCTCAGTATAATAACACACACATCTTCTCCACTTAATGTAAAGCGCCATGAGTCCCACTTGAGATATACACGATAAATTGTTCTCTAGGTTCCAAATACCACAGCTCCACACAACAGATATTATCAATTATCCCCAAAGACCGTCATGTAAAGCTACAAGTAATGAACTACTTTAAACTTCTAGCAATACAAACTTGCGATATTATGGATCAATTGGGGTTCTGCATTACTACAGGGGAAGGGAGCAAATTTATATTTATCCTCCAACTTCTGAGTCCAGTCTAAGTGATATATTCTTTAACCTTATTGTTTTGTTTGTTTTTTGGTATCATTGGTTACACTTGAGTTTAATGAAGAGAAGGGACAATATCTATGATACGTTTCCTGTTGGTTGTCAATAGATTAACCAAACGGATTACCTTGAAAGTAGCAAAACTGTAACACAGTGAAACTTATCCAATAATAATACATACTGGAGTTTATGACTGGAAAGGAGGGGAAGTTATGAGATGAAGTCCATGTGAACCAACATATGATTCAACTGTAGAAGTAAACAGAAACAACACACTTCAAATTGAATCAAAAACAATTTCTTGAGAAACAGCTTACTGATGTGGTACGGGCTGAGGACTCAGATCTGAATGATGAAGCAGTTGTTAGATGATTGAATCTGAGCTCTGAAGAATTGTTATTAAATTATTGAGATCAGATCTGTGTCAGTGAGTGTTTAGCAGCCCTTGAAAGAAATAGTTGGAGGATCATCGGCATCGGAAAGCATCATCGGAGCTTACTTGGACCTGATCGAAACAGAGAAGACATCGACGAGCTTCAACACGGACAGCAATCTCAAGGTCTGACGAAGATATATGAGGGGGCTTCAGCTTGATAGTTATTGTTCAAGTAAACACAGTATCCGCGAGATACTATTGACGTGAACTGTAACCTCGATAATTTCTTTTTTTGGTCTTTTTCAAGATGGGAGTCAAGATGGGAGGCAGCAGATTAATTAGGAGAGGGTATTGGATCTAGTAAAAGAATACGGGTAACTTGTGGAGAAGGATCGTCAGCATCAGACTGCAGGGTCTTCAACATCTACAAAACTTGATATTGGACTGGTGGAGAAGGATCTGACATAACAAATTCAATTTGAGTGAACTTGCAGTAAATCAAACTTGATTGTAATCTGATTTACCGTCATGATTTCAAACCTCGCGCGCGGCTCAGACTCTAAATCTGGCTCGGGCTCTAGGTCTGCTTTCTGACCTGGTTCGGTTCTTGTTCTAACTCAGGTTTCACATTTAGCTGGAGTTCTGACTATGGTTCTGGCACATAACATCTTTCAAAGAGAATTCCCTTCTTGACCAATCTATCTAAGGTTTTATTCATATCATTAAGTCAAAACAAGATCTTGAATTCGTTATGTGCCAGAACCATAGTCAGAACTCATCTCCACCTAAAAGTGGAACCTGACTATGGTTCTGGCTATGGTTCTGGCAAATAAAACCATAAACCACCAGCTCCAAAATACGGATTAGGAAAACTCATCTCCACCTCTCTTTTTTCTCTCGAACGCTATGTTTCCTCTTCGTTTCCTTCTACCGTAAAGGTAGAAACACTACTGAGCTGTTGAATTCTAGAGGGTAAGCCACTGCGATCCTGAGGCACCAAGAGATACTCTCTGAGGGGCGTTGTCTACTCTGTAGACAGTGCTTTTGCACGCCTCGATCACACCGAGATAAGTTTCCTATCAACTTGAAAGTTTAATTTCAGTCTTCACGTCAGTAATCCTCAGGATTTTTTCAACAAACAGTAACCGCATGTTACAGTTCGCGTGAACATCAACTATCCCAGAAATTTATTTAATCTTTTTTGGATGGGAGGCAACAAATTAATTCAGAGAGGGTATTGGATCTAATAAAAAAATGTGCGTAGCTTGGGGCTTCACACCCAATGAGGCTTCACAGAAATGCCACTTCACATGCCAAAAAAATACAAGCAATTCACATGCTTAGAGAAAATTTCTCAAAAGAAATAACCATATAATCCAAGTCTATTCTCAGAGAGAAACACAAGCTATTTATAAAGAAACCAAACTATATAAATAAATCTCAATCCTACAAACAGTAAGAATCCTATTAGAACCACCCATAAAGAAGTGGGGTGGTTTACAAAATAGATAGAATGGCTAGAATTCCCAAACCCTCTAACTACCCGTGAATGGTACATATCACTTCATTTTATGGGGTGTTCTAATAGAAGCTTTACTCTCCTAGCAACAAATTGCAACTAAAGAGGTGTTATTCATTGGGTCAAGTTGGGGCCAAGTGGGGCAACTATCCTTTTGGAACAATTTTAACCCATCGAGAAAATCTGAGTGGGATAAAGTGGGATAATTGGGCAATTTAAAAGTACGATTGGGACAATTTCAATAGAAAATTGATGATGTGGCACCTTATTAAAATATGATATTTATTTATCACTTAAGTCTAGCTTATTTATGCAATTTGTTCAATATAATACTTAATATACTATATTATAATAAATTATAATAAATTATTTTAATTTATAAATTACAATATAATATAATACTTATTATCACTATATTTTTATAATAAGTATGTTTAATACTATTAATTAATCCATTATATTATACTATAATAATATAATGTAATGTAATATATTATATTATAATTAATTTTATGTATTACATGAATACTATATATGTAATATTATATATTATAGAAACATTATAAATTATAAATTTATAATATGATACATTATATTATAATTATTATCATGTATGATAAAAATGTTATAGTACTATTAATTAGTATAATATATCTATCAAAAAATAAATATTATATTATATATAGTATTATCATATTATTAAAATATAAATATTAAATTATACTTTTAAATATTATATATCATGGAATATATTATACTACATTACATTATGTTATAAAGGGTTAATTGCATATTAGTCCTTCCAATCTTCCATAATTGCAATTAGTCACTTAAATCCCATTATTTGCTCGCTAGTCCCTCAAAATCTATATTCCTCTTGCAATTTCATCCTTCTGGTTTAGTAATGAGAATTTTGAGGGGAATACTCCGTCATCTTCAACAAAATTAGAGGGTTTGCCCATTATACTCCCATTTAAAACTCACCAACCTGTTTCTTAGCAGATTTAAACCCACAACCCACTTATTCAAAACTCGAACCCAAAAAGTTCTTCCCCAATAGTCAAGGGCACCCCCAAACCCATTTGAGAGCTTTTCATGGTAATATTTCTTCTAAACCTTATATAATCCTCTAAATTGGGTTGTCTTGAGAGAAACAAATACTAGAGGGATGTTTAGGTAATTGTAGATGTTGGGTTAAGGGTTGATCTAACCATGGTTAGACAAAATAACAAAAAAGCTAACAAAGGGACGAAATTGCAATAAAACTGCATATTTGAGGGACTAATGAGCAAAGTGACATTTAAGGGACCAATTTGCAACTATAGATTATTTAAGAGACTAACATGCAATTAACCCTGATTAAATAATATTATAATAACATTTTACTATCTTACATTATAGTATAATTTATAATGCAATATAATTAACATATAAGGAATATGGGTGTAACATCCTGACTAATCAAAAGTTAACTATAGAATATTGGGAATTCACATACATGAAGTGAGAATTACTTCGATCGTAAGAAGTTGATTTTTATTATCATATTTTGTTAGATCTAGATGGGAGATATTTCGGATAATATCCTAAGAGTTTATTGATATTAATTAATATAATTTAGAGAGTATGTGGATTTACATCTATGCAATAATATACTGACTTGCATCTATAAATAGCATGAGATATAACAAAATAATTTATTATTTGATATATTGTCATGAAATAAATTGGAAATAAAGAAGTAAATGAGGTGGCAATGCAGAAGACTTAGAAGGATTATGTGTCCAACTTAAAATGCTACATCAAAGTATGTGTTAACATGAGGAGCTTGAATGTCTTAGGCTACAACACGTGTGCATTTAAGTAGCAAGCAAGCAAGTCAACTTTTCCCAATTAAGATAAGTACCAATCGGCTTCGAACTTGAGATAATTACCGGCTTCGAGTAGTCGGTTCACAAGTGTGGCTGTCTATAGAGGATGTATAAGTCACATGGATGTTAGTAAGTGATAGTTCAAGGTTCATGTACTTTATAAAATAATAATGAGTGTATGATTGATAACAACAAGGGTTCCAGTCAGAGATTTTATCAGAAGAAATTAACATTTCTTGAGTTACTGCTCGTTTAGCTTCATGGACAAGTGAAAAGGAGAGAAGAATGCAAGTTACAAATATCACAGTTTCAGGTAAGTAATTTTCATTCTCTCTTTAAATTCTAGAGCGGTTTATTCGCAGATTACTTTTATACATACAAACTATCCATCTTGAGTTTGATTTCAAGTTTGATTAAGTTAGTGGATATTAACTGAGAGAAGCCCACGGCTCTATATGAATCAAATCAATGTAATTATCTCATTATTTGTATAGAAAATAGATGGTTCTATTTTAGTATTATATTTGATATTTTCATATAGCATAACCAAGGACTTCTCCGTTATTGTTTCCACAAGATTTATGAGATAACTATTTTTAGATGAAAATCATTGAAATATTATTGTATAATGGATATCTTATAACATAGTTCCGCATATAAGAACTTCATTTAAGGTCATTTTCCTTGAAAATTTTGATGTGGATAAAACTAGAGAATTTATTTTTATAAATATGATAGTATTCGGAAGATCCATGTTGGTAAATGATTTCATAAGAAGAGATTTTTGCTGAGCGTATTTGATTCAAAAGATTTTACTAAAGATCACCACTGAATAGAATTGTAAAATAAAGCCTCTAGCCACTGGGAATTACTGTTATCGTACTATTACTGTACTGGACCCATGAGATTTTATTGGACCATTCGGAGACATTCGAATGGTATTTTACTGACCCCTTGGAGACATTCAAGGGGGTTTTACTAGCCCTTTGGAGACGTTCAAGGGGATTTTAATGGGACGTCCGTGGATTTTACTGAACTCATGTGGTTTACTGGATCCTTATTGTACTGTTACTGGACCTATTGGGTAACACCATCAGGGATTACTGAAACCTTGGTTATGTGGCAGAACATAAAATAACTGTGAAGTCAACTGATTGTGAAATATGATGTTTTACATTATTTACCGGAGAACACAGACTTTACTAAACTATTTTGGACCAAATATGTCAAATTGATTTTTACTGTAAAACTGATCTTGACTACCAAGTGAAGTATTTTAATCATTGATTGTGAAGTCAAGATTGAATTATAATATTGATAAATGTCTTTGAATTAGAAATTCCACTGTTATTCTTCTGAATCGTATTGTATGCAGGTTTTCTAAAATAAAATAGTTTTAACGGTCTTTATGATTGTATCTTCTGCAAACCTAGAATTTAGAGAGTGGGTGGGTTACTTACTGAGTTGTCGTACTCATCCCATTAATTATTCCCTTTTTCAGAATAAAGTCGAGAGTAGATCATGAATGTCTGAAGGTCAATCTTTTGGAAGCAGAAATTCTGTTAGCCAAGGCGAGAGGGCAAGCCTTATTTATTGACTGGTGTTAATAGTAAGTACTGGTAAGTAATGTGTACATATATGGTTGTATGTGAATAGGAACTCTGGAGATGTATTTTGGGTTATAGGCATGTCCAATATGTACAAGATAAACTATGTGTTAAATGTTGAAATAATAGTACCTTTATGAGTTACAGAATGAAGATCTAAGCAATACTTTTGGATATATGTGTTGGTAGAATTTAAATATAAGTATGCTGCTCTGGAATTAATCGTTGGAAAATTTAGGACTGACTGCACTGTGTCGTGTAACCCCGAGATTTAAACAATAATTAAATCTTGGGGGCGTGACAATGGGTATCCTTGGTACCAAGGACCAACTTTGGTCCTCGGTAATGGGGTGACTTATTCTCATCCACTCATCTAAAGTGGGAACCATGTTCAAATGGGGTTATTAAATAAACGGGATCATTTTCAAATAATGGCCATTTGAATGAGTGGATGAGAATGAGTCACCTTGTTTTATATATATATATATATATATATATATATATATATATATATATATATATATATATATATATATATATATATATATATATATATATATATATATATATATATATATATATATATATATATATATATATGAATGAGTGGATGAGAATGAGTCACCTTGTTTTATATATATATATATAAGGTATTTAATAAATGAGTGCTCCAAAATTATCCCACTTTCTCTCAATATAGGATATGATTGTTCCAAAGTTAAGAATGAGGTAAATAATATGGGTTGGGACAAAAAGTTTGTATAGAAGTGGGATAATTAGGGGACATTGGGACAGTTGTCTTAATCATGGTCCAAAAAACCAATAACACCATAAAGCGAAGTCTCACTCAATTTTTACAATGAATAACGCAACAAAGTGAAGTCCCCAAAATTATCCCAGTTGTCCCCTAATTATACCAATGAATAACCCCCCCCCCCCCAAAGCAACAAAAAATAAACAGACTAACTAGATTTCTTTACCAAAATATCAAGTAAAATCCCAACTGTATTATTCTAATCCTAACTTAGCTCCCTAATCTTAAAATAGCAATTGAGATCCCATGAATGGTCATGCATCCCTTACCTTCAAGTTTCTGACTTGATGTGGACACCCAGCTGGAATGAAAACAGCCTCGCCACACTTTTGCTCAAATGTCCAAGGCTCGATACCTACAAACATCACATTATGATTACATTTATAGAACATAGTAAAAACAAACACCAATAAGTAAAAAACCAAGTGCTCGACAACAAGTCAAAAAATTGAATTCATTAAGACACTCACCAAATTCCTCCTTGAGTCTCCTCTTATGATCCAGAGTTAGATAGAAAGATTGGTCATGAATAGGATGAGCAACCTAATGATGAAATATCACTTACTACTTAAAACAACATAGGCTGGTGTTACAACAAAGTCATAAATTCTAAGCCAAGTTACCAGCTTTATTGGAGAACAATGGACATGTCTGAACTCTCTACAATGCACCCTAAGGTATTCCTGAAGCTTCCCTACATCTTCTCTTCGGAAAATATCCCACAGCGCACCACCTTCCGCTGTGATTGCTCCATCTTGCCATTAGAATCCTCCATCTCCGTCTTGCAACTTCCATGCGGAGGGTTATCAGAATCAAAACCATTTACTAGTTTCTCAACAAAACCATTTGCACCGGTGCCATTAGCATCAGAAGAAAGTTTTCCACTCTTTTTGATATTGCCAATTTCAGTCTTTCTCGAATTTTTATTTCTAAATTTGGGGTTTATTCTCTGAGCTAGCTTTTCAGAATCATCAGGAACACTAATGCCTCTCACTAATAGTTTCTCCTTATCAATCTGAAAACTGGCATCTGACGAAGGACCACCATGTCCACTCTCAGCTATTTCTTCTCTTTGAAGATTAGCTACAAAGCATTCAGCCACCCGCATGGAAGAATCAAGACGTTTTCGTTTCTTCCTATTATAAACAATGTCATTTTTCTTGTTATGATGACCTCCACTTTCCAGAGAGAGACGTGGAGAGGAGATCAATGGCTCGTCTTTGTCGACAACAGAAGCAGTGCTTGGAACTTTTGCGACAGAATCTTCCAAGATCTGGGTTATGTTCTTTTCATTACCTTCTGGATCAGGTTGTACTGTACGAAGCAGCTCAGAGATATCTTGTTTTCTGTGCTTCTTTTTCAGCTCTTCTATCTTTTTGAGTTGATAGGCTGTAAGTTTCACTTCTGCTGTATGAGTTAGAACGTTTACCTGAACAAGGTATGAGATAACACATATCAAAGAATTATTGACAAAGATCAATAAATGAAAAGGATATACCCTCCGCACATCTATAAGTTAAGAAAGCATGGGAGGAGCAACATATAAGTGCCCTCAGGAAGACACAAATGGGGAAGAACATTATAGCAAAAGTCTGAATAGTTGACTTCTTAACCAAAAGAAAAAAAACATACCTAATCAAATATCAACGTTAGATGGCTTATTCAAACAAAAAAAAATCTTGTTTAAAAAAAGAATATTTATGTATGTACGTGTATGCATGTATCTACGTATGTGTAGGTGTGTGTGCACGGATGCGAGTGTGTGTGTTGTGCGTTTGTGTTGTGTGTATAAAGGCCTCAGGCATCGGAGACAAAAGTATAAACAAGTAGCCTTAAAGCCATCAGGAATCGGGGACAAAATTATAAACAATTCTGTGAGCCCAACTGATATCTTGCTCGATGGTGATGATTTTGAGAACCCCAAAAGCATGTTGTGTGCACGGATGCGAGTGTGTGTGTTGTGCGCTTGTGTTGTGTGTATAAAGGCCTCAGGCATCAGAGACAAAGTATAAACAAGTAGCCTTTAAAGCCATCAGGCATTGGTGACAAAATTATAAACAATTCTGTGACCCCAACTAATATCTTTCGTGATAGTGATGATTTTGAGAACCCAAAAGCATGCATAAAAGATAACCTGAAAAAATTTGTTATGGAGTACAGACAACTTTAGCTAATTTTCTCCATGAAATTTAATATGATTAAACACTGCATGACTAAAAACACTCACCAGAGGATGTAATTAACCAACTGGATATCTGATCAAAGTAAGACTGTAAGAGCAATTTGGATATGTACCCTTTGACAATAAAAAATAAACACAAAAATGCTAGAACATATTTGTTCAAATTACAAAAACAGCACTAGTAGGATACACATAAGAAATTTATGAACATGGAGGACAATACAAGACACAGAAGCACAAGTAGAATGTTAAGCATAATGCAAAATTACTGTGGACATCCTGTTATAAGTTATATCCCAACAGAAAACACATTAAGATATAGAAATATTATGGTGGAGAGTAATGCAAAAAAGATGACACAACAACAACAACAACACTGACATAAAAAGGTAGATCAAATAAGACTAGCATTTGGGAGCTAATTCTATTCTCACTTGTGACTGGAGTCAACAAACATATCAAATTAATTGATCCTTTTTCACATAGAGTTTCATCAGGTAAATACTAAATTTGAAGTCCATGGACAGATGTTGGGCAAAACAAAGTGTTAACATGAATATTGTTGGTAATTACCCAACTAAGAAGTACAAATAAAAAAACACTTATGCAAAACTGTAACATACCGCATCAGACATATCACAATGCAGCTTCGTAACAGAATCTCCCCGGCCCAACTCTCCAGGTAGTCCATATGCAATATATGTTTTCGGGCCCATATCGGGCTTCAAAGAATCTTCAGGCAACTTCACTGCCAGATTAAGAGGGCCAAATTTTGGGTCTGTGTACTCTTGAAACGGCAAAGCAGTGATAAACTCAGCACCATGTCGTGGCAAACGGTCCTCAAAAGAGCTAGATGGGGGCCAATCCTTAAGTTTAAGCATCTCAGGCCAGTGGTTTCGGTGAGCCCTTCCTTCAGTATACCCTTTAAAGAATTGATGAATGTTTATTTCCACCTACCCCAGGTAAAAGATGAATAAGAGCATGTCATTTCAATGATGTATCAATAATGTGGAGAGGAACAGGCCAACAAAATAACAAACGATGTAACAAAGTAATGCCAACAGAAGAGGTAGATGGAAAACACAGCAAAGGATCAATCAAGAGTGTGCGATAATCACTGTTTAAAAGCTCCTTAGTCCTAAGCTTAGGCCTAGCGTACCTAGAGCCTAGTGCCGTAGCTTAGGTACCTAGCCACCTAGGTTTTGGGAGTATTTAATGGAGCATTGTGCCATGACCCTTTAGGCCTTGATCGTGATTTTGTGTTGAATATCTTCCAACCTCCTTCAAACTCCTTTAACCTCCAAATATGAACACCTCCACTATCTTCTCCGACCTTTAGTAAAACCTCCTTGACAAAGTATAAACAAGTAGCCTTTAAAGCCATCAGGCATTGGTGACAAAATTATAAACAATTCTGTGACCCCAACTAATATCTTTCGTGATAGTGATGATTTTGAGAACCCAAAAGCATGTTGTGTGCACGGATGCGAGTGTGTGTGTTGTGCGCTTGTGTTGTGTGTATAAAGGCCTCAGGCATCAGAGACAAAGTATAAACAAGTAGCCTTTAAAGCCATCAGGCATTGGTGACAAAATTATAAACAATTCTGTGACCCCAACTAATATCTTTCGTGATAGTGATGATTTTGAGAACCCAAAAGCATGTTGTGTGCACGGATGCAGTGTGTGTGTTGTGCGCTTGTGTTGTGTGTATAAAGGCCTCAGGCATCAGAGACAAAGTATAAACAAGTAGCCTTTAAAGCCATCAGGCATTGGTGACAAAATTATAAACAATTCTGTGACCCCAACTAATATCTTTCGTGATAGTGATGCTTTTGAGAACCCAAAAGCATGCATAAAAGATAACCTGCAAAAATTTGTTATGGAGTACAGACAACTTTAGCTAATTTTCTCCATGAAATTTTATATGATTAAACACTGCATGACTAAAAACACTCACCAGAGGATGTAATTAACCAACTGGATATCTGATCAGAATCTGATCAAAGTAAGACTGTAAGAGCAATTTGGATATGTACCCTTTGACAATAAAAAATAAACACAAAAATGCTAGAACATATTTGTTCAAATTACAAAAACAGCACTAGTAGGATACACATAAGAAATTTATGAACATGGAGGACAATACAAGACACAGAAGCACAAGTAGAATGTTAAGCATAATGCAAAATTAATGTGGACATCCTGTTATAAGTTATATCCCAACAGAAAACACATTAAGATATAGAAATATTATGGTGGAGAGTAATGCAAAAAGATGACACAACAACAACAACACTGACATAAAAGGTAGATCAAATAAGACTAGCATTTGGGAGCTAATTCTATTCACTTGTGACTGGAGTCAACAAACATATCAAATTAATTGATCCTTTTTCACATAGAGTTTCATCAGGTAAATACTAAATTTGAAGTCCATGGACAGATGTTGGGCAAAACAAAGTGTTAACATGAATATTGTTGGTAATTACCCAACTAAGAAGTACAAATAAAAAAAACACTTCTGCAAAACTGTAACATACCGCATCAGACATATCACAATGCAGCTTCGTAACAGAATCTCCCCGGCCCAACTCTCCAGGTAGTCCATATGCAATATATGTTTTTGGGCCCATATCGGGCTTCAAAGAATCTTCAGGCAACTTCACTGCCAGATTAAGAGGGCCAAATTTTGGGTCTGTGTACTCTTGAAACGGCAAAGCAGTGATAAACTCAGCACCATGTCGTGGCAAACGGTCCTCAAAAGAGCTAGATGGGGGCCAATCCTTAAGTTTAAGCATCTCAGGCCAGTGGTTTCGGTGAGCCCTTCCTTCAGTATACCCTTTAAAGAATTGATGAATGTTTATTTCCACCTACCTCAGGTAAAAGATGAATAAGAGCATGTCATTTCAATGATGTATCAATAATGTGGAGAGGAACAGGCCAACAAAATAACAAACGATGTAACAAAGTAATGCCAACAGAAGAGGTAGATGGAAAACACAGCAAAGGATCAATCAAGAGTGTGCGATAATACATTGAAGTTATATTCCTGCGTGCATTGTACATGAAATATGCCATGTCTGTTTCTCAGTTCACTGCTTAGTATTTACAGCTAAACAGTAACTTGTGTTTACTAACATCATTAAATAGTTAACTGTATCTCGGTCAAACTTCATTAACATGAGAAATTACGGGAAAGTAATTATCATGGGCATAGAGTAACTATGAGGGGATATGTATAATCAGCAGGAACTTAATCTAAGTAGATATGTAGGTATTTAAATCTATAGGTTACAGATAGCTACTTAAAGTTTAAGCAAAAATATAACCAAAAGGACACATAGTAGAAGCAAAAATCAATTATTTGAAAAGTGATACACTCATGAAATTATAAAACACTATGCACCTTAAAAAAGTACATGTAAGACTAACCTGACACCAGTCTAAACAATCAATTGCCTTAACCGCTAACTGTTCAGTTTGAACCTTTGACTTTTCCGACTTTGTCGTCTCCCGTAGGGCCCGCCACATAACCATTGGTTCCCAGCTTAGACTTGATGTTAACTCTAGGACATCACGGACAATCACCGGCTCACCTTTACCCCAATGTTTCTGGAAGTGTTCTAATTCTCCATGTTGAATATCTCCAGCAGTAGGACAGTACAGATAGTTATCATTAGAATCCTCTCTGCATGCCGCCTTGCGTAACATACTACTGGCATAATTAATCTGCCCAGCTTCAGCAAAACAGGAGCAATGATTAGAAATCAAGGATAGTTCAGCAAACTCGTTGCTTCCAGCAATTGCACTAGCCTTCTCTTCTAACTCCAGAAGTTGTTTCTCAGCAAACATGCACTTCAGCTTCAAAAAGGTATTACCACAGCCACCTAGTTCTTCCGCAGGACAAGGAATGCTTCCATCGCTATTAGCTTTCCATTCCTTTAATGCCAGTTCTTTAGAAACAAGTTCCTCAGCTAAATCACAATCTCCATCTTCAGAAACAGGAGCTGGAGTTCCTCCATGCAAGTAAGCTTTGCCTCTGTCTAGATAGTTTTGTTGTCTCATGCAATCACCTCCAGGTAAGCGGCCCTCGCGAAGATCCCGGCAGCAGCTAAGGCATAGGTCATATGAACAACTAGGACAGCTTCTGTGAAAATCAACTAAAGAGGTTCTGCAATTATCGCTGAAGAACATCAAGAGTTTAAGTCATTCTCAAGCCAACATGAGCACAAATAAGTACTGCCGAGGGAAAAATTCTACCAGAATAGACGCTCATCTGCTTCACAATCAGCTTGCGGCACCTTTAGGTTTGTAGCTTCCATACCTTAAAGAAAGAGAGTAATGCATCAGGTGAAAGGAAAAATCATAGAATTTCCCCAGTTTATGCGAAAGTACCTTGAATCTTAGCCTCAATTTCCTTCTCTTTCATCTGTTCTTCCAGTAATTCTTTCAACCAAGGAAGCAGGAAGTGTAAGATATAATAAGAATGTTTTAATTTTTCAGTTTCTTCAATCGTCTTTCTTGGAGGCTAAAGTTGAAAGAGCAAATTGTTATAAAATATAATAGAGCACCACAAGGAGATCTGAAGCAAACAAGTGCATTATGAAGATATATAAATGAACAAACCTTGGAAATTCCTTTCATACGCAAGCATGCCTTGCAATTGCATTTTCCACGGCAGAATGGGCAACTTTTTGCAAATTCACCCTCTGATAATTCTGGATACCTACATATCAGGAAGAATAATAGAAAAAGAAATTAAGAACTGCATTTATAAATAAAACATCAAACTTACACATTTCCTTTTCTATGTGGTAGGACAGATAGATAGATATATAGACACAAAATATCACTTTCACATTAGGGAAAAAATTAAAACGCTTAAAATAAAGATGATAGTGCCACTTTTAAGCAAAGTTTTGAAGCATGAGGTAAATAAAACCCCAAATTCCCCCACAAAAAACAACTAAAAACTGCAATGCCAGCAGCTAAATTAATCAAATAATCAGAATATTTAGTCAAAGCTGACAATGCAATAACAAACACAATGAGTATGGGAAGCGAGAAATCACGCACCAACGCTCAATACACGGGATGCAGTACCGTTTCCTCTTGCAAGACAAGCACCATACAACCCTTCCTTTGTCATTCCTTTGGCATTGATGGCACATGAGGGCATGCTCGCCTGTCAGTGGCTTCTTCTTAGAACCCTACTAATCATAACACGAAAGCAAGAAGGATATGGTACATTAGATTGGATAAACAAAAGAAAGTTGGCAACAAATTTAGACAGCATAAATTACCTCAGAGGCCTCTCCGTGACTGGAACCTGCAAAATCAACTAGATTCATCGTCTTTCTTCCCCTTTTCTCTGTTCTCTCCAGACTCTTCTTCTCATTCTTTGGGGGTTTGGCATCCACATCATCGCTCTGCTTATAAAATTTCCAAAACAGTAGCTTTAAATCAATAAAAAAGTCAACTTTTTAAATAGAAATACACAGTAAAGATCAAACATAAAGGTGAAGCTTTATAGTAAAGCTCACCTTGTCAGCAGAAGCTTCCTCTTCGCTATTTCCCAAATCTCTCCTCTCAACTGAAACCTCCGGTATCAGGATCCTTTTCCTTCTCAAAGCATGTTTCCGCACAACCTTCTGTGCTTTTTCACCACCGCCGACTTCTTCACCCTGTAATACAAATCCAACATCAAAACGGACAGAAACATGATGTGGGGTATCTTTAGTAGGGCCATTTAGCACCACGTTGCTTAAATTAAACGAGGATTCAATTGTGGGATAGGACCCTCATTCCCTCCCATTCTCCCCCTTCCAAAGAACTTGAAAAAATCAAGCGGAAAGAGTCCCCTCCCTCCTAAAGTCAAATGAAAGTCCAAAACTACGTAAACAGCTGTAATCAATATCAATATCAAGATGCTAAATTTCCAGCCCTAATCAACTAAAAAAGTCTCCTTTACAATTTCCCTCCCCGATCCATCTCTCTAGAATCAAAGATACACTTGCCAAGTTGAAAGATAACAGCGTAAGAAAACAAAAGCTTACATCCTGTTTACTGCTCAACTGATCTTTCCTCATTTGAGCTCTCCGACTCTTACCATCTTCGGTCGGAACCCTAGCCCTAGGTTTCCCTTCCCTCTTCATCAAAGATCCCTTCTTGATCTTCCCCAGCGAGTATTGAATGTGATACTCGCACATTGTGCCCTCTTCAGCTCGCCTCTTGTTGCACCGCCATTTCTTGCCGTCGTTCCTCGTGCACCGCTCCGCGGCCGGCGGCAGATCGCCGGACTTCTTCTTCGCCATCCTCGTTCTTCCTGTGTTAGATCTCAATTGCTTTGATCTTCTTGAAAACTGGCGAGTGATGTGAAAGGGTTTTGAGAAAAGAGGGGAGAGCGGAGAAAATTTGAAAAATTTCCCTCCTTTCAAAGTTTCCCCCCAAAACTGAAGTGATCTTGAAAGCATTTTTTTTTTTTTAAATTTGATCATTTTATTATTGAAAGGATGGTGAATAGTGAAAATGGAGGGGGTTATTGTCGGACTCATGGACGGAACCAATGAACCATGGATGAAAGCGACGGCTCGGCTCGCTGGTGTGTTTCTGTGGGTGTACTTATTATAATGAGGGCTTTTAAATTATCAAAATTTTATATTTAGTGGTATATTTATACTAACTAGGTTTTATACACGTGCAATGTATGTGCTTAAATATCATGATTAAGTGTTTTTAGTTTATTTCCTTACTAAAGTTATTCCTCGGTTTCACTTTAATGGTTTTTGCTCACTTATGTCTCTAAACTTTAATATTATGATTAAATGAGCTACACCCAATTTAAATTTTCATGTTCACAATTGAATTGAGAGAAAATAAATGTAATCCAAAGCCAATTTGACTTATCATGTTATTTGGACTGACATGAAACCAAGTTTGACCTGAGAAAATATAACGTTGCAAAAGTGAAAACACTTGAAAAATAGCGTTATAAAAGGAAGATGAATAATTAAAGCTAATAAGATAAGATGATTGGTTAAAAGTGGGATAAAACAACAAAAAATAGAATATGGAGTTCATTCCTAATCCTTGATAGAATTTAAAAAAGTTATAAGCTAAAGATTAATTCTAATTTTAGTACACTTTTTATATGATGAAAGCATCCACATAAGCATATAAAAGTACTAAAACAAGTTCATGAAAATTCCTTCTAAAGATTCCTAATTTACCCAAAAAATAAATTATTCTATAAAATATTTAGAAGACGTTGTCTTTCATTCCTTCTGTTTTATTTTTTATTGAGCCGACATCAATCATTCTCCACCTTTATCTTTTTCGATAAAATTAGACTACGTTTAGATCTTTGAAAAGAGATAGTAAACCTTACATTGAAAGTTAAATTTATATATTTTAATGAAAGAATATCAAACAACTACTCTTTTCTTTGCTAAGTTTTGAAATTTTAGTCTTTTTGTTATTTTGAACTTTTGAGGGTGTGTTTTGTAAATTTTAAAACTTTGAGAGTGTTTTTAAAAAATTTAAGTTTGGTGCTTGTAATTTCAATATTTCATGTGTTGGTGGTAAGTTTTGAATATCAAGATATTTCTTGAAATTCGAAATTTTGAGGGTGTTTTTACAATTATTGAAAATTTGGATTGTTTGTTGTAAAATTCAAATTTTCATTGGTCTACAAATAATATCTAGATTTGATATGCTTTGGTTATAAGTTTTGGAATTTCGGATTTTTGTGATTTTTAACTTTTGAAGGAGTTTTTGCAAGTTTTTAACTTTGAGGTTATTTTTATAAATTTTAAATTTTCGGTGCCCGATGATAATACCTTGAATTCATCTTTATTGTTTGCATCTTTTGAAATTTTAGAATTTCGTGGTGCCTTTTATTATTTGAACTTTTAAGTGTGTTTCTACAATATTTAAAACTTTAAGGGTGTTAATTGCAAATTTTAATTTCTTCAGAGGTCGTTGTTAATTTTAGATTTCATGTTTATTGTTTTAAGTTTAGAAACATCGAATGTTTTATGTAGTTTTAAACTTTTGAGGGTATTTTGTGCAATTTTTGAAACATTTTGGGTTTTGTTTATAATACTTCATATATGATAACATGTTAGTTCTTTACCTTAACAAACTAATACCATAGAGTTGTTTCATGTATTTTCTTCATGTTATTTTTTTTAAAGTGTTGAGATGTAGGTGGCTCGCATGAGATTAGGATAGGGTATAATTATGATTAGGATAGATTAATATTTAAATGAAATATTCAAAATAGCGAAGGGTAATATTGACCATGGAAAGCTTTTTCCGAACACGTACTTTTAAAGGGAGTATGATAAGACATATTTAGTAATACCGGCGACAAAAAGTATATTTATTAGTGAGCCTCATATTGCCATCAAGGGTTATCCAAACCTAGGAGATGAAATTTGAGCCCACAATTATAGATTTTTTGCACATATACCCCTCAAATCTCTCATATTTACATATTTACTCACAAATCTTGCTTTTTGCAATAATAAAACCTCTCTATCCTCATCTCTTAACTAAGAACAAGACCAAATTAAATTATACGTTATTCCACAAATCAATGCTCAAATTTAACATGTCCTTCATTAGAGTCATTATAATTGGTTGTTGGTTCATTAAGAATACTTGATGATAAATTCTTGCGTCTGAGACACTAACTAAGCTTCTTTTTTTTGTGCTTGTTGATATTCCTCTTCCTTTTCTTATTCACACTATCCGGCCACATCGCTAGCTCTTCACCATAATTGCCAATATGGAGCTCATCACTCCGTCAAATTGAACGTAACTCATAAAGAGCAATTGGGATTAAAGAGAAGCGATGCGGAAAAATGGTAAAATGTGAGAAATGGGTTATGGTGAAGTAATGGAGAAAAGAGGAGATTTGAGTAATGAGTTTTGTTGAGGGATGTTAGGAATCTCATTGGTGGAGAGGACAAGGATTTTTAGAGGATTTTTGGAGATGAGAGAGAGAGAGAGAGAGAGAGAGAGAGAGAGAGAGAGAGGAGGTTGTTTTTTCTTCAAAAATAGGATTTGGTGGAGAGAGGGAGAGAGGAGGTTGTTTTTTCTTCAAAAACAGGATTTGGTGGATAATGTAAATATAAGAAATTCCTATGTGTGTGTGTGTGTGTGTGTGTGTATATATATATATATATATATATATATATATATATATATATATATATATATATATATATATATATATATATATATATATATATATATATATATATATATATATATATATATATATATATGAGAACCCCTTACAAATATGAGAACTAAGAACTCCATCTCTATCATTAGATTTTTAACCAATCAATGGTCGCGACTAATCACTAATAAATTCCAAAAGTTAACATAAGGGCACGCTTGTCATTTTCGTTTCATAGTCGGTTACATTATAGGCAGTTTTTCCTTGCCTAATTAACCGCTCATTTAAGTTACAGAATCAATTACATCATAGATAGTTTTTTTTACCTAATTAACCATAATTAAATGCAACAATAAATACAAGATTCTTTTAAGTTACAGAATCAATTACATTATAGGCAGTTTTTTTGCCTAATTAACCGTAATTAATTGTAACAATAAATACAAGATTGTTTTAGTAGTTACATGCCATTGAATGATTCTGTTATTTATACTAAGAGATTCTGTAACAATGATAACGTGATTCTGTAGGTTATTTTTTTTAAAGTGTTGAGATGTAGGTAGCTCACATGAGATTAGGATAGGGTATAATTATGATTAGGATAGATTAATATTTAAATGAAATATTCAAAATAGCGAAGGGTAATATTGACCATGGAAAGCTTTTTCCTAACACGACTTTTAAAGGGAGTATGATAAGACATATTTAGTAATACTGGCGACAAAAAGTATATTTATTAGTGAGCCTCATATTGCCATTAAGGGTTATCCAAACCTAGGAGATGAAATTTGAGCCCACAATTATAGATTTTTTGCACATATACCCCTCAAATCTCTCATATTTACATATTTACTCACAAATCTTGATTTTTGCAATAATAAAACCTCTCTATCCTCATCTCTTAACTAAGAACAAGAACAAATTAAATTCTACGTTATTCCCCAAATCAATGCTCAAATTTAACATGTCCTTCATTAGAGTCATTATAATTGGTTGTTGGTTCATTAAGAATACTTGATGATAAATTCTTGCGTCTGAGACACTAACTAAGCTTCTTTTTTTTTGTGCTTGTTGATATTCCTCTTTCTTTTCTTATTCACACTATCCGCCCACATCGCCAGCTCTTCACCATAATTGCCAATATGGAGCTCATCGCTCCGTCAAATTGAACGTAACTCATAAAGAGCAATTGGGATTAAAGAAGCGTGCGGAAAAATGGTAAAATGTGAAATGGGTTATGGTGAAGTAATGGAGAAAAGAGGAGATTTGAGTAATGAGTTTTGTTGAGGATGTTAGGAATCTCATTGGTGGAGAGGACAAGGATTTTAGAGGATTTTGGAGATGAGAGAGAGAGAGAGAGAGAGAGAGAGGTTGTTTTTCTTCAAAAATAGGATTTGGTGGAGAGGGAGAGGAGGTTGTTTTTCTTCAAAAATAGGATTTGGTGGATAATGTAAATATAAGAAATTCATATATATATTTGTGTGTGTGTGTGTGTGTGTGTATATGTGTGTGTGTGTATATATATATATGTGTGTGTGTGTGTGTGTGTGTGTGTATATATATATATATATATATATATATATATATATATATATATATATATATATATATATATATATATATATATATATATATATATATAGGGTCGGATCAAATGAGAACCCCTTACAAATATGAGAACTAAGAACTCCATCTCTAACATTAGATTTTTAACCAATCAATGGTTGCGATTAATCACTAATAAATTCCAAAAGTTAACATAAGGGCACGCTTGTCATTTTCGTTTCATAGTTGGTTACATTATAGGCGCTTTTCCTTGCCTAATTAACCGCTCATTTAAGTTACAGAATCAATTACATTATAGGTAGTTTTTTTTACCTAATTAACCATAATTAAATGTAAAATAAATACAGGATTTTTTTAAGTTACTGAGTTAATTACATTATAGGCATTTTTGCCTAATTAACCGTAATTAATTGTAACAATAAATACAAGATTCTTTTAGTAGTTACATGCCATTGAATGATTCTGTTATTTATACTAAGAGATTCTGTAACAATGATAACATGATTCTGTAGGTTATAATATGCGATTCTGTAAGTTGATGAAGGGGATTCTGTTATGTATACTAAAAGATTCTGTAATAATGATAACGTGATTCTGTAGGTTATAATGTATGGTTCTGTAAGTTGGTGAAGGGGATTATGTAAGTTGATGAAGGCGATTCTGTAAGTTGATGAAGGCGATTCTGTTATTTATACTAAGAGATTCTATAACAATGATAACGTGATTCTGTAGGTTATAATGTACGATTCTGTAAGTTGTTGAAGGGGATTCTGTAAGTTGATGAAGGGGATTCTGTTATTTATACTAAGAGATTCTGTAACCATGATATTGAGATTCTTTTAAAAACACTGAATGATTCTGTTGATTTCTACATGACCTTACTATTTTTTCTAAACTTACAGGAGAACATCTTACATAAATATAACGGGGATTCTGTTATTTATACTAAGAGATTCTGTAGCCATGATATTGGGATTCTGTTAAAAACACTAAATGATTTTGTTGATATATACATGACCTTACTGTTTTTAACAGATATGATTGCAAATCTATCCAAATACCAAAAGGAATAACGTGCTGGTTTTGGACGTGGGGAGCAGTTCAAAGGATTAGTTTGAGTTTTGAATGGAATATATATTTGGAACGTGGGGAATCTAAAACCGAATTTAGTTCTTTGTCAGTTTTTTTCTTTTATGCCTCTAGGATTTTTACGTGTTTACCCTTTATTTCAGTTTGTAAAGTCTATTTAATTACAATTATGCCACCTTAATTTTAGCAGAATCTCAGTCTTTGTTTTTGTATCATGAATGGTTGATATTTGGTTCTTAGTTCTCATATTTATTTGGGTTCTTATTGAACCTTCTATATATATATATATATATATATATATATATATATATATATATATATATATATATATATATATATATATATATATATATATATATATATATATATATATATATATATATATATATATATATATCCATAAATTTGCATTCAAAGTTTACGTCAGTGATTGGATGGGTCTTAATGGTGATTTGGGGCTCACTAAATATACTTTATTGTCGTTGGTGCCACTAAATTGGTCTTATATGAGGTGTCACTAAATATACCAATCTGATAATTAGCCTTATGATAAGACACATAATGAAATTTATGAGCCATCAATGTACACGAATCTTACTTTTTTCTGCTATATATACAAGAAAAAATGAGTCTTGGGCCATGTCATGTACGCTAGAAAAGGGGTGAATTAGGAAACGGGCGATAAGGGTCTAACACGTATAGAAAAGTGAGGAAAGTACAAAACAAGATTACTAAAGGGTTGTTTGTTTGACCGAACATTTGGCGGAGGAAATCACTTGAAAGTCTTTTTATGGTTTCCTTACTAATTTTTGCTTTTTAGGTTTCCTGAGAAATGGACCAAACAACTCTTAATAGTTACCACTATTCTTTAGAATATCATTTAAGATGACTTGCCTTAAAATTCCAATAAATTTTAGTTATTTATACACCACTGGCAAAATGATACAGAATTAGTTATTATAGCTTTTCCCGAGAGTTGAGGATTTAGTATTTTGATATGAGTATCGGGATGTTGAGTTAATAAAAAAAATTTCCAAAAATTCCCATCCGAGCAACGCCGTCGAACATTCATTTTTCTATTCTAGCATACATGTAAATATGAATGTTATCATTTCTAATTTGATCACTAGAGTAACTATAATTCGAAAAAGAAAGATATAGCTTGACTTCCTCTTTATAAAGCTAGTGGAGGACAATCAACATGCTTGCATTGAAATAAAAATAAGGCTAAGGCCATGTTTCGCTAATACTTATTTCTTAAGTTACATAGTTACTTAATTTTATTTATTTTATTAGAGAACAAATTAGTCTTTTAACATGAATAAGTGAATCTACTAATGTTAAAAAAATTTGGGAAATCCCAACTTAAATTTTCCTACTTATAAGTTAGAAATAAATAAATAAGTAAACTTTACTAAACATCATTTTGGGCCCTTATAAAGTAAGAACCTACTTATAGTTAAAATAAATAAGTTGCCAGACATGCGCTCAAACCTAAGTGGAGATTCATTTTGATTTTTTTTTAGTAACATAATATGTGGAGATTCATATATATATAGAGTAAAGCTCCTATAAACTTAAGTGGACAGGAACACTTGTTCATCAAACTTTTTATCCCTTCATTATGCTTTGAGATTTGTGCTACACATCAATGCTATCTTTGAGATTTGTGCCTTCATTTGTATCACATGCTAGCATAAATCTCAATACAAAATCAATGGATAAAAAAGTTGGTGGACAAAAGAGCTTCTATCCACTTAAGTTTATAAGAGTTTTACTATATATATATATATATATATATATATATATATATATATATATATATATATATATATATATATATATATATATATATATATATATATATATATATATAGGAATAATGTGTATGAAGTGGTGGCTCATTTAAAATGAGCCAAGAGATACTCCATATATGAGCCCCACCTGCTAGTCACATCAAAAGGTGTGGACATCACCACTCTATCTCTTGGTAGCTCATTTTATAAAATGTTCACCTCATACCCATCATTCTATATATATATATATATATATATATATATATATATATATATATATATATATATATATATATATATATATATATATATATATATATATATATATATATATATATAGAGTAAAGCTCCTATAAACTTAAGTGGACAGAACACTTGTTCATCAAACTTTTATCCCTTCATTATGCTTTGAGATTTGTGCTACACATCAATGCTATCTTTGAGATTTGTGCCTTCATTTGTATCACATGCTAGCATAAATCTCAATACAAAATCAATGGATAAAAAGTTGGTGGACAAAAGAGCTTCTATCCACTTAAGTTTATAAGAGTTTTACTATATATATATATATATATATATATATATATATATATATATATATATATATATATATATATATATATATATATATATATATATATATATATATATATATATATATATATATATATCTTAAGTAACACGTCTAAGTTTTCAATACTACTTTAAGATGACAATATATATATATATATATATATATATATATATATATATATATATATATATATATATATATATATATATATATATATATATATATATATATATATATATATAAAGTAAGATGAGTGGTTAGAAAAAATGGTGCACCACTATTCATTATGAACTTAAGTTCATAATGAATAGTGATGCACCAACTTTTTATTCACTCATCTTGCCTTGAGATTTGTGATGCACAAATCTCAAAGTGGCCTTTATATCTTTTACGGATCCCAAAGTAAGATGAGTGGTTAGAAAAAATGGTGCACCACTATTCATTATGAACTTAAGTTCATAGGAGTCTTCTCTCTCTCTCTCTCTCTCTCTATATATATATATATATATATATATATATATATATATATATATATATATATATATATATATATATATATATATATATATTTTCTCTTAAGTAACACGTCTAAGTTTTCAATACTACTTTAAGATGACAGCTATAATATTCCGATAAACATTAGTTATTTACATGTCACTGGGCACAGTCATAAAAGATTTAGTTACTACTGCTTTTTCTAGAGAGTTGCATTTCGTATTTCGATAGAGTATATGGACGTGGCTTTTATTACTTCTATAGGGAGAGTCTGGTCTGAGCAATGCAACCAAATATTCATTTCTAATACATGTGAGTATGAATGATATCATTTGTGAGTTTTTTAAATAACCAAATCCGGAATCTAATTTAAGACTGTGAGAGCTATATTAAAACATTTGAACTGTCTGAATCACCAGCGATGGGTGATATCATTTTGTGATTTGATCAATTGAGCAAGTTGGTGTATAAACTCATATGTTTAGAATGTAAATAATAAACTGCATTTGCGTGACATAATCACGTGACAAAAAGATAACTTGGCTTCCTCTTTATAAAGCTAATTATAGGACAAAAAGACAACGTTACTAAATATGCACAAAATGATAGCAAACTATCCTGAACCATCACTGAGTTGCCCATCAAGCAGCGGGTGAACTCCTCTGACTCCTCTGCACTTTCGGTGGGATCACGAGATTTTAGGGGCCCTGTCGAAAAGTTAACACAAGGCCTTTCTATATACAAAATATCAATAAATTCCAATTCAATTCCTAACATGCTAGGGAACAAAAGTTACCGATCGACATTAAAATGTTACCGATTTTTTGCATATGTATAGTCTTTAACATACTTTTCAAGTGCTATTGCCCATTCTTCATCTCTTCTGGTCACCGAATAAAATGTTACCGACGATAAATGCATGTAATCCCACCTTAATAAAGCTTTCCAAAAGAGCAAATAGTCCACAATAAGAAATACTTGCATATTATGTTCCTCTTGTATCTGTGCTTACCTTCATAAGAGATATCAAGTCCTTAGCATAAAAAGTATCATCGTAAAATTGTCCTCCTTGCATTTTTAGTCGCAAAATCACTAATTAAGCCCATAACATCAATTTTATCTATAAAATCATTTTCAATAGATATCAAAGCTAGTCCATTTAGTCTTTCTTGTGACATGGTCGATCTCGGATAAGATTTTAATAATTTTAATTTTGAAAACTTCTTTTCTCGCATTTATCGCACGGTGTATAGTCAATAATATTCTATAAGCAATACATGCATTTGGAAAACAATTTCATATTTTTAAGAAATTCAAGATATCAATAGCCATCTTTGTTTCTTTTGGTAAAATATTTCGTGGATTTTCAGTTCTCCAAATAAATCTTTCCCATCAAGATCGTAAAATGTTTTATATTTTAGAACAATTTCAAGATTATCACAACATGCTTTCAAATTATTATCATCTAATGAATTTAACTTTTCGAACCAAACAAAATCCAAAAATATCTTCATATGCTTTATATTGCTCAAATCTTTTCTTTAGTGAACCAATAGCTTGATCTACAATATACAAAAATAATTAATTCTAAAAGATTCTTCAATTGATTGTGTTGTCTCCTCATTAACATTCTCATCAAATTGTCTTTTCTACTTAATTTGACGCTTACTTGAAATACGTAATCAATTTCCATTTCAAGAGCAATTTCTTTAGCAATTGTCATAGCTTGTATGAGCCCAACTTCTATAATCCTCAAAACCTAATCAATCCTTTTACTTGATCTATAGCAATATCAATAAGCATGTCTTTAGATTGTAAATATTTGCTAATTAAGTTAACGACAAATAATATATCATACCAAATAATCATACTTAATAAAAATTCAAAATTTCCAATTCCATGTGTTGCTAAACAACCGCTTCACTCCTTAATTTAGAGTCATTATCGGTTTACGCTAATTGAAGTAGTGCTTCTCTTATTTCAAGCGTTTGGAATCTAATTGCTTTAATGCTTTCAATATGGCTTTCCCAACGTAGCCGACAATGGCTTCACAGCTAAACCTTTACATTATTTATTAAAATTTGCCATCGCTTTGTTGAGTGAGAAAATAATGTATAAATCGTTGTATCACTCCAAAAAGTCTTTTGCTTTACCACAACAATTTGCCATATCACAAAGTGTTAAGTTAAGACTATGACAACCACAAGGCGTGTATAATGCTCAAAGATTTATATCAAGTACTTTTTTGTACACCTTGGTGTCTCCCTTTCATATTAGATCCATTATCATACCCTTGACCTCGACATTATCAATATCAAGATTAAGAGTTTTAGCACATTTTGTAATTCTTCAAAAGTCCTTGTCCGATGTATCATTTACTTTTAAAAATTCGATAAAAATTCTTCTATTTTTATCGGGCTTGTAGAAATATCGACACATCGTAATATTAAAGTCATTTGTTCTTGGTGACTTGCATCCGAGTACAATCAAGTATTACTGAAAAATATTTAGCTTCTTTAATTTTTGAATTATTGCACATTTGATTTTAGAAGCTAACATACTTATCAATTCATTTTGAATGCTATGACCAAGATAATGATAATGAATTTCACCATGGTCAATAATGCCGCATGTTCCTTGACAATGATCCCATTCGGCAATCATTTCAATTAGGCCTAAAAATTTCCATTATTATTTTGATAAATTCTCTCATTTGTTCCTCGAAATGCCAAGTTATGTTTAGCAAGGTATTTAACAACATAAATTATTCTTTGTAATACTTTCTTCCAATGTTCCTTCTCTTTATTAATTTGCTCTTGAATATTTTTATCGATTGTTTCATTTTTCTTTAATCTTATGCAAAATCAAGCCAAGTACTCATGTTAATGATGTGCTCATTACTTGTTTCATGTTCTTTAAGCCTAGCACTAAGATGCATCCAATCTTTAAATCCTTCATTTATTAAAAACTTTTCTTTAGTGAACCAATAGCTTGATCTACAATATACAAAAATAATTAATTCTAAAAGATTCTTCAGGTGATTGTGTTGTCTCCTCATTAACATTCTCATCAAATTGTCTTTTCTACTTAATTTGACGCTTACTTGAAATACGTAATCAATTTCCATTTCAAGAGCAATTTCTTTAGCAATTGTCATAGCTTGTATGAGCCCAACTTCTCTATAATCCTCAAAACCTAATCAATCCTTTTACTTGATCTATAGCAATATCAATAAGCATGTCTTTAGATTGTAAATATTTGCTAATTAAGTTAACGACAAATAATATATCATACCAAATAATCATACTTAATAAAAATTCAAAATTTCCAATTCCATGTGTTGCTAAACAACCGCTTCACTCCTTAATTTAGAGTCATTATCGGTTTACGCTAATTGAAGTAGTGCTTCTCTTATTTCAAGCGTTTGGAATCTAATTGCTTTAATGCTTTCAATATGGCTTTCCCAACGTAGCCGACAATGGCTTCACAGTTAAACCTTTACATTATTTATTAAAATTTGCCATCGCTTTGTTGAGTGAGAAAATAATGTATAAATCGTTGTATCACTCCAAAAAAGTCTTTTGCTTTACCACAACAATTTGCCATATCACAAAGTGTTAAGTTAAGACTATGACAACCACAAGGCGTGTATAATGCTCAAAGATTTATATCAAGTACTTTTTTTTGTACACCTTGGTGTCTCCCTTTCATATTAGATCCATTATCATACCCTTGACCTCGTACATTATCAATATCAAGATTAAGAGTTTTTAGCACATTTTGTAATTCTTCAAAAAGTCCTTGTCCAGATGTATCATTTACTTTTAAAAATTCGATAAAAAATTCTTCTATTTTTATCGGGCTTGTAGAAATATCGACACATCGTAATATTAAAGTCATTTGTTCTTGGTGACTTGCATCCGGAGTACAATCAAGTATTACTGAAAAATATTTAGCTTCTTTAATTTTTTGAATTATTGCACATTTGATTTTAGAAGCTAACATACTTATCAATTCATTTTGAATGCTATGACCAAGATAATGATAATGAATTTCACCATGGTCAATACGTCGAACATGTTCTTGCATTACCGGATCCCATTCGGCAATCATTTCAATTAGGCCTAAAAAATTTCCATTATTATTTTGATAAATTCTCTCATTTGTTCCTCGAAATGCCAAGTTATGTTTAGCAAGGTATTTAACAACAGAAATTATTCTTTGTAATACTTTCTTCCAATGTTCCTTCTCTTTATTAATTTGCTCTTGAATATTTTTATCGATTGTTTCATTTTTCTTTAATCTTATGCGTAAATCAAGCCAAGTACTCATGTTAATGATGTGCTCATTACTTGTTTCATGTTCTTTAAGCCTAGCACTAAGATGCATCCAATCTTTAAATCCTTCATTTATTAAAAACTTTTCTTAAAACCATTTTTAAACAATTTACAACAAAAACAAAATACTTTATCGATATCCTTTGAATAAACTAACCATTCCCTATCGCATTTCTCTCCATTTGATAAATGCCTAGTGTAAAATGCCAAGAAAAACATCTTCCTAATTTATCTTTAGGACCTTTTTCAACTAATAGATCTCTTATAGGCCATTTTCCACTAATATATCTCTAGATTTTGTGTCCAAATTATCCCAAGTTCTTGGATCATAAATATTCAAATTCATGAGCATGGACTGATTAGGTTGTTCATTGCCTAAAATATTTTCATTCTCATTTTATTTTCATTGTCAATATCAATTTCATTCTCAATTTGATTCTCAATTTTACTTTCATTTTCATTTTCATTTTGATTCTCATTTTGATTCGATTCTCATTTTCATTATCATTCTCATTTTTACTTTGATGATCAACATTTTCATTCTCATACTCATTCGTGCCCAAATCATCAATGTTATCATTTTCAATTGAATTTTCAACTAAATCTTGTGTTTCTCTAACAATGAATTTATCAAGCTCCACTTTGAGTTTGGACAAATTGTTCAATTTTTCTTTTTTTCATGCTATCATATCCGAAGGATACTTTCTTGGAGCCATTTCTATAATAAAACAAAAAAATATTACAATCAAATTGAAAGAAGTCAAAAGATTAGGAACAATACAACCTAATTTGAAGCCTTAAATCAAGTGGAAGAGGTACTTGAGTGGTGCGCAAAGATAGTTGACACCATAATAAACACGTCATAAGTCGTTCATAAACCCTGCTCAAGACGTAAAAGAAATAATAAATGTCTCAATTGCGAAATACAATTGCATGACACCATAAGCTCAAAAGATGAACAAAACTATAGAGGAAAAGGAATTACAGATGTCTATAAGCTAACATAATCAACAAAGTATTAATCTTTTATTTGCACAAGACATTACATAGGGCCAATAACATGGCAAGAGTATCCATAAATTTCAAAGCTAATGTTCTAAACTATGTTAAATATATATTCACTCAAAGCTAGCAAGAAGGATTTTAACAACAAACATTGAACCAATCTAAATTAACAAAATATGTTCAATCAATGTTACAATATCGGCTGAATGTGCTTAAATATTTATGCTATGTTTAAGTAATCGTCCAACCATAGAAAGTCATAATTCTTGAACTAAAATGTTAGATTATATATTCATGCGATTACTACAAGGAGCGACACATAATATAGTGGATTAATCCTAAAATTAGGAAGTAAAGTGAACTCAATTTTAACTATATCAACATTCACTTTCAAAGATGGAAAATGGTCTACTTCCCCATTATGTAGTAAACCGAACTCAATTTTAACTCGGTTTGGAATTTAAACTAAGAATAGGGCAAGTCCGCGGGTTTTGCTCCCACATGTATAGCAATATTAAAGCTAGAAGCCTAGAACTAAGCAAGGTAGAAATACAAACTATGTTTTATTAACATCATTAATCATCAAAATATCAAGATCCACGGTCCCCATCCACGTATCCACTAAAAGGAAAACGATCAAAACAATTTTAAGATCAACTACAACACAAATTTAAAGGGGAAATTGGTATTTTGCAAATTGCAAATAACGATAAAAATAAAAATCCATCACTTTAACCTCAAAAATTCAATTTTTGAAAACTTATTAGCTCCATGATCCGATGATCAAATTCATTCCATTAAAAGCCCATAAAAGGAAACATAAAAATAAACCAAGATCCAACAACGGATAGTTAATAAAACCGAGATCTAAGCTAGTTCCCCACTTCCCTCAAATTTCCCCAAAAATGGTAAAATAGAGTGTTATCCATACCAGATCCAACAATTCCTCGAATCCTAGGGCAAAGCCTCTCTCATTAGGTCTTCCCCAAAGCCTCTCTCATTAGGTCTTCCCCAAAGCCTCTCTCATTAGGTCTTCCCCAAAGCCTCTCTCATTAGGTCTTCCCCAAAGCCTCTCTCATTAGGTCTTCCCCAAAGCCTCTCTCATTAGGTCTTCCCCAAAGCCTCTCTCATTAGGTCTTCCCCAAAGCCTCTCTCATTAGGTCTTCCCCAAAGCCTCTCTCATTAGGTCTTCCCCAAAGCCTCTCTCATTAGGTCTTCCCCAAAGCCTCTCTCATTAGGTCTTCCCCAAAGCCTCTCTCATTAGGTCTTCCCCAAAGCCTTTCTCAGCCTTCCCCAAAGCCTCTCTCATTAGGTCTTCCCCAAAGCCTCTCTCATTAGGTCTTCCCCAAAGCCTCTCTCATTAGGTCTTCCCCAAAGCCTCTCTCATTAGGTCTTCCCCAAAGCCTCTCTCATTAGGTCTTCCCCAAAGCCTCTCTCATTAGGTCTTCCCCAAAGCCTTTCTCAGCCTTCCCCAAAGCCTCTCTCATTAGGTCTTCCCCAAAGCCTCTCTCATTAGGTCTTCCCCAAAGCCTCTCTCATTAGGTCTTCCCCAAAGCCTCTCTCATTAGGTCTTCCCCAAAGCCTCTCTCATTAGGTCTTCCCCAAAGCCTCTCTCATTAGGTCTTCCCCAAAGCCTCTCTCATTAGGTCTTCCCCAAAGCCTCTCTCATTAGGTCTTCCCCAAAGCCTCTCTCATTAGGTCTTCCCCAAAGCCTCTCTCATTAGGTCTTCCCCAAAGCCTCTCTCATTAGGTCTTCCCCAAAGCCTCTCTCATTAGGTCTTCCCCAAAGCCTTTCTCAGCCTTCCCCAAAGCCTTTCTCAGCCTTCCCCAAAGCCTCTCTCATTAGGTCTTCCCCAAAGCCTTTCTCAGCCTTCCCCAAAGCCTCTCTCATTAGGTCTTCCCCAAAGCCTCTCTCATTAGGTCTTCCCCAAAGCCTCTCTCATTAGGTCTTCCCCAAAGCCTCTCTCATTAGGTCTTCCCCAAAGCCTCTCTCATTAGGTCTTCCCCAAAGCCTCTCTCATTAGGTCTTCCCCAAAGCCTCTCTCATTAGGTCTTCCCCAAAGCCTCTCTCATTAGGTCTTCCCCAAAGCCTCTCTCATTAGGTCTTCCCCAAAGCCTCTCTCATTAGGTCTTCCCCAAAGCCTCTCTCATTAGGTCTTCCCCAAAGCCTCTCTCATTAGGTCTTCCCCAAAGCCTTTCTCAGCCTTCCCCAAAGCCTCTCTCATTAGGTCTTCCCCAAAGCCTTTCTCAGCCTTCCCCAAAGCCTCTCTCATTAGGTCTTCCCCAAAGCCTTTCTCAGCCTTCCCCAAAGCCTTTCTCAGCCTTCCCCAAAGCCTCTCTCATTAGGTCTTCCCCAAAGCCTCTCTCATTAGGTCTTCCCCAAAGCCTCTCTCATTAGGTCTTCCCCAAAGCCTCTCTCATTAGGTCTTCCCCAAAGCCTCTCTCATTAGGTCTTCCCCAAAGCCTCTCTCATTAGGTCTTCCCCAATTCAAAAGGGGCTAAAATTTTATCTAAATTCTCAAATCAAAGGCAAGAGATCGCAAGAAATCTCCGATATTTGCCCTAGGATTCGAGGAATTGTTGGATCCGTATGGATAACACTCTATTTTACCATTTTTGGGGAAATTTGAGGGAAGTGGGGAACTAGCTTAGATCTCGGTTTTATTAACTATCCGTTGTTGGATCTTGGTTTATTTTTATATATATATATATATATATATATATATATATATATATATATATATATATATATATATATATATATATATATATATATATATATATATATATATATATATATATATATATACATATATATATATATATATATATATATATATATATATATATATATATATATATTATATATATATATATATATATATATATATATATATATATATATATATATATATATATATATATATATATATATATATATATATATATATATATATATATATATATATATATATATATATATATATATATTATTTCAGGCCTTGAGCTATTTCGTACTTTTTCAGCTTCCTGTTCTCCTGTTGGTGGCTCTGAATTCCCCAGTTCTCCCTGTGAGGCTGAGGAGGCTTATTTTTAAGACATCGGGGCCCTAATTTTTTGGGGCCCTCAAGAAATTTTTTACTTATATATATATATATATATATATATATATATATATATATATATATATATATATATATATATATATATATATATATATATATATATATATATATATATATATAATAAACCTCCTCAGTCCTCACCTAACCCAGCTTTCTTCCCCCAAAGCCTTTCTCAGTCTTCCCCCAAAGCCTCTCTCATTAGGTCTTCCCCCAATTCAAAAGGGGACGAAAAATTTTATCTAAATTCTCAAATCAAAGGCAAGAGATCGCAAGAAATCTCCGATATTTGCCCTAGGATTCGAGGAATTGTTGGATCCGTATGGATAACACTCTATTTTACCATTTTTGGGGAAATTTGAGGGGAAGTGGGGAACTAGCTTAGATCTCGGTTTTATTAACTATCCGTTGTTGGATCTTGGTTTATTTTTTATGTTTCCTTTTTATGGGCTTTTAATGGAATGAATTTGATCATCAGATCATGGAGCTAATAAGTTTTCAAAAAAATTGAATTTTTTGAGGTTAAAGTGATGGATTTTTTATTTTTATGCGTTATTTGCAATTTGCAAAAATACCAATTTCCCCCCTTTAAATTTGTGTTGTAGTTGATCTTAAAAATTGTTTTTGATGCGTTTTTTCCTTTTTAGTGGATACTGTGGATGGGGGACCGTGGATCTTGATATTTTTGATGATTAATGATGTTAATAAAACATAGTTTGTATTTCTACCTTGCTTAGTTCTAGGCTTCTAGCTTTAATATTGCTATACATGTGGGAGCAAAACCGCCGACTTGCCCTATTCTTAGTTTAAATTCCAAACTGAGAGTTAAAAATTGAGTTCAGTTTACTACATAATGGGGGAAGTAGACCATTTTCCATCTTTGAAAGTGAATGTTGATATAGTTAAAAATTGAGTTCACTTTACTTCCTAATTTTAGGATTAATCCAGCTATATTATGTGTCGCTCCCTTGTAGTAATCGCATGAATATATAATCTAACATTTTAGTTCAGTAATTATGACTTTCTATGGTTGGACAGTTACTTAAACATAGCATAAATATTTAAGCACATTCAGCCCGATATTGTAACATTCAGTTGAACATATTTTTGTTAATTTAGATTGGTTCAATGTTTGTTGTTAAAAATCCCTTACTGCTAGCTTTGAGTGAATATATATTTAACATAGTTTAGAACATTAGCTTTGAAATTTATGGATACTCTTGCCATGTTATTGGCCCTATGTAATGTCTTGTGCAAATAAAAGATTAATACTTTGTTGATTATGTTAGCTTATAGACATCTGTAATTCCCTTTTCCTCTATAGTTTTGTTCATCTTTTTTGAGCTTATGGTGTCATGCAATTGTATTTCTGCAATTGAGACATTTATTATTTCTTTTCTGTCTTGAACAGGTTTATGAACAGCTTATAGACAGGTTTATTATGGTGTCAACTATCTTTTGCAGACCACTCAAGTACCTCTTCCACTTGATTTAAGGCTTCAAATTAGGTTGTATTGTTCCTAATCTTTTGACTTCTTTCAATTTGATTGTAATATTTTTTTGTTTTATTATAGAAATGGCTCCAAGAAAGTATCCTTCCGATATGATAAACGAAGAAAAAAAGAAAAATTGAACAATTTGTCCAAACTCAAAGTGGAGCGCTTGATAAATTCATTGTTAGAGAAACACAAGATTTAGTTGAAAATTCAATTGAAAATGATAACATTGATGATTTGGGCCTGAATGAGTATGAGAATGAAAATGTTGATCATCAAAGTAAAAATGAGAATGATAATGAAAATGAGAATCAGAATCAAAATGAGAATCAAAATGAAAATGAAAATGAAAGTAAAATTGAGAATCAAATTGAGAATGAAATTGATATTGACAATGAAAATAAAATGAGAATGAAAATATTTTAGGCAATGAACAACCTAATCAGTCCATGCTCATGAATTTGAATATTTATGATCCAAGAACTTGGGATAATTTGGACACAAAATCTAGAGATATATTAGTGGAAAATGGCCCTATAAGAGATCTATTAGTTGAAAAAGGTCCTAAAGATAAATTAGGAAGATGTTTTTCTTCGGCATTTTACACTAGGCATTTATCAAATGGAGAGAAATGCGATAGGGAATGGTTAGTTTATTCAAAGGATATCGATAAAGTATTTTGTTTTTGTTGTAAATTGTTTAAAAATGGTTTTAAGAAAAGTTTTTTAATAAATGAAGGATTTAAAGATTGGATGCATCTTAGTGCTAGGCTTAAAGAACATGAAACAAGTAATGAGCACATCATTAACATGAGTACTTGGCTTGATTTACGATAAGATTAAAGAAAATGAAACAATCGATAAAAATATTCAAGAGCAAATTAATAAAGAGAAGGAACATTGGAAGAAAGTATTACAAAGAATAATTTCTGTTGTTAAATACCTTGCTAAACATAACTTGGCATTTCGAGGAACAAATGAGAGAATTTATCAAAATAATAATGGAAATTTTTAGGCCTAATTGAAATGATTGCCGAATGGGATCCGTAATGCAAGAACATGTTCGACGATTGACCATGGTGAAATTCATTATCATTATCTTGGTCATAGCATTCAAAATGAATTGATAAGTATGTTAGCTTCTAAAATCAAATGTGCAATAATTCAAAAATTAAAGAAGCTAAATATTTTTCAGTAATACTTGATTGTACTCCGGATGCAAGTCACCAAGAACAAATGACTTTAATATTACGATGTGTCGATATTTCTACAAGCCCGATAAAAATAGAAGAATTTTTTATCGAATTTTTAAAAGTAAATGATACATCTGGACAAGGACTTTTTGAAGAATTACAAAATGTGCTAAAAACTCTTAATCTTGATATTGATAATGTACGAGGTCAAGGGTATGATAATGGGTCTAATATGAAAGGGAGACACCAAGGTGTACAAAAAAAAGTACTTGATATAAATCCTAGAGCATTATACACGCCTTGTGGTTGTCATAGTCTTAACTTAACACTTTGTGATATGGCAAATTGTTGTGGTAAAGCAAAAGACTTTTTTGGAGTGATACAACGCATTTATACATTATTTTCTCACTCAACAAAGCGATGACAAATTTTAATAAATAATGTAAAAGGTTTAACTGTGAAGCCATTGTCGGCTACACGCTGGGAAAGCCATATTGAAAGCATTAAAGCAATTAGATTCCAAACGCTTGAAATAAGAGAAGCACTACTTCAATTAGCGTAAACCGATAATGACTCCAAATTAAGGAGTGAAGCGATTGTTTAGCAACACATGGAATTGGAAATTTTGAATTTTTATTAAGTATGATTATTTGGTATGATATATTATTTGTCGTTAACTTAATTAGCAAATATTTACAATCTAAAGACATGCTTATTGATATTGCTATAGATCAAGTAAAAGGATTGATTAGGTTTTTGAGGATTATAGAGAAGTTGGGCTCATACAAGCTATGACAATTGCTAAAGAAATTACTCTTGAAATGGAAATTGATTCTCAGATTTCAAGTAAAACGCCAAATTGTGAGAAAAGACAATTTGATGAGAATGTTAATGAGGAGACAACACAATCACCAAGAATCTTTTAGAATTAATTATTTTTGTATATTGTAGATCAAGCTATTGGTTCACTAAAGAAAAGATTTGAGCAATATAAAGCATATGAAGATATTTTTGGATTTTGTTTGGTCTTAAAAGTTAAATTCATTAGATGATAATAATTTGAAAGCATGTTGTGATAATCTTGAAATTGTTCTAAAATATAAAACATTTTCTCGATCTTGATGGGAAAGATTTATTTGGAGAACTGAAAATCCTACGAAATATTTTACCAAAAGAAACAAAGATGGCTATTGATATACTGAATTTCTTAAAAATACGAAATTGTTTTCCAAATGCATGTATTGCTTATAGAATATTATTGACTATACCTGTTACAGTCGCATCTGCAGAAAGAAGTTTTTCAAAATTAAAATTATTAAAATCTTATCTGAGATCGACCATGTCACAAGAAAGACTAAATGGACTAGCTTTGATATCTATTGAAAATGATTTTATAGATAAAATTGATGTTATGGGCTTAATTAGTGATTTTGCAGCTAAAAATGCAAGGAGGACAATTTTACGATGATACTTTTTTATGCTAAGGACTTCGATATCTCTTATGAAGGTAAGCACAGATACAAGAGGAACATAATATGCAAGTATTTCTTATTGTGGACTATTTGCTCTTTTGGAAAGCTTTATTAAGGTGGGATTACATGCATTTATCCGATCAAGAACATTTTATTCAGTGACCAAGAGATGAAGAATGGGCAATAGCACTTGAAAAGTATGTTAAAGACTATACATATGCAAAAAATCGGTAACATTTTAATGTTTGATCAAGAACTTTTGTTCCCTAGCATGTTAGGAATTGAATTGGAATTTATTGATATTTTGTATATAGAGAAAGGCCTTGTGTTAACTTTTCGCATGTGGCCCCTAAAATCGAGATCGATACACTGCTTTTGCGATCTCCTCAGGTGATGCTTTCTTTGTCACATTTATGAGGCTTCCGGTTCTTCCGACATTCACGATCTCCTCATGGAGTGCTGCCTCAGAAGCAAGCTTGATCTCCTTAAGGAGTGCTGCATTAGAAGCAATCTTTTTGTTCTCTTGACGTCATGTCACGATTGTTGTGGGTCCAATCCAATTCAGGCCCACACGGTGAAGTTAGTCACAAGTTGAACCCTATTTATAACAGGACGTGAATTGGACTTATTTGAAGTTGAATATAAATAGGAGGGGCAAAGGGTAATATTCCTTTAAATAAAAGGAATAAAGCCCTCACGAACCCCGTAGGCTACAACAACAAAAAATAAAGAGCACATTCTCTTAGACGTTGTTTTCTAGGCGAAGACAGAGAAAAAGAGAGGAGAGAAGAAAAAAAATAGATTTTAGATTGCTCGGTTGTCTAATTGCAATGATTCAAATTTTATTTTTTTTCAGAACGATGACATTGTCAAAGATATAGTATTGATTTTTTCGCAGGAGTTGGGGATATGTGTTGAGACGAGTTTTAGGGTTTTGGTGCTCTAGAGGTAACACTGTATTTTATATTGTGATTTAATCCTTAAGTTTGGAGGTAGTTTGACGACTTGTACTCTTGATTCATAGTGGAATATTTCTCTTAGATTGCCCTGTGAACATAGGCATGATTCGCCAAACCACGTTAAATCTTAGTGTTTGCTTGCATGTGCTATTTTGTTGGTGTCGTAATTTGTCTCTTGTGTTTAATTCCACAGAGTAAATTCCATAAAATCATAACAAGTGGTATTAGAGCCCTGGTTCGAGGCGGGTCTTGATATGGATAAGATAGAGAGTTTTGGTACAATAATAAAATTAGATGGTTCCATTTGGCAAGTATGGAAATCCAAGCTAGAAGATATTCTCTATTGCAATAATTTATATGATCCTACCGAAGGAGATGAAACTAAGCCAAAAAAGATATCAGACAGAGAGTGGGAAAAAACAACACAAAAAGACGATCGGCTACATCCAGATGTGGATCGATGTTAAAGTGTTTCACCATATATCAAGTAAGACTAATGTGACGTCTCTATGGAAGAAGATTGAGGATCTCTACGCGCAGAAGACCGCGGGGAACATGCGTTCATTATGAGGCGGTTGGTAAACTTGAAGTTCAATAAGGGAGCAACATAGCACAACACTTGAATGAGTTCAAGAGTATGGTTAATCAGTTAGCTATTATAAAAATGACTCTCAATAATGAGTTACAGACTTTATTGCTATTGGGTTTTCTGCCATCTAGTTGGGAAACATTGATGGTGATGGTCAGTAATACAGCTCCAGATGGTGTGTTATCGATGAGTATGGTTACTAGCAATTTATTCAATAAGGAGACTCGAAGAAAGTCTACCGACATAGATAACTCACAGACACTTGTCATGGAGAACAAAGGTAGGAGCAGGTATAGAGACCGGTCCAGAGGTCATGGCGTATCCAAGGACAGATCAAAGACTAAAGAGAGAGATAGCTTCCACTGTGAGAAGCCGAGTCATATCAAGAATTTCTTGGGTATGTGATAATTATATTTTTATTATAATTTTATACCCTCGTCATCTATTTTATATAAATAAATATACCACTAATAATTATTTTTATCTTAATTTATAGGTTAATGAAGAAATAATGAATAAAAATGCAAAAGACTCAAACTCCCTGATTTTCTACCATTTATTGAAGCCCAAATATGAAGACAAAAGAAGGCCCAAGAAAGCTCAAGGATCCATGAAGAAATCGGATCAAAAAATCATAAAAAAACCAATCTAGCGCAAACCAATCGGTCGGCCAAACGATTAGTCAACCGATTGGTGAGCGGCAGAATTAAATTTGTGGCTAGATTTTCATTCCATGATTGCTATGTTTCATCCAAGGGTTCTCCTTCATTACTGTAGGCTATAAATAGGGGTAGAGAGTGAGGGGTTTGAGTGTGAATTTTTTTATAAAAACTCTATTTAGAGAGGAGGGTTACTCTTAATTGATAAGACCTTCCAAAATTATAACTTTTTATTGCAATTAATAAATTTTTTTTCACCTCTTCATATTTTTCTTTTCTTCTCTTTATTTGATCATGAAGATGAATATGCGATGAAGATAGAGATCAAGATGAAAATTTGCATTCATCAAGAAGCTAGAACCCTCTTGGATTGTAAGTTTTCTTCGCTAATAAAATTTTCTTTTGCTTTCTTTTCTTGTTTAGATAGCCAAGAGGCTAGAACCCTCTTGTTTTAGATTTATTTTCATACTTGTAGAGTAGATTTAATTTTATGTCTTTACTTTCTTGCTTTAAATTCTTGTAATTACTTTCATGTCTTTATTTTCTTGCTTTAAATTCTTGCATTTATTTTGTAGCTTAGATTTTATTTTCTTATACTATTCACCTTGAGGCTAGAACCCTCTTGGAATTAGTTTTTATTTTCTTTATTTTCTTTGATTCACCTTGAGGCTAGAACCCTCTAAGAAATTATTTTTGTTTATTTTCCTTCTCTTTGATTCACCTTGAGGCTAGAACCCTCTAGGAAATTGCTTTTGTTTATTTTTTTATTCACCTTGAGGCTAGAACCCTCTAGCGAAGTTATCCTTTTCTAAGATGTGGAACTAATTCTTGTGGGAACTCTCGAAATTGCATGAAACTAAGTTTTATTTCTTTCATAATTTGTGAATCATTCTCTTATACTTAAAATGATCATGTTTAGGATAGTCAAGTAAAGAACTAGTTGGTAGAAGAAATTCTAGAATTACTATTTAGTTGTTATTCTTTTCATGAGTATTAATTTTATTTAGATGATAATTTGATAGGTTATGCTTTCCTTAAGTAGTTTGATAGTCTATACTTAATAAATCTAAAGTTGAATGTGATAAAAAGAGAATGGTTCATACTTTATAAGTGAGATTAGCTAGTGGATTCAATTCTAGATTCCTCATATCTTTAATTGAATCCTCCATCTTTTACTTTCTTGATTTTCCTCTTTATTCTTGATTTTTATTTATTTATTTTATTTTCCTTCATTTTATTCATCATTCTTTCTCCTCTCTCAATCTTATTTTATTTTATTTTGCACATATTCACATACACTTTCTTAATCTCTCCACAATCATCACATTTATCACACTCCTAATTGTCACACACACAACATAAAAATCAAATTTGATTAACTCCTACAACCTTCCTCGTGGGATTGATAACCTTTTATACTATAACTTGATAGTTGTATACTTACAACTTAGGTTACATATTATTAACCTATCAAGTTTTTGACGCCATTGCCGAGGAAAGTGCTTGTTATTAGAATTTTTCTATTTTGGTTCTTTGATTTGTGTGTTTTATTGTGAAGAAACTACTTTAAAACTTGGAGATCAAAGATTGAAGATTAAAGATTGAAGAATTGTCTTCAAGAAGGCTAGGAATGCTTTTGCGTGGGTAACTCCTCTTTCTAGTATTTTCAATTCCACCCTTTAGTTAGTTTCTCATAATTAGAGACAATTAGGATTTTAAAAAAAATATTTTATTTTTATCAACCATAATAAAATTTATCCTCCACTTGGACATTTACTAACAAGATAATAAACTCAAACAAGAGCTCTTACTCACATTTGTTTGATTGTTGACCTTAATTAAAAAAAAGTTTTTATTTTTGCATCATTTTGTAGTTGTTTTAATTTCTAGGGTTGCATTGCATATAATAGTAGGAATTCACCAAAGTGATTTGTGCATCTTGATTTGACACCACTAGAAAATATTCTTAAGGGCAAAACCCATTAATCAAGATAATGTGGGGGATTTCATCACCCTTTTTTTAGTCCACAAATCACTAATTCTTCACTATACAAACCCAAACCTTTTAAAACTCATTAGACGTTAGCCCCTAAGGATTCGAGCTCATTAAGGATCAAGAAATCCTTAAGTGAACCGGTTCAAGCTTACTTGAATTAGTTGGTGTAAGGCAATGTTTAGGGGTTGCGTAAAGCGCTCCGCAAGGAACGAGGTGCTTAATTGATCTTTGATCTCCCTCTAGTACTATCCTTACCTGGCTAACTGACCAAGTAATCTTCGATTTTTTTACTAAAGGAGTTTTTGGTTAGGAGCTGGTCTAGTTGAGTCTAGGCTTAACCCTAGAATTTCAAGTGATTGACACAAGTGATTGCATTGATTTATTTTAGTTAGGTTTTTCCTTTATCTTTCTCCTTTTTCTCATCATCTTTTTTTTTTATCTTTTAGTTTTTCTCCTCTTAAAAAATAACTTTTATTTTTCTTAGATTTTAAAAAATTTATAAAAAGAATTGATTTTGGTGTATGCAAACTTGGATTAGGGATAATATCAATTGTTTAATTTGTTTTGAACCATTTGAAGAAATGGTTAATCCTAATCCTCCAATTCTCCAAGATGTGTGTTATCCAATATGAATGTAATCCCTTCTTTCATTAAGCTCCCCGATATCAATGGAACTAATTTTGAGCTTAGACCGAATTTCATAAACATGCTTCCAAAATTCTTAGGAGTAGAATCTGAAGACGCATATATTATTATCTACGAATTTGAAGAAGTTTATCTTATGATTAAAATGTGAGACTTATCCGGGGATGCGATCAAGCTTCGATTTATTCCTTCTGCTCTTAAGGACAAAGCCAAAAAATGGCTGTATAACTTACCCACAGATTCTATATCAAATTGGGATGAATTTGTTACCGTTTTTCTGAAATTTTTTTCCTTATCCATAAAACGGTTAAGCTTAGAAATAACATCATGAATTTTAAAATTGTCCCAGGAGAGCCATTTTGAAAGTATTTTGATAAATTTAAGAATCTTCTTATACAATGTCCTCACCATGGTCTAGAAAAATGGTAATTATGCCAAATTATCTATGAAGGATTGGATTATTCTTTAAAAACTTTCTTAGAATCAATGTGTTAAGGGGATTTCATGAAGAAAAATGTCGATGAAGCCTGGGATTTTTTAGAGAGTTTATCCGAGAAAACCATGCAGTGGGAACACTGTGATGACAGAGTTTCATCAGTTCCCCAACCCAAATCCAGTGGTCTTTCCTTAGATTCGAACATAGCCTCTGAAGCAAAGATGACTACAATCATGTGTAGGTTAGAAGCTTTAGAAATCAAAGAACGAGCTCCAGCTCAAATCAATCAAGTTTCTGCCTCAGGTTGGCACAACTGTCTTTCTCCATCTCATATTTTAGGGGAATGTCTTCTCTTAGGAAACAATCAACCACTAGGACAGATAAACGCTGCATTCCAGCATCCCGTGAATGATCCATTTTCTCCAACCTATAATCCAGGTTGGAGAAATCACCCGAACTTTATATGGAATCAGGGAAACTACTCCGAAAATTAAAATTTCACTCCCTCTTCAACCCAACAATTTCCTAGTGGAAACACAATTCCTTTCTGTTCTCAAATCAATTTTCAATAACCAAATATGTCATATCCAAATTAGTCTCCTCATCATCAATCTGTAAATCATATACCTCTGAATTCTAATCATGATAAACGTCTCAATATTTCAGAAAAGGGTTTGGAAACCATGATTAAAGCTTCTACACAAACCACCAACTTGTTGACTCAAATATCCAACACTTTAAATTCCTTCATGCAATTAACCGGACAAATTCTCAATTCCAACACTCAAGCCATAACTAGATTAGAAATCCAACTTGGACAACTAGCTAGTGCTGTGAGTGAGAGAGAAAAAGGAACATTTTCGAGTCAACTCGTGACCAACCCTAAGGACACGGGATCAAGTTCAACCTACCAAGCTCAAGTGAATGCAATCCATTCACTACGGTCAGGAAAATAAGTTGATAATCAAGTTAGAATGCCTCCAAGAGAAACCCTTGAACTAGAATAAATTCTCTCTCCTTCTAATGACTCTATTCAGGAATCACCCGCTTCCAATGACTAAGCACCTGAATTCAAACCTGAGCCTAATTTTGATAGGTTTAAACCAGTTGCTCCCTTTCTAAATAGACTCAGGCCTAGGAAATACTCCCATCAGGAGGAAAAGATCCTAAAAACTTTCAAGTAGGTTAATGTCAATATTTCTCTCTTAGATGTAATTGAACAAATCCCTTCTTATGCGAAATTTTTAAAAGATTTGTGCACTAAGAAGAGAAGAATAAATGTTCCAAAAAAAGTCTTTCTTACTACCAATATCAGTGATATGCTCTCAAAGTCTGTACCTTTGAAATATAAGGATCCAGATTGTCCTACCATCTCATGTGTCATTGGTAATACCTACATTGATAAAGTACTTTTAGACTTAGGGGCCAGCGTCAATTTGCTTCCTTATTCGGTCTACCAGCAACTTGGTGTAGGAGAACTCAAACTAACCAAATGCACTTTACAATTAGCTGATAGATCTGTCAAAGTTCCCATGGGTGAGATAGAGGATGTTCTGATTAAGGTTGGGGATTTTATTTTTCTAGTGGATTTCATAGTCTTGGAAACGCAGTCCGTTTTCAATTCTAAAGATTAGATACCCGTCATTTTAGGAAGATCATTCTTAGCCACTTCTAATGCTCTCATCAACTGTAGAACTAGTCAAATAAAACTGTCCTTTGAGAATTTGACTGCTGATCTCAATATTTTTTATCCAGAGAACCAACCAGCTAATCAATCTCTAGAAATAAACTACATCCAAGAAAGTTCAATAGAAGAAGAAGAGAATAAGTCAGATCTTATTTTTGAGGAAATCTTTGATGAGGAGCTGAAGATATTAGAAAAATCAGATCAGGTCTTTCAAAATGAGGAGACTGTGTTAAATACATGCTTCTTTAAACCAACTTTTGAAGAACTATTTGCTGATGAACTTAGATTCTTGGAAAATAAACAACAATCAAATTTTCAACCCTCAAACATAAATTGTATGTTTAAGAAAATTTTTAAAGAAGAATTGGTTGTGATGGGTCAAACTTTCATTAACAAGGAATCTAAGTTTAAAATGCATCACACCACAAATACCTATCTTCAATTACTGCAAATATCATTGAAAACCTTGAAATGTTTAGAATTTAAGCACATCATTGATTATATCATTTTGGATTTCTTTAAAATCCAGGGTAGAATTTTCAGCAATAAGGTAGGATTTGATGTAGAGTATGAGCTTTTCATGTTCAATTTTTCATTCTACATCTTTATTTTTGTCTCATAATAATGATAAAAGAATTTATTCTTCTCTCATGTGAGAGTTTCTTATTCTTTTCAAAAAAGATATGAAAAGGAAAGGATATATATATATATATATATATATATATATATATATATATATATATATATATATATATATATATATATATATATATATATATATATATATATATATATATATATATATAAAGAAAAAAAAAAGAGAAGAGTACATTTTTGACTTCATCCCCCTCATATCAAAGGTAATTACAGATTTTTTATCATTGTTCTAGGTCAACCGAATAAATGTAAGTGCTTCAATTCTTATTTGCTTTACTTTGTATATCATAGAGTTTGCATTGAGGACAATACAAAATTTAGATGTGGGGTGGGGACTAGTCATTTTTCTCTTTATCTTAGTCATTTTCCTCTTTATCTTACCATTTTTATCTTTTTATGTCATTTTCATAAAAATAGTGCCACTTGCTAACTTAATAGAGTTGACTAATAATTGATCTATTTGATAAGTTTTTAAATTTTCTAATCATTAGTTGGTTTTATACTCAAGATCACCTTTTATGATAACTCTACATAAATTTTTAAGAAATAATTTTCAAAGTAGTATACTTTACTTAATTCTTAACTTAGACTTTTAATTAAAGTAATGAAATTTTTGCATGCTTAACTTAGAGTTGAAAATAATTTTTTAAGTTGTCTTGATCTAATTATTTTTCAGGATATATATACATATACACATGTATATATATTATAAAAATAACTAACTTTACTGAAAGAAGAGTGCTAAAAATGGGCACCAATTAAAATTCTCTTAAAATCTAAGGTGGTTCTATCTTATTAAGCCTAAGTTAACCGAGTAATTAAGCCCAATGAGTATTTCCATGCTTAATGACCTAAGCCCAATTGGATTGGGATTCATTAGCCCAAAACTCATTAAATGGTCACTTAGAAAGCCCGATCAAGAAGAACAAAATTACTAAGGAATAAAGAGTTAAAAAATAATATTTTACTAACAATGTTTTTATATATATAGTTATATTTGTATATATGTTCTTGAAAAATAAATTGATTAAGAGACTTGAAAATTGTTTAAAACAAAGAGTTAGCATGTTCTTTTCAAAACCTTTAAATTCAATTTCGAGTTAGACTTGGTTGTGTATATCTATAATGAAAATATTTTCTAAAAGATTTACCTTGGAGTTATATATAAAAATGTTTTCTTGAGTATTAACTAACTTCAATTAGAATGTTTAAATATATTATGTAAATTAATTATTCATAAACTTCTTTAAATTGGTAAGTTGACTAAATTTTATGGGTATATTCACTGCAAACCCTCACGAGACTACAACTCATCCACTAGGGTAACCTAGGGGTTTAAAGGCTTGTTGTATGCGTTAAACACAATCGCGATTCCTATGAAAGTGAGTTAGGATTTGTTTTCTTTCTCTTTCAATTTTTTTCTTTGCTAGAGGACTAGCAAAAGTTTAGGTGTGGGGGTATTTGATAATCATATTTTTATTATAATTTTATACCCTCATTATCTTTTTATATAAATAAATATACCATTAATAATTATTTTTATCTTAATTTACAGGTTAATGAAGAAATAATAAATAAAAGCTCAAAAGACTCAAACTCCCTGATTTTCTACCATTTATTGAAGCTCAAATATGAAGATAAAAAAAGGCCCAAGAAAACTCAATGATCCATAAAGAAATCGGGTTAAGAAATCACAAAAAAACCAATCTGGCGCAAAACAATCGGTCGTCCAACCGATTGGTCAACCGATTGGTGAGCGACAGAATCAGATTTGTGGCTAGATTTTAATTCATTGATTGCCAAGTTTCATCCAATGGTTCTCCTTTATTGATGTAGGCTATAAATGGGGGTAGAGAGTGAGGGGTTTGAGTGTGAAAAATTTTATAAAAACTCTATTTGGAGAGGAGTGTTACTCTTAATTGAGAAGACCTTTCAAAATTATAATTTTTTATTGCAATTAATAAATTTTTTTTGACCTCTTCATATTTTTCTTTCCTTCTCTTTCTTTGATCATGAAGATGAAGATGAGATGAAGATGGAGATCAAGATGAAGATTTGCATTCATCAAGAGGCTAGAACCCTCTTGCATTGTAAGTTTTCTCTTTGCTAATAAAATTTTCTTTTACTTTCTTTTCTTGCTTAGATAGCCAAGAAGCTAGAATCCTCTTGCCTTAGATTTTATTTTCATACTTGTAGAGTAGATTTACTTTCATGTCTTTACTTTCTTACTTTAAATTCTTGCAATTACTTTCATGTCTTTATTTTCTCACTTTAAATTCTTGCATTTATTTTGTAGCTTAGATTTTATTTTCTTACACTATTCACCTTGAGATTAGAACTCTCTTGGGATTAGTTTTTATTTTCTTTGTTTCTTTTGATTCACCTTGAGGCTAGAACTCTCTAAGAAATTATTTTTGTTTTATTTTCTTCTCTTTGATTCACCTTGAGGCTAGAACCCTCTAGGAAATTGCTTTTATTTTATTTTTCTTTTTTATTCACCTTGAGGCTAGAACCCTCTAGGAAATTATCCTTTTCTAAGATGTGGAAATAATTCTTATAGGAACTCTAGAAATTGCATGAAACTAAGTTTTATTTCTTTCATAATTTGTGAATCATTCTCTTATACTTAAAATGATCATGTTTAGGATAGTCAAGTAAAGAACTAGTTGGTAGAAGAAATTCTAGAATTACTACTTCGTTGTTATTCTTTTCATGAGTATTAATTTTGCTTAGATTATAATTTGATAGGTTATGCTTTCCTTAAGTGGTTTGATAGTCTATACTTAATAAATCTAAAGTTAAATATGATAAAAAGAGAATGGTTCATATTTTATAAGTGAGATTAGCTAGTGGATTCAATTCTAGATTCCTCATATCTTTAATTGAATCCTCCATCTTTTACTTTCTTAATTTTCCTCTTTATTCTTGATTTTTATTTATTTTATTTTATTTTCCTTCATTTTATTCATCATTCTTTCTCCTCTCTCAATCTTGTTTTGTTTTATTTTGCACATATTCACATACACTTTCTTAATCTCTCCACAATCATCACATTTATCACACTCCTAATTGTCACACACACAACATAAGAACCGATTTTAATTAACTCTTACAACACCTTCCTATAACACCTTCCTCATGGGATCGATAACTTTTTATACTATAACTTGATAGTTGTATACTTGCAATTTAGGTTACATATTATTAACCTATCAGTATGGAAGAAGGAGCAAGCTGGGAACAAAGATCAGAAGAAAGATGAGGAAAAAAATACAGATAGTGACACTGGTACTACTTTGTCTAAGACCGATGTTATTCTCACTTTTGTGAAGAAGACTGCATGCATGTTACAGGTCAAAATTTCAGGTGGATAGTGGATACAGGAGCTACATGTCACGCTACCTCCAATCAGGACCTTATCACGTTGTACAGAGTAGGTGACTTTGGCAATATGACAATGGAAAATACTAGCTACTCGAAGATTATAGGACTTGGTGACATACACTTGCAGACAGATATCGGATGCACGTTGATCTAGAATGTGCGACATATTCTCAATTTGCGGCTCAACTTACTTTCGGCCTTACTTTAGACTGAATGGAATATGACAGTCACTTTGGTGAAGGAAAATACAAAATCACCAAATGCTCTCTTGTGGTGGCTAGAAGAAGTATATCCTGCAATTTATAAAGAATCAATCGAAGGCTCTTCATGATTTTTTGAGCATGGCTCAAGATGATGACTCTATTAGTTTTTGGCACAGGAGGCTCGAACACATGAGTGAGAAGGGTTGCAGTTATTAGCAAAGAAGTCTCTCATTCTCTTTACCAAATGTTCGTCTCTTATCCCTTGTGATTACTGTCTATTTGGTAAGCATAGAGTTTATTTTAGTAAATATTCTAAAAGAAAAAAAATATTATGGATTTAATTTATTCTGATGTTCGTGGTCCTATCAAGGTGGAATCATTGGGTGGCAACACGTACTTTGTCATGTTTATTGATGATGCATCATGGAATATGTGGGTCTTCATATTGAGGATAAAAGATCATGTTTTTACAGTCTTCCACCAGTTTCATGCTATGGTGGAGAGGCAGAAATGCAAGAAGTTGAAGTGTCTGCGTGCTGATAATAGAGGATAGTACACTTCCATTGAGTTTAGATATTATTGCTATAAGCATAGTATTCAGCATCAGAGGGCAGAGTCCAGCACACCACAACACAATGGAGTTATAGAGAGGTACAACAGGACTATTGTGGAGAAAGTTGGATGCATGTTAAAAATGGCAAAGTTACCAAAAAGCTTCTATGCTGAAGTTGTTTGCACTACATGCTACATAACAGGTTTCCTTCAGTTCCTTTGGGTTTGATATTTCATAGAGGCTTTGGTCGAGAAATGATATATCTTACTCTCATCTGAAGGTGTTTGATTACAAGGCGTTTGTACATGTTTCGGAGGAGCAAAAATAGAAGCTTGATGATAGGGCGGTTCCTTACATCTTTCTTAGTTATGGAGAAGATGAGTTCCCATTACAAGCTATAGGATCCAGAGAAGAGAAGAATTATCAGACGAGCATATATGATCTTTCATGAGGACCAAACTATTATAGATCTCAGGAGAGTAGAGCAGCCAGATGTTGTTGTTAGCGAGATTCTAGATATAACACCCATTTCGTCTCCAGTGCAGCTACATCCTTTAGATACAGAGCAGGTGCAGGATCATAATGTTGATGGTATACCAGAGCAGGAAGACAGTGGTTAGGATCACGAGCATGAGACTCCTCAGCAGGGGGAGCATCACCAACAACAAGAGATTACAGAGCCAAATGTTAGAAGATCAGCTAGAGAGCACAAATCATCCTCGAGATATCCTCTCTCAAAATATTCTTTGCTAATAGAAGAGGGGGAGCCAGAGAGCTTTCAGGTTGGCACAGATTCATAAAGATAATGACAGATGGTTCTAGGCTATGCAAGAAGAGATGACGTCTCTCCAGAAGAACGACACTTATGAGTTGATAGAGTTATCGAAGGCTAGAAAAGCTTTGAAGAACAAATAAGTGTTCAAGTTGAAGAAGAATGACTACAAGGAGATTTAGAAATACAAAGCTAGACTAGTGGTGAAAGGATTTTGTGAGAAAAAGGGTATTGACTTTGATGAGATTTTTTCACCGGATGCGAAGATGACGTCCATTAGAGTTATCTTAGGGTTAACATCTAGTTTAGACCTCGAGATTGAGTAGCTTGATATGAAGACCACATTCTTTTATGGCAATGTGGAGGAGGAGATATACATGGACCACACAGAGGATTTTGAAATGAAGGGAAAAGAACAGATGATTTGCAGGTTAAAGAAGAGCCTCATGAGTTGAAGCAGGCACCCATGCATTGGTACAAGAAATTTGACTTTTTCAAGTTGAGTCATGGCTATCAGAAGACAATTGCAGATTCTTATGTATATTTTAGGATATTTTCAGATGCTAGCTTTATTATCCTATTGCTTTATGTGGATGACAATTTGATTGTTGGTCAAGACAGTCAAATGATTAGTGGGCTGATGAAGGAGTTATTTAAATCCTTTGACATGAAGAATTTGGGTTCAGCACAACAAATTTTGGTATGGAGATTGCTCACGATAGGAAAGCCAGGAAGTTATGGTTATCATAGGTGAAATATATTAAACGGTTGCTTGATAGATTCAACATTAAAAGTGCCAAGACAGTTACCACTCCTCTTACAAGTCACATGAAGCTTAGTAATAAGTTATACCTGACTACATACAAGGAAAAGAGTGAGATGGAGAATATTCCTTACTCTTCAAATGTAGAAAGTTTGATGTATGCCATGGTTTGCACTAGGCGAGATATAGCTCATGTAGTTAGTCTCGTGAACAGGTTTCTTTCTAATCCAAAGAAAGTACATTGGGAAGGTGTGATTGCTCATTGCTGTGGTTCAGTCAACCCCAAGCCAATATAAACTTTCTTAGTTCCTTCGGTGCCGAGCCGAATTTCTTTCGATTTCTCAACAGGGGTCGTTCGCTCCTTGTCCTCATCCTTTTGTAGGTAGGTTTGGGACTTCTCGATCGGTAAGGTTTCTGAGGTCCCCTTATCTTTCATTGAGAGAAAGTAGCATGACCAGCCTTGTGTTGATTACTCCGCACAAGGCCGACCCCTTTTGGGGTTGGGAACTTCACCATCTAATGATAGATGGAAGGGATAGCTTGGAGGTCATTCAGGGAGGTTCTCCCAAGGATGATTCCCAAGGATGATGTTGTAAGTGATTAACATAAAAATATGCAAATTGCAAGACTACAACTATCAAGTATATTATTTAAGATATCGAACTCCTAAGGGGAGTGTGTGCTAAGAAATTCTAAATTTAGTCCTAGAAAGTGTAAAAAAAGAGTACAATAGAATGTGTGAAGATGTAGAGATGGAATTGTTACAAAAATAAAAAGTTAAAATAAGAGGGGAGAAAGAGAAAAGGAGGAAACTACTAAAACAAAGCAAAGAGGAAACGAAAAGAAAATAAGAAAAATTAGAAACAAGAAAAGGGAAGGAAGTAGGAAGAAAAGAAAAATCAACAAGATAAATCAAGAAGAAAGAAATCAAGAGAGAGAAAAAATCAAATAAAAAGAGATTGAAGAAAAATAAATGGAGAAGTTAAGAATCTAGAATTGAACTGTAGTTAATTTCAATTAGGATTTATGAACTACTGTCTTTTATTATTTTTACTTTAGATTTACTAAATATAGATTATCGGACCACTTAAAGAAAGCATAATCTATCAAATTGTCATCCAAATAAAATTCTTATTCATGAAAAGAACAAGCAACTAGATAATAATCCTAGAAATGAATAAGCATAAGCTATCAAACTACTCAAGATAAGCATAGATTATCAAACTCTTTTTCCACCAATTATCAAACTCTTTTTCCACCAATTCGTTCTCTAGTTGATTATCTTAAGCATGATCATTTTAAGCATAAAGAGACCAATCCATAAACCATAAAAGAAATTAAACTAGTTTCATACAATTCTAGATTTCCTACAAGAATTAGTTACTCATTTTACAAAATAAAAATAAAGAGATAAAATCTATACTAGAAAGCAGAAAAGAATAAGAGGTAAATCTAAACTCAAGCAATAAAAGAAAAAAAGAAAATCAAAATAATAAAGAGCAAGAAAATAAATCTACTCTATAAAGCATGAAAAAATTACACTACAAGTATGAAATAAATCTAATCTACAAAACATAAAATAAAAATAAGAAAATAAAATCCTAAAATATGCAATTCTAAAATAAAAATAAAAGGAAAAAATAAAACTTACACTGTAAATGGTTGGCCCATTGAAGACAAATCTTCATCTTCATTATTAAAAAAAATTAAAAGGAAAAATTTGTTTATTTATTCTAAATAAAAGTTTATAATTTTTGAAGGTCATCTCACTTAAGAGTAGCCGTCCTCTCCAAATAGAGGTTATAAAATTTTTCACACCCTAACCTCTCACTCTCTACCCTTATTTATAGCCTAGTGCAATTAACAAGAGCCATTGGATCAATTTTAAGCTTCAAGAAAATTACAATCAACCATTGATTGAATTCTATTACAATCTAATCGATGGACTCATCGATGAGTTCATTGATTAGCTTGTAAATGAATTATAACAAACTTTATTAACTTTGTTAACTCACCAATAGGCTTTTGGGCTTCTTGGCTCGGTCTTGGGCTTCAATAAAAGGTTAAAAATTGAGGGAATTTGATTCTTTGGGCTCTTATTCATTAATTCTTTATTACCGCAAGTTAAGATAAAACTAATTATTAGTTGATATATTTGTTCAAATAAAATAAATAATGAGGGTATAAAAGTGTAATAAAATATGATGATTAAATACCCCATACCTAAAGTTTTGCTAGTCCTCTAGCAAAAAAGAAAATTAAAAGGAAAAATTTGTTTATTTATTCTAAATAAAAGTTTATAATTTTTGGAAGGTCATCTCACTTAAGAGTAGCCGTCCTCTCCAAATAGAGGTTATAAAATTTTTCACACCCTAACCTCTCACTCTCTACCCTTATTTATAGCCTAGTGCAATTAACAAGAGCCATTGGATCAATTTTAAGCTTCAAGAAAATTACAATCAACCATTGATTGAATTCTATTACAATCTAATCGATGGACTCATCGATGAGTTCATTGATTAGCTTGTAAATGAATTATAACAAACTTTATTAACTTTGTTAACTCACCAATAGGCTTTTGGGCTTCTTGGCTCGGTCTTGGGCTTCAATAAAAGGTTAAAAATTGAGGGAATTTGATTCTTTGGGCTCTTATTCATTAATTCTTTATTACCGCAAGTTAAGATAAAACTAATTATTAGTTGATATATTTGTTCAAATAAAATAAATAATGAGGGTATAAAAGTGTAATAAAATATGATGATTAAATACCCCATACCTAAAGTTTTGCTAGTCCTCTAGCAAAAAAGAAAATTAAAAGGAAAAATTTGTTTATTTATTCTAAATAAAAGTTTATAATTTTTGAAGGTCATCTCACTTAAGAGTAGCCGTCCTCTCCAAATAGAGGTTATAAAATTTTTCACACCCTAACCTCTCACTCTCTACCCTTATTTATAGCCTAGTGCAATTAACAAGAGCCATTGGATCAATTTTAAGCTTCAAGAAAATTACAATCAACCATTGATTGAATTCTATTACAATCTAATCGATGGACTCATCGATGAGTTCATTGATTAGCTTGTAATGAATTATAACAAACTTTATTAACTTTGTTAACTCACCAATAGGCTTTTGGGCTTCTTGGCTCGGTCTTGGGCTTCAATAAAAGGTTAAAAATTGAGGGAATTTGATTCTTTGGGCTCTTATTCATTAATTCTTTATTACCGCAAGTTAAGATAAAACTAATTATTAGTTGATATATTTGTTCAAATAAAATAAATAATGAGGGTATAAAAGTGTAATAAAATATGATGATTAAATACCCCATACCTAAAGTTTTGCTAGTCCTCTAGCAAAAAAGAAAATTAAAAGGAAAAATTTGTTTATTTATTCTAAATAAAAGTTTATAATTTTTGAAGGTCATCTCACTTAAGAGTAGCCGTCCTCTCCAAATAGAGGTTATAAAATTTTTCACACCCTAACCTCTCACTCTCTACCCTTATTTATAGCCTAGTGCAATTAACAAGAGCCATTGGATCAATTTTAAGCTTCAAGAAAATTACAATCAACCATTGATTGAATTCTATTACAATCTAATCGATGGACTCATCGATGAGTTCATTGATTAGCTTGTAACAGAATTATAACAAACTTTATTAACTTTGTTAACTCCGCCTGAATAGGCTTTTGGGCTTCTTGGCTCGGTCTTGGGCTTCAATAAAAGGTTAAAAATTGAGGGAATTTGATTCTTTTGGGCTCTTATTCATTAATTCTTTATTACCTGCAAGTTAAGATAAAAACTAATTATTAGTTGATATATTTGTTCAAATAAAATAAATAATGAGGGTATAAAAGTGTAATAAAATATGATGATTAAATACCCCCATACCTAAAGTTTTGCTAGTCCTCTAGCAAAAAAAGAAAATTAAAAGGAAAGAAAGAAAATCCTAACTCATTTTCACAGGAATCACGATTGTATTTAGCATAAACAATAAGTTTTTAAACCCCTAAGTTACCCTAGAGGACGAGTTATAGTCTTGTGAGGGTTTGTAGTGAATATACCCATAAAATTCGGTCAACTTGCCAAATTTGAAGAAGCCAATATATAATTAACTCATTAAAATGAGATCTTTAATCAATCTAATTAGAGTTAGTGTATACTTAAGAAAATATTTATATGCATAACTCCAAAGTAAATTTCTTAGAAAATCCTTTCATTATAGTTATGCAAGACCAAGTCTAATTTTATCTGAAATTAAAGGAACATGTTAACTCTTTGTTTCCAACAATTCTCAAGCCTCTTGATCATTTTATTTCTGAAGAATATATATATATATATATATATATATATATATATATATATATATATATATATATATATATATATATATATATATATATATATATATATATATAGGAAATAATGTATATTAGGTGGCGACTCATTTTGCTAAATGAGCAAGCAAGAGATAGCCATATATATGTGTGTGTGTGTATGTGTATTATTTTTTTAATATACATATATCTTTTCTTTCCTTGGTGATTTTTGGTACTTTATCGGGCATTTCAAAGTGACCATATATCGAGCTTTGGGCTAATGGATCCCAACTCAATTGGGTTTAGGTCATTAAGTATAGCAATACTCTACGAGTTTAATTGCTCAGCAATTTAGGCTTTTATATATATATACTCAATTGGGTTTAGGTCATTAGTATAGCAATACTCTACGAGTTTAATTGCTCAGCAATTTAGGCTTATATATATATATATATATATATATAGGAAATAATGTATATTAGGTGGCGACTCATTTTGCTAAATGAGCAAGCAAGAGATAGCCATATATATGTGTGTGTGTGTATGTGTATTATTTTTTTAATATACATATATCTTTTCTTTCCTTGGTGATTTTTGGTACTTTATCGGGCATTTCAAAGTGACCATATATCGAGCTTTGGGCTAATGGATCCCAACTCAATTGGGTTTAGGTCATTAAGTATAGCAATACTCTACGAGTTTAATTGCTCAGCAATTTAGGCTTTTATATATATATATATATATATATATATATATATATATATATATATATATATATATATATATATATATATATATATATATATATATATATATATATATATATATATATATATATATATATATATATATATATATATATATATATATATATATATATATATATATATATATATAGAGTAAGGCTCTATGAACTTAAGTTCATAATGAATAGTAGTGCACCAACTTTTCTAACCACTCATCTTGCTTTGGGATCCGTGAAAGATATAAAGGCCACTTTGAGATTTGTGCATCACAAATCTCAAGGCAAGATGAGTGGATAAAAAAGTTGGTGCACCACTATTCATTATGAACTTAAGTTCATAGGAGCCTTACTCTATATATATATATATATAGGAAATAATGTATATTAGGTGGCGACTCATTTTGCTAAATGAGCAAGCAAGAGATAGCCATATATATGTGTGTGTGTGTGTGCGCGCGCGCGTGTGCGTGTGTGTGTATGTGTATTATTTTTTTTAATATACATATATCTTTTCTTTCCTTGGTGATTTTTTGGTACTTTATCGGGCATTTCAAAGTGACCATATATCGAGCTTTGGGCTAATGGATCCCAACCCAATTGGGCTTAGGTCATTAAGTATAGAAATACTCTGATTGACTAACCGATTGGCCAACCGATTGGTTTATAGCAGAAATAGTGCATGGCTAGGATTTATTTCTTGGAGCTCAAGCCAAATCCAACGGCTTTTATTGATTGTTGTAGGCTATAGATAGGAGTAGAGGGTGAGACGTTTGGATGTAAATTTTTTTTATAAAAATTCTATTTGGAGAGGAGGGTTACTCTTAATTAAGAAGACCTTCCAAAATTATAAACTTTTATTTACAATTAATAAAAATATTTCTCCACCTTTTAAAATTTTCTTCTTCTTCTTTGTTGATGAAGATGAAGATAAAGATTTGATTTCAAGGGCCAATCCTTTGCAATGTAAGTTTTATTTTCCTCTTTTATTTTCTTATTTAGAAATTCATATTTTAGGATTTTATTTTATTTTATTTTTATGTTGGTAGATTAGATTTATTTCATGCCTTATAGTGTATATTTACTTTCATGCTATTTTATTATTTTGTTGCTTATTTTTCATTCTTTGTAGAGTTTATTTTTTGCATTTTACTGTTGTAGTGTAGATTTACTTTTATGCTCTTTTATTTTTGTTAGTTAGATTTCCTTTATGCTCATAGTTTAGATCTTTATTTCCTTATTCTTTTTCTTATTTTTATAGTTTGTTTTATTTTTTTGTAATTTAGATCTCTTTTTCTATGCTTTCTAGTCTAGATTTTATTTTCATTATTTTTATTTTATAAAATAAGTAACTAAATCTTGTAGAAATTCTAAAATTATATGAAACTAGTTTAATTTCTTTTATGATTTGTGAATTTCTCTCTTATGCTTAAAATAATCATGTTTAGGATAATCAACTAGAGAACTAATTGGTAGAAGAAGAATTTAATAATCTATATTTATCTTGAGTGGTTTGATAGGTTACGCTTATGAATTCTAGAATTATTATCTAGTTGTTATTCTTTTCATGAATATAATTTTGTTTGGATGATAATTTGATAGATTTTGCTTTCTTGCAGAAGTTTGATAATCTATACTTAGTAAATCTAAAGTAAAATATGATAAAAAGAGAGTAGCTCATAAATCCTAAATGAAATTAATTAGTGAATTCAATTCTAGATTAATATCTTCTCAACTTGATTTCCTCCATATTTTACTTATTCTAATTTTCCTCTTTTCGATTATTTTTCTCTTCTTCATTTTTTTCTATTTTCTTTGTTTCTCCTCCTTGTTTATTATTTATTTTATTTTATTTGTTCACTCTCTTTCTCCCCTCTTGCTTTGGTTTTCTTTTATTTATAAATAATCACACACTCTCTATATCTCTACACACTCTATTTCACTCCTCTTTGTCCATATACATTTTAGGATCTAATTTAGAATTTTTTCTACACACACTTCTTGTGGGATCGATATTGTAACTATACTATAACTTGATAGTTGTGCTCTTGCAACTTTAGTGCATGTTTAATATGCTCCTATCAAGTTTTTAGCGTTGTTGCAGGGGAAGGTGCTTGTAATTAATATTTTTCTATTTTGGTTCTTTGATTTATGTGTTTAATTATGAAGAAACAAATTTGAAGAAGAAGATTGAGGATTGAAGATTAAAATTTGCTTGAAAAGATGAGTCATCTTTCTAGTATTTTCAATTTTAAGCTTTAGTTAATTTCTGATCATCATATTTCATTATATTTTTATATCCTCATTATCTATTTTATTTGAATAAATATATCACTAATAACATATTTTTCTCTTAGTTTGTAGGAAATGAAGAATTATTGAACAAGAGCCCAAAAGAACCAAATTTTTTTATTTTTCTACCAGCTATTGAAGCACAATATCAAGCCAAGAGGAGGCTCACAAAAGCTCAAGGAATTAAGAAAAAAATTGAGTCAACAAGTCAACTAAGGAATCAATTCTGTTAGGAACCAATCGGTTCACCAACTGAATGGCCACCAATTGGTTCATAATAAAAATAGTAAACGGCTGAGATTTATTTTTTGGAGTGCAAGACTAATCCAAAGACTCTTGTTGATTACTGTAGGTTATAAATAGGGGTAGAGGGTGAGGGTTTGATGTAAAATTTTTTATAAAAATTCTATTTGGAGAGGAGGGTTACTCTTAATTAAGAAGACCTTCCAAAATTATAAACTTTTATTTACAATTAATAAAAATATTTCTCCACCTTTTAAAATTTTCTTCTTCTTCTTTGTTGATGAAGATGAAGATAAAGATTTGATTTCAAGGGCCAATCCTTTGCAATGTAAGTTTTATTTTTCTCTTTTATTTTCTTGTTATAGAAATTCATATTTTAGGATTTTATGTTCTTTTTATCATTATGTTGGTAGATTAGTTTTATTTCATGCATTATAGTATAGATTTACTTTCATGCTCTTTTATTATTTTGTTGTTTATTTTTATGCTTTGTAGAATTTATTTTCTTACATTTTTCTTTTGTCGTATAGATTTATTTTTACGTTCTTTTATTTTTATTAGTTAGATTTCTTTTATGCTCATAGTTTAGAATATTATTTCCTTATTCTTGTTCTTATTTTTGTAGTTAGTTTTATTTTTCTTGTAATTTAGATCACTTTCTTTTATGTTTTCTATTGTATCATAGCAATGACTAAGTGTTAATCCCACTCCAGGAGTTGACATGTGTCTCGAGCTAACTATGCATCAAATTGACTCGGCCCTATGCAGGACGATTCAAATGACGTCATCACTCGACCCTTTCCAAGAATGGTCAAGTCAAATGATGTCCTTACTCGGACCATGCTATTAAGATCAACTCCACGCCTCTTCATTTTGTAAGACCAAGTCGAGAAGCTCTCAATCCAAAATGATCGAATCAAAAGGCGTCTTTTATTGACCCTCTCACAAAGCCGAGACGAATGCGGTCATTCTTAAACCCTCCGCCAACGGTCGATCACCATCACATTAAATGCACGGTTGGAGTCATCATTACATCGACCCCAAAAGTCTTAACGACCCATCAGACCTTGCCAGCACCTTACTTCTCCTGTCACCCTCGCATTAATCACAAAGGTAACTCATACCACCCGCAGCTGATATCTGTAAAGTATCAGCCGAATAAGCTGACTGCTTAGACTCGGTCGAAATTACACAATTGCCCTCCTAGATCTGCTATAATTAGGTGCACTGCCTACTGCATGGAGGTATGTGATTTTTGCAGACACACTGCAATCATACTTTTCTCCTCCACTTAAGATCAATACTAACTTGACCGCCGGAGGAACCCTCAGAGAACCTAACTCTGATCCTCTTACATATTGTTTGTGTGTTGGACCGAATCCTCTGCTCAATAATCAACCATCAAAGAAGAATGAAGAACCCTAAAAACTCTACATAATCCACACTAAATTTCCTTGTTTGATATCTGACATCAACAGTTTGGCATCCACCATGGGGCCTCTTTTTCTTCTTAGCACAAGATGGCTGATTCTGATCGTCCAGACAGATCATCAATTCCTTCTATTGAAGAAACACGTAATGCGGGCTACGTCACTCAAGCCCAATTGGAGGAATTCACCCGAAGAATTTCTCAATCTCTTTAGTAATAGTTTGCCTCCTTCACAAACGAACTCCTCACCCGGATTCCTCCCCAGCAACCTTCTCCATCGTTCATTGTTCCTCCCCATGCGGCCAAGTCTGAACAATGAACGTCAGAGGAACACGCTGAATACACCTCTCCTCCACCTCGCCAACAGACTCATTTCACCACTCATCCCTGACAACCCACTCAACACATGGAGGCAATGGGTGAGAGTCCCAGTTTTGGCCATGGCGGCCATAAGCGCACCACATGAACAACGTCGCACAGTGCCAGATACCCTCACGCTTCTCTAGGCCCTTCCACCGCTAACTTTGTGTCTGGTGATGACTAGACATTTAACAGTGTTGCAGACGTCATCAGAGGGAACACTCCACTCACCGATTGGATCATGAATACTTCATTTGCCAAGTTCAAAATGCCACATATTGAGAAGTATAAAGGTTAGGGAGATCCAACGGAGCATGCGCAAAACTTTTATGATCTAATGTACATGCAGCAGGAGACCGATCCGATCATCTGTAGAGCTTTCCCTATCACCTTGACGGGAAGCACTAAGATGTGGTGGAACTCATTGGACAAAAAGTTCATCCACAGCTTCGAACAACTTAGCAAAAAATTTGTACATTATTTTTTAGCCAATCAAAGTAGAAGAGAAACCCTCCTCCATCTTACTGCAAATGAGATAGAAACCCGAGGAAAATCTTAGAGACTATTTCAAGAGATTCCAAGCCAAGAGGCTGGAAGTTGAAGACCCTTGCAACATGATCGCTGCAGGGCTAGAAGACGATAAGTTGGCTGACTCGCACATCATCGACCCTGTCACTAACTATGAACAGCTAATGGCTAGAGCTTGAGGACACATGAATGCGAAAGATAGTCGAGCCCGTAAGAAGGCGGCCAGAGAAGCAGAAGTAGTAGCAACAGAAGTAGAGTCCTCTCAATGAGAGAAGATGGATAAAAATCCATCCAAAACTAACTCTAAGCCAAATAGGGTCGACAAGAGAGATCAGAGGACAGAGGCGGCCAAGAAGCCAACCCTCATTTCCCTTAACACCACTCTATAGCAAGCTCTTTACCTAGTTCAGAGAGAAGGACACCTTACTTCTCCTCCCCGCATGAAGTCGGGCCCCCGATCCAGAGATCCCAAGCAAGATTGCCGATATCACAGAGATCACAGTTATCACACTGATGATTGTAGAGTTCTCCAAAGAGATATTAAAGACTTGATACAGAAAGGGCTGCTAAAGAGGCTCATCTCTAGATGAGACAGAGGGGAACCTGTTCCAGAGAAGTCAGAGTGAAGATCTCGATCAAGATTGCCTCTTCACCAACACCAACAAGATGACCAACACAGAGAGATAGGTAGTCGAGGCATCATCAACATCATCAGCAACGGTCCAGCAGCAGGAGGAATGTTAAACAACACTCAGAAGAAGTATGCTCGACGAGCGTTGGATGGGACTGCCTGTAGGTTGTTCAAGGAAATCCTGCCGAGAATCACATTGTATGCGGACTTTACGTCCATCACAATGAACTAAGTTTGAACTGTAGACTGGCGAGGATATTTGCTGACTATTTGGGGGAGAGCGATCGGTCCTTCTGGTTGGACTGAGTGCCCCGAGAACCTAATGAGGGGACTCGGGCAAGGCCGTAGACCTGACTTGTTAACGCCCATCTAGTTGAAGGCATCCATAAACAGGATGTTGGCGGAGCTTCCGGTATCTACCAAGATTTATTTGACTCAAAAGCCATTAATCACGGCTAATATAATGATGGGATCATCATGAGGGGTCTCTATGCCTCTTAGATCAGCGTTGCTGAAGGAAATGGGCTGATCTATCCTTGGCTTCTTCTCACAGAGAACCTCGTTCACTAGGGTAACCTAGGGGTTTAAAGGCTTGTTATATGTACTAAATACAACTGTGATTCCTGTAAAAGTGAGTTAGGATTTTCTTTTTATTTTCTTTCTTTGCTAGAGGACTAGCAAAAGTTTAGGTGTGGGGGTATTTTAATCATGATATTTTATTGCACTTTTATACTCTCATCTATCTTATTGTGAATAAAATATCTGCTAATAAGTATTTTTTTATCTTAATTTATAGGAAATAAAAGATTAAATAATAAGAGCCCAAAAGAACTCAAATATCTCTCTCTCTCTCTCTCTCTCTCTCTCTCTCTCTCTCAATCCTTGTTGAAGCCTAAGATCAAGATAAAGAAGCCCATGAAAGCCCATACAAGAGAGCCCAAGAAATTCGGCTGAAAGAACAGAAATTGAAGAAGTATCGATATGGGTTTCGATACTAGTATCGATAAGGGTATCAATACTTTTATCGATAGGAGTATCGATACTAGTATCGATACCTATATCGATACTAGTATCAATACCTATAACGATACTAGTATCGATACCTAGTGAACAGTTACGAATCAAAGGCTGAAATTATGTAACTTGGGGGTTAAGTTTAATCTAAAGGCTAATATTGATTGTAATACTCTATAAATAGGGGTAGAGAGTGGGGGTTTAGAGTGTGGAAAATTTTTATAAAAATTCGGAGAGGAGGGCCACTCTTAATTGAGAAGACCTTCCAAAAATTGTGAACTTTAGTTTGCAATAAATAAAAAAATTCTCCTTTTTAAATTTTCTTTTCTTCTTCTTTGTTGATGAAGATGAAGGAGAAGATTGCTTTCAAGGGGCCACAACCCCCTAGCAATGTACATTTTCCTTACACACACACACACACATATATATAACCCCAAAACCCTATGTTTTTTAAATTCAACCCGAAATCCTATACAAGTAATCTCAAATTTAGTTTTTCAGTATACTTAGTGTGATTTGCTTTGTGCCACATCTTTCAAACGTTTGTACAAGATTAATTTAGATCACATTTTGAGAAATTTATGAAACTTTTATAATTACATTTACATATTGCAGTTTTATAATTACATTTTCATATTGCAACTGAAGGCGGAGATCTTGCTAATATGCCACCTGACTTATGGAGTTATGGGCGTGATAACTAATTATTTGATCCCGTTTTGTTTAATGTCTCCTTAATGTAAACTTGTATAATGCACGTGTGTTGCACGTGGACATATTTATTTTTTTATTTTAAATTTTCATAATAAAATTTTATTTTATATGGCCAAAAAAACATCAATTCGATGTTACGAATTTGTTCAAAACCAAAAGATAGAATTTTTGTGAATATATATGGTAAAAGTAAAAGATAATTTATATTCTTTTAAAAAATTGCCCTTAATATTTAAACACGATAGAAGATCAAGAATGAAAATGTATTCTATTTAAGACATCGATTCATTACAACTGTTCAAAGGAACTCTCTTCCAAATATTAGCAAGATATCTACCAAGGCAAGTTCTTAATCGTGAGAATGAAATATTCTATTCTCGAACTAAAAATTTGACATAAATGCATTAGTTGCTAATTCCTTCATAGTTACACTCAACGTATAGATATTTTAGAATTAAACAACTGATATAAATAAAGGAGGAATAAGAAGAATTATGAAGAATATGTTCCATTACAACATCTCATAAAATTGATGAGAGTTTTGCAGTTCATCTCATTTTAGTTAATGGTTTATCTTTTAATTTTTCCATATATATTCACAGAGAATCACAAATTCTATCTTTTTGGTTCAAAATTTGCTATTGATAGTATAACCTTCCATTATTGCTTGTCCAACTTCATTCTAAATGATGGCTCTGTCTCATAGGCTCGTCATCCTCTCTCATGATAAAAGATCATTGTTAAGACCAATATGCGTTCCATGAAGTACTCATCTTGACATAGCAAGAGATATTACTATTTTTCTAGGAAATTAATGATGGCAAAAAAATTAAGAAAATGGTAACAAAGACATTAATAAGGTATCTAGAACTCAATATAAGGATATAAATGCCAATCTTTAATGTTTAAGTTGGGATACTAAAATGGATAGCAATAAAGTCCGCAAAATTTTAAGTATATACAAAATTGTCAAGTCCTTTCATATTAAGTTATATGATGATTTCAATATGTTTCATTAATGTTTAAAAGAGCTCTAATGAACATACACCTAGAATAATCATGTCTTCTGGCAGTTGGTATAATAATTGTCCAAGTACTTTCTTCCTGAGGCATAATGGTCAATACATGGTGAATATCAAGGCAAGTAGGGACAAGTTCAAGGTGTTAAAATTCTATCTATACATTTTGTTGGGAGAGAGTTATAACATTTATCATGATCAAAGAAATAAGAAACACGATAGAAAATAGGTATAAAAAAAATGAATGAGACAAACTAAGATCACTATTTGTAAAACCAAGTATAGTGACGAGCACATAAGAGTGTCTCTTATCATAGGTGATGTTGCAGCGAAAGAAATAGCACCACCTCAACTTTTCTTTCATCTTTGGATTTATGGTTTGGAGCATTCTTAGCTAGCATAACTGCATGTTGTCCATGCTTGTGGTCGGAAATGAAATTCAACCAGAATACTAAAAATATTAATAATTAACTTATATCATAAAACTATACTTTCTCATAAATTGATTTAAGAGAAATAGAAAACTACCAGTTTGGCGGTGAGGGGAGAAATAAGCAAGAGCTCAAAAATCTCAACGGAAAAGAGTATAGCCAGAAAATTGGCAGTTTTATCTGCTCTATGGGGAAAGAAAGGAGAAAGATGAATTGCATATTTTATACTAATTTACTCTGGTAATAATTACACAAGAGAGGAGGCGTTTTTAATTACTAGATGCATGAGAACATTTCTTAGGCAGGAGGAGAGATGGTGGAAAATATTTTATTAATGACTTTCATGTATAAAAGTAACCGTAATTGTATGAATTAAAAGGACTTGTGAAATAGTGTGCAGAGAGTGGATGGAGGAGGTCATTTAATTTATTAAATATAGACCATAAATGGATTTAATTAAGAAAATTATTAATAAGATAATTATAAAAATAATAATTATTTTTATTTAAGCACGCATGTATGTTCATGTATATATGTGTTTTATCTATGTATGTATATATTTTGGAGGATGTATGTATGTGTTTTATTTATGTATGCATGTGTTTTGGAGGGTACTGTGGGAAGAAATGTTTTAACATGGCAATCCACTTTTATAATAGTATTAGATTAAAGATGGATTTCAAATTTATTTATTGATCATTATAAGTTTATACTCAAAACCAAGTTTTTATGTGGCGTTCTTTAATAGATAGCTACACCCAAAATCAAGTTTGTTATTTTGATTAAAAAAAACACCGAAAGAAATTTTCCACAGCAATGCGCGGGTATAACACTAGTATAAACATAAACCATACTCCCCCTGAATCCTTCTTATAACCCCCAATTAATTAAATTAATCAAATTAAATATAATAAGTATACCTTCAAATTGCATCCACTATCTATATAAAATTCAATTCAATGAAACCCCCTTTTTAATGATCTCTTCAAATTCACATTCTCTAATGTAAATTAATAACTAAACCCGTACAATGCATCACCTAGGAACCACCTTAATCTCTTTTCAGCAAAAAATTCATAATTCAGTTTCATCTAACTCTCTCCCTCCAAAAGTTTCTCTCTCTCTTTCATGGTTTCTTCATAGCCTTTTATTCAAACCCAAAACCTCTCTCTCTCTCTCTCTCTCTCTCTCTCTCTCTATTTTGCTCAATTTCTATATGCAATATGTTGATTCTTTTATTGGCCTAAATTGAATTCCTCCCTTTTTCCATTATTTTATTTTGGTATTTGTATTGGGTAGTCTATTTTGATTGTCAAATGGACTGATACGGCTCTTTGTATAGCATATGCTTATAACTCTTGATTTATTTGTATCTTATGTGCAGGCAGGCTATGTGTAAATATTTTTCAACGCTTTGGATTCACCCCTCTCAGTGCTATCCCTCTTTCTTCTTCCTTGATTTTTTTTCTTATTATCAATAGTCATATTTTTTATTGACTCTTAATTTAGCTTTATATTTATATTTATAAATTTTGATTGATTATAAGAATGGAGCAAGGTGCTGATTGAGAAAACCCAAATGCGGTTAATTGGATATGCGTTTTCTATGCCTTTGCTTTGCTTCAATTGTTAAAATATTATTAATATTAGGATTTTGGGTGTTTAAGATCATTCTGGTTTTATAAAATGTTTTATATTCCTCCTTTATAATTTATTGGTCTTTTAGCTCGTGCTAAGCACGATCTTATTGCAATTCAGCAACATTTCGTCATGTTCCAATCACTCGTTTCACAATAGAATATAAATAATACAGTGATATACCTTCTTTTGAATCTGAATTTTTAATCGGTGTTTATAGATATTTTCTTTTAAAAATTAGTTACATAGGATCTTTGGATTATTATCTTTTTAAAGATATATTTCGTGGAGAGCTAATTGATATATATACATTCTTTATTATTTATAGTAAGTAAACAAAATTGTTATTCATATCTTTAAATAAGGTAGAATATGATTAAATGTTAAGATATAGAATTTGCATTTAAAAATTACGTAATTATATAAGTCAACTTATATACCCTAATTTAGTAATCTGTATTTATATACAAATATTTGGGTATAATAAAGTCGGTTAAAATAATCCATTGTAATCGTAATTAGAAAGTCTAATAATTTATGATATGTAGTTATTATTATGTTAGTTATAAGTCAACTTGCCTTTTGAAATTAAGAATGGTAAGTTGAAAAATATGGATCATTTTATATTCTGAATATAAAATACATGAAAATATTTCCTTTGACATTAGTTTATTTGTTATAAATATATATGGTAGCTACATGATATATCTATCTGTGTATTTTCAAATTATTAAGCCATGTAATACATAAATTGTTATTTTTAGACTTAGTATTGATGATTTATTAGAATGTTTTCATATTGTAATTAATAATCCGAAATTCATAATATTAGTTTTGATATAATATAGTCATACAATATTATTAAGTACGATATATACAAATTTATTTAAAAAATTAATATAATATTTCCTTATTGTTAAATATTTAATACGTAAGTAAATTTCATATCCGAATATATTATAATCAATATATAACCAAATTAAATATGTAACATTTTATTCAATCATTTATTAACAATAATGAAAAATATATCACATGTGAACATAGTAATCATGTAAATTTAAATAACCATGTAAGATAATTTGTTTTCAGTTTTGTATATTTATTTTTATTATTAATGTTAATTCTAATATATATAGAAGGATCATATAAATTTTGAAAAATTCAAAATAAAATTGTAATATATTGATGAAATGGAGTTCCAATTATAAACACCAATAAGTTTTAAACATGAAACCTTCCAATAATAAAAATAAAATATAAATAAATTTGAAAAGAAAACACTTCAATATAATATAAATGTCTACAATTAAAAAATTCAATATAAATAAATTAAAAATTATATCAAATTATTAAATTCAAAAAGAAAACACTTACCAAGAGAAGCAATGAATTATATCTGCACAAATCAAAATAAAATTAGATAGAATCTGAAAATTAATAGACCCTTACCAAAGAGAGGCAATCAACAGGATCGCTAATAATCGTCGGCGATTTTATCTGCGTGAGGGTAATTTGAAGTGTATTAGAAAATAATAATCTCAGAATTACTATTTTTCAAAACTTTGTTCTTACGCTGAGTATGTAGTAGTTGTATATCTCTGCAATTAAGTAATAATTAGAAAAATATAAAAGTTGAATACAACTATACAAAAGAAATTTATGTATATAGATAAAATAACTATAAACATCAATATAAATAAAAATAAAATTAACTTCTATGAAAACACCAAATTAAAGGTCTTGCCATGGTCTTTTCATAGTCTCTTCTCTTCAAAGTTGCAGGCTCCGCGCCTTGTTTTTCATGCCGTGCGGTTTGCGTTGGCATGGAAAGAAAAATAGAGAAAATAAGAGATTGTGGGTTTTATAAAGATAAAATTAGTTAGACTCTAACTTATATTTAGGATTTTTATTTAAATTTTTTTGAACGTGGGTAGTTGTAACAAATTCCTTAATTGTAGGTTATTTAAATTAAAAATAACAAAAGTGGAGCCTAAATTTGTTAATATATTAATCAATATCTTGATTTATGAATTTGATTATATATAGTAATTATTTAGGTGATTTATTCCCAAAATAGTAGATAATTCAAATTCAAATATCAAATTATGATGCCACGTATACATAATTATCACAAATGCAATTATCATAAGATAGGATCCCTTATAATGTTTTATACAGAACTTTGTTAGCAGCAGTGAGCGCAGGAATTTGTTACGAAATTAAAGCCATGACATATTCAAATTCAACTATTTTTGGTAACCGAATAGGCACGATTAGATTTCATAATTTTTTGGCAACAACATGATTTTATTGATATGCCAAGATAGGATCCCTTATAACCGATATTGATATAATTTCGGAATTATAAAAGGCTTTAATTATTTTTGAGATTTTGAGATGGGTAGATGAACGGTCAGGATCAATGACACATGGCAGTTTTATTTGAGAAGAGGAATGCTGACGTGTCAAGCTGTGGAAGGGTTTGAGGGAGAAGGTTTTCGCTTAACGTATACATATAGTAACAGATTGGTATTTTAGTTTGTGTGAGGCACGGTCATACCTCCTTGATTCAATATCTCTATCGTACTTATAAAATTTCAAACACACATATATTTCATTTAATACTTATCATATTGGTGTCCTTAAACTACTACTTATAATAAATATTATGGTAACACATGTATACTCTTCCATATATTTATATTTAAATATATAGTATTTTTCAAAAATAACTTTTATTTGAAATTTATTGATTTGATCAAAATACATTAAGAATGCTATAAAAAATATTTGAATAACAATTCATATTGTATTATAACAATATCTTGATTACTTTTGAAAATTTTAGAAGACTAATATTTTTACTATAATTATTCTTTTAGATGCTTTATAACAGTATTACTGTAAGGTATATTATATTAATTAACATATCAATTTAAAATTTCTAGTTAAAATGTAGTTTTACATTCCAGTTATTTAATTAGTCCTTCAATAAATAAAAAGAAAATTTTTAAACATTGGACTTTGTTTAATTGTTGTATAACAAAGAAATACATTGAATAAATATTGTAATGAATTTTTGAAAGGGTCCATATATATTTACATTGCAATAGATATCTAAGTTATTGATCAATAGAGTAGTAAAATAACTATTGTCAATATTGATAAAATATTGTAAACTATAAAGAATATTATAAAATATAAAAATCATTCTATTATTATTTAATACAGGATACATGTTAGTGTTCTTTGGATATCGGTTATGACGCATTTAGGGGTGTTAGTCAATCAGAACTTTTCAAGTACAATTGGAATAATTGTTCAAGTGGGATAATTTTATGCAAGTGGGATATTTTAATAGAACAATGCTGGATAATTTTTTAGAAGTGGGATATTTTGGTAAAATAATGTGGGATAATTTGGAGTAATTAGAAAGTATATAATTATGTATTTTGATAATATGACTTTAATTTATATATTTTTGAAGCTTGTGAATATAAATTGATAATTATATAAAACAATATTAATAAATCTTATAAAAGAGTAACTATTACTTAAACTATATATAACCTTATTGTTAATACTTATTACTATCAATAATCATGTAAACTAGCCTAATAATAATCATGAAGTAGTTCATCAAAAATAATAATACTGAATTATAAATTAATAGTGCAACATACTTGATCATCACAAATACTACAATAATCATGAAGTATAAAACAATTTTAATCATATATAATCATGTGTTCTGGCTAAGTCCCTAATTTCCTAAATCAATCTCAAGTTTTTATCACTTGCTATTAATCTTTCATCTCCATTCTTTTCTCATTCATACTAATTAAATTTAATGCACTTGTTCCCATCTTTATGTTATGCATTACTTATTTATAAAACTTCTCACAAAATATTATTGATTCTAGGTAAATATCTATTATTCGTGTGATTTATGTGTATCGCAAAATGTTACTTCCTCTTTTTTAATATCAACCGTTAATTATTCAAATTTTCCTATATGCATTGCAAGTGCTATTTTGCATACATTTATAATGTATAATAATGCATAATGTATTAGCAATATTCATTTTATCGACTCAACTATTAATAATTTTTAACAATTCAAAAGTTCTAGTTTGTTCTCATCTAGTTCTAGGTTAAAAGGTGGAATAATTTGGCGGAGAAGAACTCATGTTTTTCTATATATGTAGAACAATTAGTGGGATAACACCTTAAAATTATCCTAGTTCTAGTTTTTCTAGAATTCTACTTGACTAACACCTTAAAATTATCCCAATTCTAGTTCTAATTGACTAACACCATAAAAATTTATCCTCTGAATTATCCTAGTTCTAATTTTCAGTTCTAATTGACTAAGCATATGCTATAATTACTATATTTTTATTTATTTTTATGACGGTTTAGTGAATGCATATATATGTCAACATGATATTCTAATATTAAATTCAAAATTTCTATTTGGTTTAGAAAGATAGAATTTTGATCATATTCAAATGTTGGTAGTTGGATGTTGCAATCCTTAATATTTACAATGGACTGTCATATTGAAGATAATATGTTATATCCTTTAATTTTCATCTTCTAATCAAACTTGTAAGTAGAAGTAAATATAAAACTAATAATTAATCTTTTCTATTAGTTTCTATCTTGATGGAGGATTACCCTTTGCTCACTCTATTGATTATTTTTAATTCATGGTAGTTCAAATATTTTGAATTTTAACTGGTCAAGCACTAATTTAATTATTATATATCCATAATTATTTTAGGTTAATTTTATATGCAAGTTATCTCGAATACAACAAACCCTGTCCTGAAAAATGGAGAAAAGAACAATAAATATTTCTTGATAAATATAAAAATTCAGGACCAATTAAAAGTCAACATTTATTTGCATTTACCTTCACACTTGCATATCCATATTTCTTAAATTTTATATTAGTTGTTTCGCTTCAAATTAAATGTTCGATACAACTCTAGAAAAATTAATATGGATTTAAGACTATAATCAGCAGGATAAATAAGAACTAATTGACATACTATTAATAGATTTTTAATAGCATACAACAATTATTATAAGGTTGAGAGATAATACCTTCATTGAACTAAGCAGTAATCGTACAAAGTGCTCACTTTCCAAATTTTCTCCCAATAAGACCATTAAAGTTGGTGCCTATTAAGATTGACAAACAAAAAGATAGTTAGAAATTTAATCTCAAGGTAGAATTCATAATGATATTGAAATATAAAGTTTTTATGGTAACAAATATATAGTATGAATCTAGTATCAAATCTAATTAAACCTTGAACTCTTCAGATTTCAAAATTCTCAAGCAAAATCAACTATGATCTAATAAATATCAATCATATAAAATTAGAAAGGTCTAATTTTGCTAAAAGAACTCAAAGCTGATAAATCTAATTAAATTTCATAAGCAAAATAGATTTGATCGAACCTTGTTAGAAAAAACTTATTATTTGCGAGTCTCGTTAATCCTTTCACAATCTGCGTAGCATTATGCAACAATAAAAACATGAATGCTTCTTAATATATCTTAAAGATGTAAACTTTAGCCCTAAAAATCTAAACTTTAGAAAATTGAAAAAGTTTTGATAAAATTGTAATGCCGGACTATTTACAATAAAAAATGCTATAATGAGATTGCAAAAATTTTGACAAAATTAAAATTAATGGAAATAAATAAATAAATTCAACACATGCCACTTTTCAAAATAAAGAGAAGAGCCTCAAACCGCAAATTAAAAAACCTTTAATTCAAAAGATAAAAATTCAAGAATTATTAAAAACCAAGTTTTAAAAATCTTACTTAATTGTTTCTTGAGAGCATCTCCTCTCTCAATGATTCTATCTCGCTATTGCATCATCCATCAAGAATTCTGATGAAACTTTCAACTCTGTAAAGATTAAAACCCTCCACTTTGATTTTGCTCTCACGGAAGCTAAAGCAAATAACTCTATCAAATCAAAACAAAAGTAATGAATGTAAATTAAATCAATGGAAGAACAAACCCTAGATGATCTCGTGGCTGAACAAAAGCTCTTGACGAAAAGCCAAATAATCAACTTAAATCAACATTAATAAAAATTTCCAAACGGAGCTAAAGATCATGAATTAAACAATCAAACAAACAAAAATAAGGTAAAAATACAAGAAATATGAGAAAAAACTCAAATAAATTCAAATATTAACAAATATTAAAATTTAAATTTGATACCTACGATCATTCAAAGTAAGGAACAGAGAGTCCAAAACCTAACTGGAAAATACCTTTAATCCTGGAAAAAAATTCATGAATTGTTAAAGGAACAAAAGATCCACTTTATAGAATTTTTCTATGACAAGAGAAAATAAATAATGTCACCATCTTAAAGACAATATGGACAATTTTTATTAGGATGATTTTAAAACCTTAATTGTAGGATATTCAAATTTGAATTTAAATTCAAAATAACTAAATTTAGGCCCAAAATCTTTTAGTATATTAACTGATGTCTTGATCGATTCAATTTTATTATATACGGTTACTATTTAGTGTGATTTGATACCCCAGAATTATGGGAGAATTCAAATTTAAAATTATCATAATTTTTCTCAAATATGTTAATAAATATTAAAATATACTTAATTTAAATATCTATAAATAAGATATACCACGTGTCATTTTTTGGTGTGTTTAGATTTTGGCGAGCAGCTAGATGGGGATTGCCACATGTCCTTTTATTTATGCAAGAGGAATCCTGCGTGGCATCCTCTACAGTCTACAGAGTTTGTAGTCATTTGGTTTTGCTTTAGAGTATACACACTAGTTAAAGATTAGATCTCTCTAAATAAGATATGATATGTGTTATTTTTTGGTGTATTTCGATTTCAGCGAAAGGCTAGATGAGGATTGCCACGTATCCTTTTATTTATGAAAGAGGAATCCTACATGGCATCATCTAGAAAATTTATAGCCATTTGGTTTTCTTTAGAGTATACACTAGTTAAAGATTTCTTTTGCAAGACCCCATTCTCTATTATTCTTGGATTTTTTTTACGTAATTTTTTTTTGGATTAAGAGCTTTAAATATTCTATATACTGATACAAATTAATTTCCCTCATTTATTTCAAGTTCTTCTATTTCTAGCATCGGTTGGTGAAGCCACATGGACTGCATTCTCACCCAAATGTGATTTCAAGATCACAAGCCAAAGTTATGTTGTCCTAAACGATGTCTCAGTAACAGAAGTTCGGAGCTCTTGGAGACGGTGTGACTCTCAATGCTAAATCCTTTGAGAATACTATCTTTTACCTTCACTCATTTGCTGACAACTGATAAGGATAGTTATATATCAATAATTTACTTGAAAAAGTCTTTATTTATATAGATCATGAGGGGGTAAATTGCACTTAAATGCCTTATAGTTTCATCAATGTTGCACTTAAGTGAACTCTATTTTAAAATCAAACAAATAAATGCCCCAAATTATTTAAATATGGTAGCTAAATGTCTTAAAGTTTCAAATGTTGTACTTTGGTGCCCTCTTATTTACCTAATGCTGCATATAAATACCTTTATTTTGTAAAAGGCCTCACTTAAATACCTAATATTTATAAAAGTTACACTTTAATACCCTCTATTATGTGGTGTTTTTGGATAAATAGAGAAACGAGATTCTTTTTCACTCTGGGGCATTTATCTATAATATTTAAATACTTTGGGGCATTTATTTGCTTGGTTTTAAAATAGAGGTCACTTGAGTGCAAGGTTGGTGAAACTATACGGCATTTAAGTGCAATTTAGCCATCATGAAGAGACACAAGATAAAAAGCACTTATTATGGTTTTGTATCTGATATAAAACTAAGACATCCCAAAGCAAAGTACTATAGATTTCTCATATGACTAACATGTGTTTTATTAACTTCTTTTTTATTTTTTATTTCTCTCTAGGATCCTTCTGATTAACCATTAATTAATCCCTTGCCTTCATATGGGCGAGGTAGGGAGTTAACTGGTGAAAGGCACAAAAGTCTCATTTATGGATATAATCTGACAGCATTGTAATAACATGTTTGGTTATACCTTATAGTACTTCCGTACTAAGATTAATCATATATTCAAAATAATTACAATTACAATTGTTCTAAGCAATTTGCGAAAACAGGTTTTCCATGCTTGGTCCAAAAAGTCAAAAAATAACGAATGGTGTATCATTTGATAATCCATCCTAATTCATATGGATTCTCTACTTATTCACTTTTAACTTTTATGTACAATTATAGATAACAAATAAAAATTTCTTTTCATTGCTATACTTTAAATATTTTTTCCCCTTCAAATCACATCATCATTTTCATGTCCACGAAAAAAAATCTAGAACATGCATGAAACAAGCATATCCACGTGCAACGCACGTGTGCTATACTAGTTAAATTAAAAAGTTTAAATATTCGGAACCGTTTTGAAGGATGTTTTAGACATCATCTATAACGGCTTTGGCATATTTTAACAAGTCAAGTTATTTTCAAGTAAATCCTGTTGTTTTCTTAATTTTTCTGATGTCTGCAATCAAGGACTCGAGTCATTTTGGTTTCTTTTGTTGATGTGCCTGTTCTATAATTGATTATGCATTTATGCGCTAATATATGGTTAGAAGTTAGAACACTTTGGCAGAGAACACTTTGGCAGCTTCTTACATTAGAAAAAAATCCTGCTACATATATGAGTGACCGTGTGTCTATGTATCAAATCTCAACAACCCCTTTTTCACCTCATTTGATGTTTTCGTGACGATAAACTTACATAATCTACCTATATTTATTATGCAGACCTGTTAGTACACAAACTTTGGCTAACGCCAAATTTGTAAATGAAGTACTTGTTTTTTTCTTATTTTATTAAGACTTTAAGAACCTTATTTAGTTGACTTACATTGCTTAATTCATCTTGGTCAGAAATATACTCATCTTTAATACACACACAAATATGCTTATGTGCAAGCAGAGCGCACACACGTAGATTAAGTAAAAAATAAACTTATGACTGGTGTATCTTATTCATGTTAGTTTATAAGTCGACAATGCATAGAGTTAACTTTTACTCGATTTCGTTTGAAAACATTCTAGAAGAGTTACACAGTGAAGCTTCAATCATGAGGGCTATTTGGACATCGACAATGGATCATTGTCTCAGGGATCTTTTATTAGAACAAGATTGAAGAGGACAAAAGTAAAATCATTTACTAACATAGCATGAATTTTTATGGCTGATTCCATTAACAAAAAAATTTGGAATGCAACTTTAAAAGGAAGCACTAAAGAATAGACAAAAAAAGACGAGACAAACCTTCGCAACTATGAAGGCACTTCTAGACTTTAGTGGATTCGGGTGGGATGCATCACGACAAATGGTGACAACAGAAGACGCAGTTTTGGGATGATTATTTAAAGGAGATTTATTCTGTATTTCCATAATTGATTCCAGAATAGATGTAGAACATGCCAATTAACAGCTTATGTTTGCTTAATGCAGGAACACCCGAATGCAAAAGGAACAAGAACTTCAATCATGAAAAATTATTATGTCATGCATGGGATTTACACTACTTCAGTTGCATCTGAACAATATAGTATGTGTGAAAATGATTTGATTGATGATGTTCAAACTCTGGTATCACCTATTGTGGAGCTAATTAATGAAGAAGTAGTAGGCAGACTAGTGGATGATATTCAATATGATGAGGAGGTTGAGAAGGTAGAGAAAATGTGCAAGAAACTTAAGCCTAAACAAGTGGCTCTTTCAACCGCCTAAAAAGTCTAAGAAAAGTATAGGTGAAGACATGGTTGAGGCTCTTCAAACAATGGCTTCAGCAGTGTGATTACTACACTCTACTGTGCTTTTGTACCCTCATTATCTATTTTATTAAATAAATAACTTGCTAATATTGTTTATTTTATGAATTTGCAAAAAATAAAGAAATTACCAAATAAAAGATCAAATAAGCTTAAAATACCTCAACTTGAAGCTTAAAAGAAACCTAAAGGAAGCCCACAAAGCCCAAAAGCCCAAGAGGAGATGAGTCAACAAGTCAACAAAGAAGATAAAAATCTGTTACAAACTAATCAATGCACTAATTAATTAGCTAATCGATGAGCTAATTAATTAGTTTGTCACAGTAACTAATCAATGATAGATTTTGATTTCTTAACCAAGTTTAATCTAAGGGCTGACGTTGGTTGCTGTAGGCTATAAATAGGGGTAGAGAGTGAGGGTGAGGGATATGTAAAAAATTTTATAAACTCTTTTTTGGAGAGGAGGGCTACTCTTTTTGAGAAGGCCTTCCAAATTATAAAAATTTAGTTTTTTAATAAAATAAAAGTTTTTTCCTCTTTTTAATTTTCTTTTGTTGATGAAGATTTGCTTCACAAGGGGCCAATCCCTTGCAATGTAAGTTTTCATCTTCCTTTTTTATTTCTTGTTTAGAATTGCATATTTAGGATTTAATTCTTGCTTTTAATTCATTCTTTTTTATGCTTTGTAATATTGCTTAGATGTGAATTTGATAGGTTATGCTTGTTTTAAATAACTTGCTAATCTATGCTTAAGAACTCTAGTAATATGAGATTAAAAGGAGTAGTTCTTAAATCTAAATAGGAATGGATTCAATCCTAGATTTCTAGTTTCATATCTTAAATTTCTTCATCTCTTTATTTGCTTCTTTTCTTATTTCTCTTCTTCTTCTTCTTCTTCTTGTTTTAGCCTTTTTATTTGCATAAATCAACACCCAACTATAGACGGTTGAAAAATATTTCTACCAAGGCCAATGTTTAGCTTAAATATAAAAAGTGAACGCCCATGGGCTAAACGCTTCGAATGGTCCTAAAGCCAAGCCCACAACAAGCTATAGCGATGGTCGCCTAACGAAACAAGCGAACCTCGCCAAACAGTCCATCTCGACTCGACTCAACCAAGTTAAGAGCGAGTCGACTCTAAAAGCATGCCGTAGACCAAGTCGAAAGGTGTCATCAGTCAACTAAATCATGAGTCGAATTCTATGTTAAATTCGAACTCAAAGGCAAGGTTCGCCAACAAATGAACAACGCACATAGCAATTAAAGTGGACCAAGTCATCGACTTTCGAAGAAGACTCACCCACATCCTAAGTGAGCCTCGCCCATGACTTCAACGTTCCTCGCCTACATCCCCAGCGAGCCTCACCCATGTCTTCAGCGACCCTCACCCACGTCTTCAGCGAACTTTGCCAAGTCAGCAAACCTTGCCAAATAACCGTTTGAGAGCTATTTTTAGGGGAATAATTATTCCACACTATCTTCTATTTTAATGACCACTTAATCCATAATTAAAGGCCATTAACTCTCTCTTTTAGCCTATAAAAGGAGAGGAGATTACTTATATTTTAAAAGCCCCAACCTAGCACCCAGAGATCAACACACACGCATAAAGAGATCTCCACTATCGCACTTGCGATTCTATTGAGCAGAGTTGCTAAGAGAAGACTGAGTTATCTTCAAAGCAACTAAGTTCTCATCAAAAGCAAAAGAATCGTAGTCTTAGTCAGTGCGTTAACAGAATACAAGATCGATGTGCCACCGACATACAGAAAAGAACCCCAAGAAGTATAAATTTTGCTTAGTTTCACTATACTTTTTATTATAATCTGAGCTAATTGCAATACAAAAGACACGAAACAGGATGGCGACTCCGCTGGGGACTACTTTCTCCTCCGACAAGAAAATTGTGTCGCATACCGACACTAAGACCCTCGGGTCTTTTGCTGAATTGCTGGTCATTGAATTTGACCAAGCAAAGTTTGAGGAATTCATTTCCACGAACCAAACTTTATCAATGGTGACCGTACGCAGTTGTCATAGAATTCACCGCAATGTGAATCTCAAGTCTAAACTGACCCCGTGTGTAAAGGTGACCTTCACCGAAGAAAGTTTGAGCTTAACTGGAAGCCAAACCAACGTCGCTAAGAGCTAAGAAAACTCGACCCTCATCTCGAGCGAAGGTCAAGATGTTATTACATCTATTGATCTCAGACATCAATCCACAACTCCTTTAGGAGTTCGATTCAAAGCATCTCGCGATGCTCGCTATGCTTCCTCGATAGAAGCTAAGAATGGGGTAATCCCTCATTTAAATTTCCTCAAGGGAATAATATCATCAATGATGATTCCGCTGCACAAAAGCCTAGCCAGTGTCATCGTAAGCGACGTTCGCACTCCAAGGCCAAAACCAGCAAAGTTGGCACTAAAATATGCCCTCAACTGGGAACTAATGTTGATCTAAGAGAATTCATATCTCTGAAGAGAGCTCGCCAATGTCAGCATTGTGCAACCCTCAGAGAAGTGGTCTCGGCAGTTCAAAAGAGTTGTCAATGTAAAGTTATTCCTGAAAAGGAATCAGTGTTTAAACATCTTAGTCATAGTCCTGAGCCTTCAGAGGTTCGAACTAAACGACGATGACGTGCCCGAAGGGGTAAAACACAAGCCTTCACTATCAATACGACAAGTGTAACTTCCAGAGATGAGGAAGAAAGTACAGATAGCTCGCCCGACCCGGTATATTCTCCTAGCATTGGATTCATTTTGCCAGAAGCTGATGGTGTGTACCACAACACTAGATTAAAGCAAAGAGCAGCAATCCCTTTCGACTACTCCTCCCTCCAAGCACGAACATCACAAACTCCATCTCAAGTGAATCAACTCACTTATAGCGATGCTAACTCTGCAATAGCATCAAATGTAGCCCCTAGTTCAAGTCAAGAATAACGATGGGAGGCAGATATGACAGACCGAGAAGATCTTCTCACTCAAATGGTGGCTCAAAAGAAGAACTCAGATGACGAATCAACCGCTTAGAGAAGATGATGGAGCAACTCTTGTTGGCATCTCGACCTTAACCAAATTCTTTAAAAGGGAAAATGCAGATTGGTGAAGACTCCCCAGAAGAAGATCAAGAGCATCAAGATGACGCGGATTCCAAACATTTAGAATTGGAGATGATAATACCTTCAAAGCCAAATAAGGAAGCAAAAGCCATGTAGGACATCCAAAAGTAGCTCAACATTCTTTCTCAATGAACCGAGCTCAAGAAGGTTGGAATCATCCGATCTTATCCCATCGAGTGGGACATGGTTCCTTACCTGATAAAATTCAAGCCACCGATATTGCATACATTTGATGGAAAATGTTCCCAAATAAATATATCTACTATTTCCATCAATAAACTGGGAATATAGTGGGTAATGACACCATTAAGGCGTGACTTTTCATTGGCACCCTGCAGGGGTAGCCTTCGATTGGTTCCAGAATTTGCTCGAGGATTCAATCAGATCATGGGCAAATTTAGAATCAAAGTTCCTCTCACAATTTCATGAGGCACAAGCTGATGTTACTATAGCCAAACTCCTTTCTGAGAAGCATAGTGGAAATGAGATGATCAGAGAATACATCAAAAGATACCACAATCTGACATTGCGATGTCGAGATATGTCTCTGCCAATGTTACTTTAAACTTGTCGGCATTATTTCGTGGTCACGGATTGAAGCTCACATGGGTGCCGTTACTGCCCACACATGAAAAGATTTGATGGAACAAGCTGAGATAGCAGAAAAATCATCAGAATGTTTCAACAAGTTTGAGTCCCGCACCAACTTCAAGGGCAACAAAGGCAAACAAGGGCAAACTTCACAACCGAAAGCTCAAGAGACTTTCACAGTTGGGGTTCAAAATCCTAACAACAACCAGCAAAGAGAACCATGGAAGACTTTTTAGCGTAATTATTCATTCAAGGATGAACATAGAGTCACCATCTTCCATGTGCTCAACAAAGGGAATCGGTTGAAACTTCCTAAAGCTCGATGTCCTGAAGAAGTCGGAAAGACCGATGACCCCAACTATTATCTTTATCACACACCCGATGAAGAACTACTACATCCTCAAGGATATGATCCAGACCTTCGTCGAATCAGGGATTCTCAAGCTCAAACCTGAGTAAAAGAAAGTCACTGCCAACATGGTGACTCTTCAATTTGGCTCCATGCCAGAAATCCAAGCCCAAAATAGCATTGTTCCCATTCCTACTGCAAGGATGGAAGTGGTCAACTATGACCAATAGGATCGACGAAGGCATGGCTTAATCCCTCTCACCACAATGAGAGGTGAAATGATGTGGGTACATCCCGATCTTCTCCAAGATGAGGACTGGACTCTTCAAAAGTCCAAGAACAAGTACAAGATAAAGTCTTGCAACGCCATCGCCGCAATCGTTGGAGAAGAATCTCTACACGTCACTTCACTCATCGATTCAGAGGGAGAGAAAGTGGCCATGGCAGGAACGAGGTCCGACAAAGACTATCTAAGGGACTATGATCAGCCATGAACTTCTAAACAACCCGAACCGGCCAAATAAAAAGAGACTCGGTTCGACAAGGCTTTGCAACGTCCCCCAAGTGATCCCAAGGCCCCATTCCGATATGATATTATGGCTCAATTAGCTAACATGTTTGTCAAAGATCATCATCACAACCGACCCCTTTACTATACTGGGTATATAGGGTCAGCGAGGGTCAAAAGGATTCACATTGATCCAGGCTCTGCATTGAGCATAATACCACGAAGACTCTTGAGCTTTCTGGGTATTCCCCTTCACAAGCTCTCAAAGACTTCCGTAACTATACTCGACTTTAACTCTAGCGTAGCCGATCTCTTAGAAAGATCCAACTTAAGTGTCGATTAGAAATTTAAAGACGGAGGTGACTTGCTATGTCATCGATGTCGAGACACCTTGCAACCTTCTCCTTGGATGACCTTAGATCCATTCCAACATACTCGTCCTTTCAACACTTCATCAGTGCTTCAAATATATTGATGGACAGGAGGTCCAACAAAAAATTGAAGTTGAAAAGCATCATTTCAAAGGAGTGGAGAATTACTTCACCGACTCTTTCTTGTATGATGAAAATCATACAATCAAGATTTTCCTTCCCAATAATGAGAATAGTGATAATGAAGCAGATGTCGAACTAGATCCCAACAATAATCTGATCTGGGAGATAGATCCACTTGTAATTACCCTCGAAGATCTGTGTTTTGACCAGTCTGCCGGAGATCAGGGCGACTGGATCTTTAATGAATAAGAGTTTGCTTACGACTACTCTTTAGACTCTGAGTCTGAAAACTCAAGGGTCAAAACTCGATGTCTAAACTAGCTTTAGAACCGGCATTGCACATGCCAATAAGCAAGTCGTACTCAGCTCACAAGGAGCCAGGTAACTCAGAAGATACTATCTTCATGGTCCAACCTAACAGAAGCGCCTTGAATCCGATCATCTTCGAAAAAGTTGAGACACGACCTCACTTACCAAGTTCAGATGAAGAAGCTAAAGGAACACCAAAATTCTTCCGCAATAGTCAACAGTCTCAGCAAATCATGGTAAAAATGGGATACAGCCTCACCGATAAACAAGGGTTGAATTTTAATCAAGGGATAAGAGTTCCTTTAATTTCCTTTATACCAAAAGGGAAAGTTTTCGATTATTATAATCGAACCAAACGAGGACTCGATTACATTTCTCCCGAAGCCGAGTCACAAATAGGACCAGCATCTGATGACTTTCTAAGCAGTTCTTCGGATACATTCGACTGGGATTCTGACGGTAGCTTTGGAGCCTTGTTTGGTGAATTTACAGGCAACATGGTCTCTTACGACCTAACTATGGATCTCGATGAATTCGAAGTGTTTGAAGATTCTGAAGATGATCCATGGGCAAGACAGCTAGAGAAGCAGTGGGAGTCACGCTTCGAAGTCAGTGAACCACCCACCAAGGATAAAGTGGTTCAAATCAATGTAGGAGTAAAAAATTGCCTAAGTGCCCGACATAGCTCGTGATAGTGGGTGATCAATCGACAAAGCCATCCGATAACGTGGCAAGCCGTCCGACGATGTATCGACAAATTATCAACGGCGAGCGAGCCGACGAGACGTCCAAGTCGACGAGTCGACAAAACGCACGAAGCAAGTCAGCGAGGCGTCCAAGTCAACATACCGATGAAGCGTATGAAGCAAATGTGAGTCGACGATCGCCGAGTCAGGCGACGAATGTGGCTGCAAACAATGGGATAAACCCGACTCAAGCCTCAAATCAAGCTCGAAAATACAGGGGAAGACTCGGCCAGCGCCAAGGACACGAGGTGTCACCGGCGGTGAGAGACACTAGAGGTGTCTCTGGCCGGCCGAGACACCTAGGTTTACTGGGCTTTTTACCTAGTTTCGACCCGTATCCGCTTTCAAATCCTATAAATACAAGGAGGAGTGCTCATTTGTTGAGATCTGAAAATTTTTGAGAAGCCGAAGCTCTGCCAAATTGCCTTCTCACCTCAGATCTAAACTCGGGAGCGACGATCGATCTTCTTCGACACCAGATCCAGATCTCGACAAACTCTACATGGCTATTATCCTCCTTCGTGAGATAATCCACTCAAAAAAGGTTCGAGAGATCAGATCTCAGATCTACACGCGTTTCCTCCGAATCAAAACTTCATTTTTTAATCCCGAGAAGAGCCTTGATCTCGCTTGGTCGATTTCATTCGCTTTGGGCTATTATTTCCTTCGTGAAATAACCCCTTTCTACCATGTAGATCTTTCTTCGGATCACGATCACGCGGCGGTCCACGGACGGAATAGAGTCCCGGGCATAGGCAAAGACACCCACGCAAGCGAGGATTCGATAAACGGATCCCGTGTTTGTTTTGGTGAATTAAAGTTGTAATCTTTTTTTAATTTTTTATTGTAAAGCCTTATAAAAAGGTGAGTTATTTTTGAATTCGTTTGTAAATCCATAAAGGTGTAACGAATTCATCAAGAATGACAATCATCTCAACTTTCACCAACAAGCCGGGCGACTATAGCGAGCCAACGGCTCGATTCATCATCGTGTACCGCGATCCCGATCACGGTCGAAGAAGAGGTCGAATACGAGTTTGACCAATAGAAGTTCAGGAGTATCTTTCGTCCTCGTCACGATAGTCCTCCCCCCGCAGATCTAAATGGATCCCCGCTGCAAAGAGGATTCGCTGGTCCTCGGATCTTGAATCCCAAGGCGAGGATTCCGATCTCGCCCCTGCCAAAGTCACAGGAAGCAACACTTGCCCGGCCTCCGAGACGGTCGGATCTGCAGATCTCAACTCCTTTACGAAGGAGAAAATCGTCGATGGCACGCCGATACTTTCGAAAAGAGCCCGCCAGCGTCGACGCCAAACTTTGGCACGCCGATTTGCCAAAGCCATGGAGTCGGTGGACGGGATCCGTTACTAGGCGGATCTCAAATCCAGGAGAGGTCAAAAACCTCAACAATGCATACTGGCAACCCCCAAGCCGTCGACAAGTGATTGGGTCCGCGTCAAACGGAATCGATCAACACCGAAGAGCGATCCGGCGCGCAGATTGCTTTGCGCGACGCACGAAGCTTTGGTTCGAGAGGCCCAGAAGCTAAAGAAGGAAGACGTGGCCAAAAAGTCACCAAGAATACGCCAAGTTTGGAGGCCGAAACCCGGAGCAACGGTTCAGGCCAAAGCCACAACAACAAAGGATCAGTCGCCCCAGGCTGATTCAACAAAGGGTCAGCCACCCCAAGCTGACTCGACAAAAACTAGGCCATCTCAGGATGATCTCCAGCAAAGGAAATCCGTTTCAGCACCAGTTCCACCGCCGGTGAGCACATCCAAATCGCCGACCACCTCAAAGTCCCCTTCGGTCGATCCCGCCGGTTCGTCCCAAAATAAGAAGACGGTCTTAGAGCACCTCGGCCCAATGCGTGAGAATCGAGGTAAAATTCTAATTAAAGAATGCTTGGGCCAGTTGAGGAAGTCCTGGGTCACTCCCAACGTAGGGGGTCGCACCCACCTCAACCAAGACAAGAAGAATCCTGCAGCTGCTCGCACCGGGCTACGAATCGAAGTCCAAGAGCTCGTCAAAGATTCACACTCGTGAAGGCGTGCGTCGTGGCGAGTGACTTATGAAAGGCCTATTCATCCTCAAAAGGAGACATTCTCATCTGATGATGATGACGTTATACCTGAGAAGTCGTGCCAACACACGATAGGTTGCTCCGGTATTCATGCCGATGAGTTATACTATCGTGCTGGGGGTACGAGTAAATCCCGAAAGAGGAATGCCGCAGAACCAAACATGCCTTGCTTGTGCTCAAAATTGATCAAGGCAATATTATCGGAGTGCAACTACGCTAAAATGACTCCGGAGAAGGCGTCGGTCTTTGATAGGCTCGGCGCTAGAATGCCAGAACCCAGGTCAAGACGCTTCCGCAAGAAGAGATTGGTGCCTCAAGGCGATGAATTGCCGAGTGTTACCATCAATATGACCGCGAGGGATCGCCGCCACGCCATTCTCGACATCGCAATGAATGACTCGACAGGTCCGGGACCGCCGACGACCCAATTATCGCAAGATGCGAGGGATTACCCTCGATGACAAAGTGTCGATGCCGCCCGCATGGCTTTCGATAATACGCTTCTAGCATGGGACAACCCCGCGAGGCATTCATGATCGAAGACGGAACAAGTGTCCCGTGATGCTTGAAGAGGCCCTTGTTTGGGTCGAAGTTGATTCCATTTGTAAAACTTGAGAAAATTACACTTTGATTTTCGTTACAAAGAAATTAAATAACTCTTCACAAACTCAACAAAAGACGCTACAAGTGTAGATCTCCTGCTTGGGGACTTTGTCTGTCGGACGCGAACCTGGACCACCGAAGGCCATCGCCGAATCGACGGGTTTAGTTGATGCTTCGCAAAGGAAACAAGAACTTCAAAGAAATATCTTAGCAAGGTAAGATATCTACTCTTCTCAAGAATAAGTCAAGGCTTAAACTCGAGGAATCTCCGTGGATCGTTCTTGAACTCCCAAGCTTGGATTTCCGATTGCCCTTTCGATAGCCGACTCGCCAGTGGGAGGGAGGGTATTTATAATCTTTGGGAAACGTGTCTCAAGAAACACAAGTGTCATAAGTGCTCACATTTGCATAGCGCGTACCGAGCCAAGCGCTAAGCCGCTTCGCTAACCGGCGAGGTAGTTGTAGGCCGCCGCTGAGGCAGTATAATGCCTCGCCGATCGGCGAGGCGTTGTCGCCCCTCCACCGTTGTAACGGTTTCCCCGCTTTTAGGCACGATTAAATGCTCCTAGAATCACGCCTAGTGGGCGATCTCTCGCGGTAACCGCACATTAAAGTATTTGAACGCCTCGCGACCGATAAAGTCAAGTGGGCCCCACCAGATTGATTTAGACCCTTCAAGAGCTCGCTTCAAGTATTCTCGTGTCTCGTGGTTTGGCAAGACACAAGTAAGTGCTCGCTAGTTGCGAGACACATCAAGGTGTTCTCTGCTGGCGGGCACCAACAAGTGTTCGCTAGTAGGCACATCAAGGTGTTCGCCATGGCGAGACACAGAAGAATCTCGCACTGCCGCGACCGCTACTTAATCAAGTCCAAGAGCTCGCCAAAGATTCACACTCGTGAAGGCGCAAGGCCGGGCGAGTGACTTATGAAAGGCCTATTCATCCTCAGAAGGAGACGTTCTCATCTGATGATGATGACGTTATACCTGAGAAGTCGTGCCAACACACGATAGGTTGCTCCGGTATTCATGCCGATGAGTTGTACTATCGTCTTTGGGGGTGCAGTAAATCGAAAGAGGAATGCCCTGTAACCAAACATGCCTTGCTTGTGCTCAAAATTGATCAAGGCAAGATATCGAGTGCAACTGCGCTAAAATGACTCCGGAGAAGGCGTCGGTCTTTGATAGGCTCGGCTAGAATGCCAGAACCCAGGTCAAGACGCTTCCGCAAGAAGAGATTGGTGCCTCAAGGCGATGAATTGCCGAGTGTTACCATCAATATGACCCGCCAGAGGGATCGCCGCCACGCCATTCTCGACATCGCAATGAATGACTCGATTATGGTCCGGGACCGCCGACGACCCAATTATCGCAAGATGCAGAGGGGATTACCCCCAGATGACAAAGTGTCAGATGCCGGCTCCGCAATGGCTTTCGATAATACAGTTTCTAGCATGGGACAACCCCGTGAGGCATTCATGATCAGTACGGAACAAGTGTCCCATAGATGCTTGAAGAGGCCCTTGTTTGGGTCGAAAGTTGATTCCATTTGTAAAACTTGAGAAAATTACACTTTGATTTTCAGTTACAAAGAAATTAAATAACTCTCTCACAAACTCGAACAAAAGACGCTACAAGTGTAGATCTCCGCTTTCGGGACTTTGCCCGTACGGACGCGTGAATCCGTGGACCACCGAAAGGATCGCCGAATCGACGGGTTTAGTTGATGCTTCGCAAAGGAAACAAGAACTTCAAAGAAATATCTTAGCAAGGTAAGATATCTACTCTTCTCAAGAATAAGTCAAGGCTTAAACTCGAGGAATCTCCGTGTGGATCGTGTTCTTGAACTCCGAAGCTTGGATTTCTCGACCCCTTCTCGCACCCCCGCCCAAGTGGACGTAGGAGGGTATTTATAATCTTTGGGAAGCGTGCCCTCTGAAGAAACACAAGTGTCATAAGTGCTCCATTTGAAGCAGCTGCAGCCGAGCCGCCAGCTAAGCCGCTTCGCTAACCGGCGAGGTAGTAGGTCGCCTCGCAAGGCGAGGTAAGATGGCCGCCGATCGGCGCAGGCGCTTGTCGCCCCTCCACCGTTGTAACGGTTTCCTCGCTTTTAGGCACGATTAAATGCTCCTAGAATCACGCCTAGTGGGCGTATCTTCGGCGATGTAACCGCACATTAAAGTATTTGAACGCCTCGCGACCGATAAAGTCAAGTGGGCCCCACCAGCATTGATTTAGACCCTTCAAGAGCTTCGTTTCAAGTATTACGGGTGTCACCGTGTTTGGCAAGACACAAGTAAGTGCTCGCTAGTTGCGAGACACATCAAGGTGTCTCCGGCTCGTGGCGAGGCACCAACAAGTGTCTTCGCTAGTAGCGAGACACATCAAGGTGTTCGCCATGGCGAGACACACAAGTGTCTCGCTAACGGCGAGACATAAGCAAGTGTCTCGCTAACGGCGAGACATAAGCAAGTGTCTCGCCATGGCGAAGCACAAACCGTCTCGCGATCAGAAGTAGACACAATCTTCTCATGTGTTGACTTCTTGAGATTTCGACGATGTTGTCCTTCGATCTTCTCATAATTTAGTCATATTTGAGGTTCTTCAAAGAATTTTTGATGCCTACAGATACCCTCCAAAGTTTTCGACTCCTCGTATTTTATCGAGGGTCCGGAATACTTTGATAAGATGCTTTGCTTCGATCAACGCTGAACTTTGTAGAAGAGGCCCATGTTTTTTTTCCGCTTCAGCTTTGAATCCTCTACGCTGACGTCACGACCATACTTTGGGATCAATAATCCTGCATTTGTATTTGAATTGGTTGAAATGTCGAAGTCGATTTTAGACTAATCATCTTCATCTTGAAAGTCATCGCTTAGGTTGTGATTGAATGCCTTGAGAATCATTCGAGACTATTGCAGCCTTTGTTTGTGTTTTCTCTGGGGCTAAAACGAACCCGCTGTGTCTTCTTGGGGCAAAACGAACCCGTTGTGTTTTCTCTTGGGGCGAAAACGAACCCTGTTACTGGAGTAGACCTCTCATTCATAAAAGGAATCGAGAGGGGATTTTGACCATGGTCCTAACTGTAGGAAGGTTTGACCATGATAGAAATTTGGAGACGATCCTTACTGTCGGAAGGTTTGATCGCTCAATCTGAAGTGGACCTCTCGTTCATGGAAGGAATCGAGAGGGGATTTTGATTATGGTCCTAATCAGAGGAAGGTTTGACCAGCAGATATTTGAGACAATCCTAACTGCCTAAGGTTTGATCGCTCAATCTGAAGTGGACCTCTCTGCTCATGGAAGGAATCGAGAAGGATTTTGATTATGGTCCTAATCAGAGGAAGGTTTGACCAGCAGATATTTGAGACAATCCTAACTGCCTAAGGTTTGATCGCTCAATCTGGAAGTGGACCTCTCGTTCATGGAAGGAATCGAGAAGGGATTTTGATTATGGTCCTAACTGTAGGAAGGTTTGACCAGGCAGATATTTGAGACAATCCTAATCAATGGAAGGTTTGATCGCCAACCCGAAGTGGACCTCTCGTTCTTGGATTATCCACCCCTTTTGCAAAATTACCGCATTCATTTAGAATAGTTTATACTCATATTCCTATTGGAGTAAGAAGGAGAAGCGCTTAACCTCTTGTACTCATCGGAGGAAAGTATCATTGGCTTATTTCTCTGCTAAGACGGCCACCAAGGCTTGATGATGGCATTGAGAGCTAAGAAATCCTTAGTAGGATGGAGGATCCTCCCGCGGGTACGCATGATTTAGGGTCCGAAGTCTTGTCACCTCCTCCGATTTATAATCGGAGGCAACTTGATCTTGTTGTTATCAAGGAGGTGTTTGAAGATGATCGAACTTCTTCGTCTCGAAAGAGTATGTCTGTGGAATTCGATTTAGAAGCTTTTTGGCTGATCGGTTGCGACGCTTGACTAATAGCCACAGATGCATTTCCTCTATTACGAGAGGAAAAATTTACTCGAGGGGTCAACCGCCATTTTGCCTTTCAGCCTTTCTTCCTTCCGAGGAAACGCTCGGCTTGTTCTCCTCGTATTTTCGTGATCTTTCCATGTAGTTGGCGGGGCGACCCCATGACTTCCAACGATCAATGGAGAGATTATTGTGGCACGTCCGCAATATGAATTCTGATTGATCTTTGCAATTTATGGCCTTATTATGAAAACGCTTAACGAAAGTGTCAATTGTCTCCCATTCTTCTCGCTTCATCCAAAAGGGTTCCAATCGAGACTTCGTGTCGCCATCGAAGAAGTTGCCGAGGAACAAGCTTTCCATATCATTCCAACAGCTGATGCTACCGCCTTGAGTCTTCGATACCAATCGGCGTACCAGAAGGGTACCAACGAATGACCGAACCATCAAAGGCTCATTTCCGAGATCACCCTCGTTATGGTCATAACCACTAATTAGTGATTAAAGAGGAAAACCAAGTGTTAATATGGATAAGCATTTCTGCTCGTTAACTTGGAACAACATGAACCTCCACACTCAACCCACCGACCGGCCTGCATGTACCGACCGGCCCCGGCCCATTAGACGACTATCGCCATGACCGACGCTGAAGGCGGTGCGAAGTCGGCCCATCGACAGCTTCTCTCTCGACGACGCTGAAGGCGGTGTCGGCCGTCTCTTCCGACCGCCGCTAGCATTTATCCCTTCCTACAAGTTGCCGACCTCTCCAAACAATGTGGAACTAATCCAGTTTCACCCTTCTCGCCACTTCGCCTTCTAGGGCGATGCATAAGGCGCCCCAATCGCCCCTCAAAGAAATCATCCTGACGCCTTAAGAGGCCGATGAGTCGCCATCCGCCACGGCTCCCCTTCTCTCACCTCGCGGATTCTTCCACTCAAACGACGGCCACACAAGATTCGAGCCCATCAACATCGTGATTAAATGCACCGACAACTCTTTAATTCCCCATCTCTCACAAGATTTAAGGCACCTCGACCCATGCAGCCTACAGCGCCAATCCCATCCCATTAATAGCTAATAGACCACACCAACCCTCGATACTCCCACGGACACTGTGAAGGCCACCACTCTAGCAGCGGAGGGATGTTCACCAACTCGCTCACACGTGAGGGGAGGGTCGACTCACCGGTGATTCCCAAACTAATGGAAAGACGGAAATACCCCTTAACCCTACCTATAAAGAGAAACGGAATGCCTAACAAGGTAAGCAATCTCTTCAATGAATTCCCGCCCATTAGACTATCCCCACTCTACTAACTTGACCGTCGGAGGAACCACCGGAGATCCCAACTCCGCCCGCAGTCCTTCTTTCTGCGTAGGCTAATCCTTGGCCGGAGTCACGGCTGGCTTTAGGAGAGAAAGCGGACTCCGCTCTCTTTAAAGCTAAACTCATCCGAGGTTAGTGGCTGTGATTATATACATCAACAACCCCCAAATGTGATTTGAAGTAAATCGTGTTGTGTAGGTGACCCTCTCAGTCAAATGGTGAAGTTGATCAAATTGAATTTCAAGGTAAGGAATTGAATCCCACTTCTAGGATACTCGGACACGGATACCTTTTGACTTCTTGTGTGGACATCAAAACATTGATTTTATCTTTAAGCTCTTTCATCCTTTCGCCATCATCCTCCCCTGTTTTGGATTACTTCCAATAGGAAGAATTGGACCATTTCCACCTTGAACACCGATGCGACCTTCTTTGGAGGTTGATCGCGATAAATGTGTTCATCTATCTCCTAATCACCGCTTCGATGTTATGGGCATTATGGTGGGTAACTCCACCTTGTTGACGGTTTCGTGTCTTGATCGACCTGTGTTGTTGTGCAACCAGATAGTTTGCAACTCCCTCATCGTTGCATGGCTAGCTCCATCTCTGTTCTCATTTGACCTTAAGCTCTTCTCTTTGCTTGGCTAAGGCTTCTTGTAACATTTGAGCCGTGACATCGAGTAATGGTAAAAGCCTCTCTAGAATGATCACCAACACTTGACATTGTGTCATCGGAAGCTATCGCCGAATTGATGTCTAAGCCACATCGATGACTCTCCTCATGCATCCTTCTATAGTCGATGCGCTGGGCAGCCGCAATTGTAACCGACATTCTTTGAGAAATCTGAGATCCAACCTTTCCTCCAGGAGTGAAGTCAGGATCTGCATCCGTCGCCGGTCCTTTCCCTTTGTTCACCATGTTGATAGTCACTTCGGGAAACTCATTAAATTGGATAGATGATCTCTTTCTTCTTCGATGTCGTCTTGACTGTGGCTTTATCTTCATACAATGTGGAAAGCCGCTCAATATCGGCTCTTTGTGGGTGAGCGCTCGACTCGCAATGTGCACATCCCGATAATAACGCCTTAATCAATTTTGCACATGAGCAAGAACAATCTATTTCATCGATCGTCCTCTTTGGTGTGTTGCCACTGACGATGATGTGGTTGGCGTGGTTATTGCAAATTGCACTTCCACCCCAAGTGTAGCGTTGTCCTTAGTGGAGAACCGTCTTCTTTTGGGGACGTCGGCCATTTGAATTGAGAGACAACTTCCGCCGCTTGGCTTCGGCTATCCGGTTGTTGTATGAATCACGAGGGTCTGGTCATCTCTCGTGATTTTGCGAGTCACTTGACTCAACTTCTTCTTCTCAGCAGACTCGTGGACCCCTTGTGGGATGCTCAAACGAGATGCAATTGGAATTCTAGAAGCCTGAGATGTTTCAGCTTGTTCAGGACTCTTCTGGACTGGGTAATCCAAGCGTTTCTTCACTGGTACCTTGTCTTTATTTCCTGGCTGTGGACCAAGACGACTAAACACTGAAGCTGTCAAGTTTCCAGGCTTAATTGTCGTTATCTTAGCCGGAGAAGTGAATGAAAGGGGCGAAGAAACCAAATTCTTGCCAAGGCATGGAAGGTCGCTCATTACATGCAGGCGCTCGTCGTTCGCCGACGCTGAGACAAGACATCGCCATAGCGTAGGCAGCCTAGGTCGTCTCACTAACGCAGGCACCGAGCCGCTCTACCAAGGAAGATATCCGGGTCGATTTTGAGGTAGACTTTGGGACCCAAACTTTGTGATTTTGAGTCGACCGGTTGATTTCGACTCGGCCTTCAACAACGGTACGCGCACGCAGCAACGCTGCACGCTTTTGCCTTCCTTGTCAATCGGGTCCTTTTGATGAGAACCCATTCTTCCTTGGGAGGAGTGTTGGTGGATTGAGGTTGAGGCATTGTAACTTGCCGACGCTCGATCACGCTGAAGTTCGTGGTAATGAACTCCATCCGCCGACTCCGTGGCCTTGGCTAATTGACGAGCCCTCTTTGTCGATCGGTTGAGATCTTGTTAAGAGGAAATGCCGCAGTTTAACAAAAATCATTAAGCATCACAACGTAACTAACCTCCTCTTAGGGGATGAGATCCTCCGATGTTTGCGGGATGAGGAGGACTTCGATGTGGAAGAGGAGAGATATTCTTTGAATTTGGCTTGATCGAAGAAGTAATCCAAACATCGACCATGAGGTCGGCTTGATCGCCGCAAGTTGTCGCTAATAACAACGATCTCGCTCGACCGCTGGCTCCCACCGCGGTCGCCATCGGTTTGGGTCGAAAAGTTGATTCCATTTGTAAAACTTGAGAAAATTACACTTTGATTTTCGCTACAAAGAAATTAAATAACTCTTCACAAACTCAACAAAAGACGCTACAAGTGTAGATCTCCGTTGCGGACTTTGCCCTGCCGGACGCCAGAATCCGTGGACCACCGAAAGCGCTGATCGCCGAATTGACGGGTTTAGTTGATGCTTCGCAAAGGAAACAAGAACTTCAGAAATATCTTAGCAAGGTAAGATATCTACTCTTCTCAAGAATAAGTCAAGGCTTAAACTCGAGGAATCTCCGTGTGGATCGTGTTCTTGAACTCCGGAGCTTGAATTTCTGATTGCCCCTTCGATAGCCGACCCCACGCCCAAGTGGGCGTAGGAGGGTATTTATAATCTTTGGGAAGCGTGCCCTCTGAAGAAACACAAGTGTCATAAGTGCTCCACATTCTGATTAGCTGGCGGCGGCTGACGCTACCTGGCCTACCTAAGCTAGCTGGCGGCGGTGTAAGCTACCTGTGCTTGGCCGGCGATATGGCTACCCATTGGCCAGAAGCGGCGATCAATAGATCCCTCCGGTTTGTTGTAGCGGTTTCCACGCTTTTAGGCGCGATTAAATGCCCTAGAATCCGCCTAGTGGAAGTATCTTCGGCGATGTAACCGCACATTAAAGTATTTGAGCGTCTCTGCGATAAAGTCAAGTGGGCCCCACCGGCATTGATTTAGACCCTTCAAGAGCTCGTTTCAAGTATTACGGGTGTCTCGTGTTTGGCGAGACACAAGTAAGTGCCTCGCTAGTTCGCGAGACACATCAAGGTGTCTCGCCATGGTGAGACACACACAAGTGTCTCGCTAGTAGCGAGACACATCAAGGTGTCTCGCCATGGTGAGACACACACAAGTGTCTCGCTAACGGCGAGACATAAGCAAGTGTCTCGCTAACGGCGAGACATAAGCAAGTGTCTCGCTCATGGCGAGGCACAAACCAGTGTCTCGCACTGTAGCGAGACACAATCTTCTCATGTGTTGACTTCTTGAGATTTCGACGATGTTGTCCTTCGATCTTCTCATAATTTAGTCATATTTGAGGTTCTTCAGCAATTTTTGATGCCTACAGCCCTGACCAAGCAAAGGGACAACTTTAGGCTTGAAATGGAGCTGGCCATGCAGCAGATGAGAGCGATGCATGACCAACAGATCCAAGCGATAATGAATCGCCAAGGCGAGTCAAGTTGTCACAATAATGTCAACTTAACAGATAGCGACACGGATAGGGATGAAGGTCAAAACACCGATGATCGTGCTGGTCAACAAAACGCCAGTGACAACACCATCGTTCCTCCCCAAAATCACCCGAACGGAGACATAGGGGAGAATGAGAAAATAAAGGACCTGGAGAGCAAAATCAATACTCTGATTTCCGCTCAAGAGGTAAAGAAGACGGGCATATCATGTCCTTACCCGAGAGAGTGGGAATCAATTCCATATCCGGCAAAGTTTAGTCTCATCAACTTCACGCCATTCGATGGTAAGGGATCACCCACTCAGCACTTGATCTATTTCAAGTCTCACCTGGGGGTTATCTCCGGCAACGAGCCCTTGATGGTTCGGTCATTCGTTGGCACCCTTCGTGGAGCTGCCTTCGATTGGTACCGCCGTCTCAAACCAGGGAGCGTCAACAGCTGGGACGTCATGGAAACCATGTTCCTCGCTAACTTCTTTGATGATGATACCGAAATATCTATCGGGTCATTGTTAGCCAGCGAAGGGCAGACTTGATGAATAACTTCATCAAACGGTTCCGGAATAAGGCAATGAATTGTCGGGACCCGATAACTGAGAAATTCATCCTCCAGACTTGCCACAATAATCTTTCACTGTATGTGCTAGAAGCTATGGGAACGGCACCATCCAAACGTGGAAAGATTTGAAGGTACACGGGGAACAAGCTGAACGGTTCCTCAAAAGGAAGAAGGCAGAAAGAGGTCAACAGACAGCGAATGCGCGTAATCCAAACTTTGTCCCACGCGGCAAGGGAAGCACGAGGCAAAGTGGTAGACCACGAACGGGCGTTCGGCTACAACGCGGTAACAACCGTAACGGCAAGCTCGGCGGTCAGCGGCCCCAATGGCAGCAACGACCTTAAAATCAGAAGTCGTCGGAACCAAGATTCCCAAAGACTTATTCTTTCAAGGATGACGAGGTTCCCGATATTTTCAAATACCTCCTGGATAATAATAAAATCCACCGCCACCGACAGAATCAAGAGGAGGCAAAGGGTTCTGGACCCTAAATCTTGCCGCGTATCATAGGGCGAGTTCATCACTGGCAATCGTGCTACCATCTTAAGGACAAGATCCAGGCCCTGATTGATGTGGGAGTCATCACCCCAAAGCCGTCCAAGGAAAAGAAGGTGGGCGCGAATGCAACGTCAATCAGCTTCGGGTCAGTACCTGTGTCCTGGTTTCAAGTAGAGACCATCGTGAAGGTAGGCATGAAGACGGTGAATGAGGATCCTTATAGGCAACGTAAAAAGGGCTCGTGCCTCACTGCCGAGCGGTGAAATCCTATGGGTTCACCACGATTTCTTTGAAGGCGATCGATGGGTGGCCTCTTCGCCCAAGAAGAAATCAAAGGGCAAGGGCAAACTGTGTCATGCCACCTCTGCGATTGTGGAGAAAGATGACGAACAGATGATGACGTTCCAGCTCTCTGAGGAGGAACAAGAAGTCTTTGCCACCAGGAGCGGGCACGAGTATAAGTTCAAGTATTCCGAAGTTTCCAACCCAAATGCCAAGATGCTGACAGAGCTGGGGATGGCGGTGACTCCTCCTGTGTGTGTTGACAAATCGCAGCAGTAGACGATTGTCCGGGCAGACATGGCTAAAGAGAAGCAACCCAAACAATAGGATGTTCAAGTTCCGAAGCAGTCTCGTTTCAATCGCCCGATTGGAAGAGACAAACCAGGAAGTTCGGGCACTCCCTATCGCTTCGATGTCATGACTCAATTGGCTAACATCCCGACGAGGATAACTCTCTACGAGCTTCTGCGGCTGTCAAAAGAAACCAGGGAAGCCCTACAAGAGACCTTGGCTGACTCTGAAGTGTTTCTCATTCAGATCAAGCCAGCTCCTAAAGAACCGGAGTTATCGGCTCAGCAGTGCAACCTCGCAGCCAAACATATCCCCTGCATCACCTTTACCAAAGAAGACATGCAGATAAAGAACTCGAAGCACGACAGGCCGCTGTATTTCACCGGGTACATTGGCTCCAGCGAAGTCAACCGGATCCAAGTTGATCCGGGTTCCGCTGTGAGTATCATGCCCCTTCGCCTGATGTACAGCCTCGAAATTCTCGCCAATAAGCTGGCATCCACAGGCTTGATAATTTATGGATTCAATACCTGTGGGTCTCGGCCACTAGGTAAGATCCGAATAAAGTGCCAAATGGGAGACTTAAAGTCTGAAGTCACCTGTTATGTGATCGATGCAGAGACTTTCTATAACTTATTATTGGGTCGGCCATGGATCCATAATAATATTATAGTCCCCTCCACTCTTCATCAGTGTCTAAAATATGTAGACACGAATAATAAAGTCAAGACGGTGGTCGCGGATAAGCAACCGTTTAAAGGAATGGAGAACTATTTTACGGACTCCCTCCTTTACGGTAATGAATCCGATACTGAATCATCGGCCCACCTGAGCGGACGTGGCGAGGCGATACGGCTAGGGCTTGATTACGATGGTGGTTTTATCATAAATGACATTGTACCCTTTGTAGTCAATCTTGACGATGAAGAATCGTCGGATGATAGTTGTAATTGGCAACTTGTCGATAATGAAATAAATAATGATTTAGAGTACTCGTCGTCTCTGACCGATGTAATGAAGCAATTGTACGATGATCCCGAGTTGCACATAAAAATTTGATCATCATGTGTCACACAGAAGTGTCTCCGAGACTCCTTCGGAACAACACTAGTCATCCCCGCCAAAATAAGAGGCGAGAAAGACTTGATCTATGGCAAAGGAGAGGCATTCCCACTACCAGATCACTTCTTGAAGCGAGATGATGGCAATGACAAGCTTGGCCCTCACTTGTTTAGATACAGTCCGGAAGTGCAGAGTCTAATGAAGAGATGGGCGTACGATCTTGCGCGGGGAGAGGGTCTCTGTTTCGGTAGAGGTCCTCAAATTCCATCCAAAGACGACACGCCCCTCGCAGGGAAAGCCCGATAACTATTATGGATTGAGGAGAGGACTAGGATCGTCTCTTCTTGGATGAGGAGTGTTCTTTGGATAGTCGATGACCAATTGCCCAGGATAGAGATGGTTATTCGTCTGATTCCTCTGCTTAGGACTCTGACATCAGTATTGGTGAGATGTTCAGAGGTTTGATGTCAAATATGACTACGGCTGATCCCACCACGATGGAGGACGATGAACAGATGCCAACATGGGAAGACCCGTGGGTTCATCACCTAAACATGTAGTATGGGGACCGGTTCGAACAGAGAGAACCCCCGACTGAAGACATAGTGGTTCAAGTCAATATGGGTGACGATGTTAATCCGAAGCCCAATTCATGAGTGGCAGCCTTTCCCCAGAGGAGAAAGAGGAATTGATTGCTCTTGTCCGAAAGTATATCAACATTTTCGCTTGGAATTACGAAGATATGTCGGGGCTTGACCCAAATGTGGCGACCCACCGCCTCAATATTAAACCGGATGCCAAACCAGTCAAACAACAACAAAGACGGTTTCGTCCGCAGATCATGGAAGCAATCGTAGCGAAAATAAAGAGGCTCATAGAGTCGGGTTTTATCAGGGAAGAACAACACCCTGATTGGCTCGCAAATATTGTCCCGGTTCTAAAAAAGAACGGTACAATCAGACTCTGCATCGATTACAGAGATCTGAATATTGCGTGCCTGAAAGATGATTTCCCTCTCCCAATCACGGATATGATCATTGACAATACGTGTGGATTCAAGAGGATGTCCTTTATGGATGGCTTTTCAGGTTATAATCAAATCAAGATGCACCCGGACGATGCAAAACACACGGCGTTCAGAACTCCTCTCGGCATTTTCTGCTACACGGTCATGCCATTCGGGCTGAAAAATGCAGGCGCCACATATCAGCAAGCAATGATAAAGATTTTCCAGGAACATCTCCGGAAGACGGTCGAATGTTACGTTGATGATTTAGTCGTGAAAAACCGCGACAAAAGTGACCACATCAAGGACCTGAGGACGGTGTTTGATCTCATGCGGAGTCATCAATTGAAGATGAACCCCACCAAATCCTTCCTCGGAATGTCCAGTGACAAATTCCTTGGATTCGTCGTTACCACTAAGGGTATCCACATCGACCCAGATAAAGTGAAGGCGATAAATGAGTTGCAACCCCTAAGAAACCTGAAGGAGCTCAGAGGGTTATATGCCGGGCATGATATCCGGCGATTCATATTGAATCTCTCCGGAAAATGCCAGCCGTTCTCTAAGCTAAACAAGAAGGGCGTATCATTTGTTTGGGATGACGCCGGTCAGAAGGCATTCGAGGATATCAAAGCATATCCGGGCGAATCCTCCCGCTCGCGTAATCAAGTCGTAAACCATTCTTGATTTACATCAAGGTGATGAACCACTCGTTAAGCGCTTTACTCGCGCAAGACGACTACAACGGTCACGAACATGCAGTGTATTACCTAAGCCGGACTTTAGTGGGTGCTGAATCCCACTATCCGATGATCGAGAAGGAGTGCCTAGCATTGGTCTTCACGATTCAGAAAATACGACACTACTTAGTTGGACAGACGATTTATATTATCTCTAACGTAAATCCAGTCCGGATATTCATGACGCAACCAGCCTTCATGAATTGGCGCTTGGCGAAATGGGCCTTGCTCTTGTCTCAATACGACCTGCACTTCAAGCAACAGAAGTCGGTCAAAGGACAGGCAATTTCGCGATCTCTTGGCAACCAACCGGATACGGTGAGTTGTATGATGACTTGCCGGATGAGACTCACGAGGTCAACACTACATCGCACCAACAAGTATGGCAACTGTACTTCGATAAAGCTTCTCGAGCAACCAACGTGGCAAGTGCCCCCGGATGTTCTAAAATTTCTTCCGGAGTCGGAGTCGTCTTAGTTTCCACAGGAAAGCATGTGATGCCTCGGGCTTACTCGCTAACCGAGCCATGCTCCAATAACGTGGCTGAATACAACGCGCTACTTATTGGACTTAGTTTCGCCAAAGAGCTGGGGGTCAAATATCTCGAAGCTTTTGGGGATTCCCAACTTATCGTCAGACAGATCCGTGGGGAGTATGAAGTCAGAAACCCGGATTTAGTGCCGTATCATCAGGCGGCCATTGAGATGGCAGACTCGTTTGAAGGATTTTTCATCAAGTATATTCAGCGCTCGGAATGCATCTGTGCGGCGCGTTAGCAGCATTAGCAGTGTCATTGGCTCAACCTCCTGAGTTTGAACAGTTAGTCACTGTAAGAACTCACCAGCTCTTCGTGCCAATATATAACGAAGAAGAGTACGACAAGGGCGAGGTCATCAAGGAGTCACACTCACCCGAAGTTCAACTAGAGCCCGAGTTGGCGTTTCCGATAATCGACTATGTTCTGCATGGTATTCTGCCAGAAGATGTAAAAGAGAGGGAATCGATCCGACGAAGAGCTCCCAGGTTCTTTATGATGCAGAGACCCAGACATTGTATCGTCAGCGTGGCGGCCTGCGCCCGTGTCTCTCGAACAAAAAAGCAGAAGAGGTCCTTGAGGAAGCGCACGGAGGAGAAGGTGGTGCACACCAACCTGGTCCCAAGCTTTATAATCGTGTCAGAAGAATGGGATACTTCTGGCCAACGATGATTAATGATGCAATCGAGTACGCTCGAAAGTGCTACGCGTGTCAAGTACATGCGAATTACATGTATAAACTCCAGAGCAGTTGCATCCTTCGGCTACGTCTTGGCCGTTCGAGACGTGGGATATGGACATTATAGATCCTATTTTTCCCCCGTCAGTTAAAGGTGACCGGTTTATCCTTGCAATCACCGACTACTTCTCCAAGTGGGCTGAAGCAATTCCACTTAAAGAAGTGAAGACGAACAACGTTATCAGATTCATCAAGCATCACGTCATTTATCGACACGGCGTGCCAAGATGGATCGTGCACGACAACGGTCCTCAATTCGTCAGCAATGCCTTTATCAGGTTTTGCGAGAAGTTCAAGATCCAAGACGTGTTATCGACGGCTTATAATCCTACTGCAAACGGATTAGCAGAAGCGTTCAACAAGATAATCATTAAGATCTTGTCGGAGCTCGTGAAGACTAATAAGCGTGACTGGGACGATAAACTTGGAGAAGCACTCTGGGCATATCGCACCACAATTCGCCGCCGGCCAGCCACCCGTATTCTCGGTATACGGATGTGAAGCCGTGCTCCCATTAGAGATTCAAATCCCGTCACTCCGTATTGCCCTCGCAACCGAGATGACGACGGAGGAACAACACCGGAGGCATCTTCGAGAGCTCGAGATGTTGGACGAGAAATGCTTGGATGCTCAATAACACATCGAGTTTTACCAAGCCAGAATGTCGAGAACTTTCAACAAGAGAGTCCGACAGAGAAGCTTCAAAGAAGGAGACCTGGTCCTCGCTGCTCGACGATCGATAATTCTCACTTCCAAGAAGAAGGGTAAGTTTGAACCCAAATGGGAAGGACCGTTTGTGATAGAGACAGTCTACTCAAACAGTGCATATCGCCTAATCGATCAAAATGACGATAGGTAATTAATGCCGATAAATGGGAAGTTCCTGAAGAAGTACTACCCTTAGTACATTCGGGATAACCCGTCTTGAAGGGAAATTCCTCAGGAAATAATTCACTCATTGTCCTTGAGGATAACCCTAGAATTTATTCTCCACCTCAAAATCCCTCACTGATCAAACTCATTGACAGTGAGTCCAAAAAATCTTTCTGGTCCAAACCACCAGTAAAATCCCCTCTTGATTCCTTCCATGAACAAGAGGTCCACTTTCAAAGCTGGGATCCCCTTTTGATAAACAAGAGGGCCCCACTTCCTCCACTTCGGTCACGCCTTCCCACGGTTAGGGCTGAAGTTAGAATTTTATCTCGATAAACGAGAAATTCACTTCCAGATTAGGTAACAAATCCTATAAAAGTGAAAGTTACCTGAATCTTTTCGATTCTCGGAGTGGAGATCCCACTCTTAGTTTCACCTCCTGCGATTCTCGAAGTGGAGATCCCACTTTTAGTTTTTTTTCCTAAAAATAGAATATAAAATTCTTCCTCTCCAGGGACAAGAGATAGGATATAAAATTCTTTCTCTCTTGTTTTGGGTTTGTCTTTACCCTAAAAGAAGACTTGGAGATAGAATATAAAATTCTTCCTTTCCACCGTCGGGAAACAGAATATAAAATTCTTCCTTTCCCACGTCAATTTTCGCCTTTTTGTCGGTTTAGTCTTTCCTCCGTGAAAAAGACACCAAGTCTCATCTTGGGGCATTTTATCCCGAAGCCTAAGAAGGGATAAAGCCAACGCCTACCACGCGTTGCCGGTTTAGTCTTTTTGATTGAAGAAGACACCAAGTCTCATCTTGGGGCATTTTATCCTGAAGCCTAAGAAGGGATAAAGCCAACGCCTACCACGCGTTGCCGGTTTAGTCTTTTTTCGATTGAAGAAGACACCAAGTCTCATCTTGGGGCATTTTATCCCGAAGCCTAAGAAGGGATAAAGCCAACGCCTACCACGCGTTGCCGGTTTAGTCTTTTTTCGATTGAAGAAGACATCAAGTCTCATCTTGGGCCATTTTATCTCGAAGCCTAAGAAGGGATAAGCCAACGCCTACCACGCGTTGTCGGTTTAGTCTTTTTTCCGATTGAAGAAGACACCAAGTCTCATCTTGGGGCATTTTATCCCGAAGCCTAAGAAGGGATAAAGCCAACGCCTACCACGCGTTGTCGGTTTAGTCTTTTTTCCGATTGAAGAAGATACCAAGTCTCATCTTGGGGTATTTTATCCCGAAACCTAAGAAGGGATAAAGCCAACGCCTACCACGCGTTGCCGATTTAGTCTTTTTTTCCGATTGAAGAAGACACCAAGTCTCATCTTGGGGCATTTGATCCCGAAGCCTAAGTAGGGATAAGCACGCCGTATCTGGCGGCGGGTGAGTCTATTCCCGTGAAAAGGATGACAGAGCCTACGTATTCAACATCGTAGCATTAAGTCTAAAAGAGTTTCATTCTTTTAGCACAACGTCACGTGCGGAACGGGTATAGATAATCCGCATGCTAGCCCGATTCAAACGGTAATAGGTAAAGGTTAATCAAATCCGTTGAGGGCTGGGGGTTGGCCAATAACCCTAGAGCTAGCGCCTAACATGTGTCGCCGGTTAGTCTCTTGCCCATAAAAGATGACAAAGTCTACGTATTCGACATCGTAGCATTAAGCCTAAAAGAGTTTTATTCTTTTAGCACAACGTCACATGCAGAACGGAGTTAATCCGCATGCTAGCCTAATTCAAATGGTAATCGGTAAAGGCTCATCAAATCCGTTGATGGCTGAGGGTTTGCCAAAAATCCTATGAATATTATGATGGATTATTTCAAACGAAATGAGAAATCATAATAAATAAATAAAAAAAAGAGGGAGAATAAAAATTTATTCAAGAGTCGAGTCTTTCAAATTGTAGCTAATCAAACATCAAGTTTATGGCAGAAGATTTGTTGTTCTAATTTGGACAGCTCATCGTTATAAGCTTTTTGGAACTCCTCTTGCAATTCAGCTCTAAAAGATTCCTCCGAAATATTCAGCGTCTTTGCAGCTTTTTCCTCAACTTCAGCTAGCTTTTGTTCTGAGAGCTCCAGTTTCTTAGATAAGACGGTTCGAGCTTCCTCTTCGTTGACCCTGGTCAGCTCTAAAATACTTAAGTTCTCTTCCTTCGCCTGAAGTTCCTGCCTAAGCTGCGCTATCTCAGCCTCACTTGATGCGATGCAAGAATAAATGTGGCTCAGGGATGTGGATTTCTCGGCAAGCGCGGTCTTAACCTGGTCTACTCGGCCCCGCTGCATCTGAACCTCGAGTCTAAATTGACCCGAGCACCGCGCCATGCTTCCAAGCGAGACTCCACCTGACCAACTATATACGAAGAAGCACCTGCTGCTTGCAATTCCTGAAACTTTTGAAGTTTGAATTCTAGGTGGTCAAGGTCATCAGCGATGGCTTTGGCAAACTCGGGGTGACCAGCATCTCGTATCAAAGCCGTTCTAGAGTCAAGGGCCGACCTGAACCGATGAAGAGAAAGCCCACTATGGAGAATCTTGTCAATCATCAGGTTCATGAAAGAAAAGAACGACTGGACCTCCATACAGATGATAATCCGATCTGGGTCGTCATTTGACATCAGTGCCCTCGCTAGATCATGGAGATGAGAGGTGAACCCTGTAAGAAGATAAAAGGATGAATATGTCAAAGTCAGAAGTCAAAGGCCGGCGCAGATGTCGTTAGCTGGATAACCTATACCTGGCTCTATCGACATGGCTTCATGGGTTATCGGGTCTATCGGAGGAGGAACCGCCGTTGACGCACCAATTGCTGCAGTTGGTCTCACTCAAGATGTTCGCCGACGCAATGCCGCCATGGTACCCACTCGAGGGACATCAGAATGAGGAATCAGAGAATGAGCCTCAGTAGGAGTTCCTGCCAGCAATAAAATGAATTTCTTAGCTTCATCAGATTGTAGTTGTATTAGTCAAGACAGGACTAGTCCTACAAATAACAGGAAGACGCCGTACCGTTAGAGGAATGAACCCCGATATGCTCGGGGATCCCTGGCTCAGGCGGCATGTCATCGGGGAGATGCTCATCTTGGGGAGAGTCATATACCAAATCGATTATGGGGGTGTCCATAAGCAGGCTATCCTCATCAAAATCCTCTATCGAAAAATCTGATACGAGACGATATAAGTGAAGGAAACAGAATTAAAAAAACCTGCGATTGACAGAAAAGGCTTACCTCCTACAAGAAAGTCAGTCTCTCTAATCCCATTATCCACGTTTGCTCCCTGCAGTTTCTCTAAAAGAGCGAGAAGCATAGAGACAATTAGGGAGGGCACAGACTCCGAGTCGTCCAATTCCCGCCATCTAAATAAAGTATTACCAATGATAGATGTACCTAGATTCGCTGGATCAGGTCCTACATTGGTGGTCTCACCAATCTCAGTAGATACCACAGGCTCTTCTGCCATGGACTCGTACATCTGTTGAATGAAACTGAGGTCTACGGAAGGGGCAAAATCGTGATGAGGAATGTCAAAGTTGGTTTCGCACTCTCCTGCACAAAAAAATGGAGAGATATGAGTCCTGAATCCGAAGGAACTACGGAATGCTTAAGCATTACCTTCCTCGCCAACAAAGCCATCACCGGTTAAGTCCATCAAAAGAGCCCACGGGTCTACGTGTGCCTTGTGGGCTAACTTCTTCCGCTTAACGGCTTGAGTCCCCGCTCGAGAGGCGTGAAGTCCCTTCTCTTCCTCGGCTGACATACCCGAAACTTTAAAATTGGTGTTAGAACCAATAATTCCAAAGGAGGAAAGAGAAAAAGAGAGAGGAAGTATTGGCAAACCTGTCCCAAAATCCTCCTCATGATCGTCGTCATGATCTCCTCCAGAGGCCTCATTGGCAGAGTTAAAAGTCTCTTCCCCTTCCTCGTCGGTTTGACGAGTATTGCGTCGGCCGCTCGCGGACCGAAGCCTCAATCTTCTCGAGATTAGCACGGAGGCCTCTTCACCACTAACTCAAATTGGCCTCACCAACAGTTCATTAGCCGCTAACAACCACGCGGCAACACAAAATGTCACCAAGCCGATGCTCAAGACTGAAGGCTAAACCTAGCACCAGTGCACCCCGTCACACTCCATAGCCATGCCCGGACACCGTCCACTAAGCCACCGTGGAGTCCGAAGGTACCGATTCGGATTGCCAACATAAAGTTGGTCTTAACCAAGCCGGGCGCTTAATCGGCTAGGTAGATACGGCCGATGAAACACTCATCCTCACCCTAATGTCGTAACCCTACGGATGTTCATCACCAATTGAAGCAGCCGACATCAAGAGAAGTCCGCTCGCCGGGCCTCTCCTCATCGAGCAAAGACTCACCGCATCGACTAGAGAACCGCTGGAAACATCTAGAAAACCCAATCTTTGTGAATCTGCAACTACTTTCTTAGCTCAGCACTCGGAAGGCTAAACCTAGCACCAGTGCACCCCGTCACACTCCATAGCCATGCCCGGACACCGTCCACTAAGCCACCGTGAGTCCGAAGGTACCGATTCGGATTGCCAACATAAAGTTGGTCATAACCAAGCCGGGCGCTTAATCGGCTAGGTAGATCTGACTCAATGAAACACTCATCCTCACCCTAATGTCGTAACCCTACGGATGTTCATCAGCCAATTGAAGCAGCCGACATCAAGAGAAGTCCGGCTCGCCTTCGGCCTCTCCTCATCGAGCAAAGACTCACCGTACTGACCAGAGAACCGCGGGAAACATCTAGAGAAAACCCAATCTTTGTGAATCTGCAACTACTTTCTTATCTCTAAGAATCCTCGCCCCTTCCATTTGCAATTTTCTAACGATTGTAGCAAAAGGATGGATTGGTCAGCGGTGCTCGGCGTCGACATTATATCTGAGAGGTGAAGGGTGAACCACGCCATCAAATAAGTGTATGGAAGCTCCACCTTAGCAAGAGGGATTTGTTTCGAAGGTTTACCCTCCCCCTGAGTGAAGGCACTGACTATTTGCCGAAGTCCACGATGAATGTTAGCCACCATCACCGGAAGGAGAGAAAGTTCCTTCTTGTGAGCGAGTTGAACTGCAGGATAAAGTACTTCTAATGGCGCATTCTCACCGTGACCGATATGGTACTCACGACTTCTTCAACCCAGTTAGCGAGTGGCCAGGCTAGGAGAGTCATTGGCTCAATCGGCTTCCTTTGCGTGCCACAAGAATGTCTTGAATTTGGTCCCCGCTGAGGAAATCACCCTCGCTACCGATGGTATAAGAGTGAGCATTGGATTTCTCAATTAGCTCGTTAACCTCGGAAGGGTGAGCGGTGGTAGTCGCGGTCGCCTCGCCCGAATTACTTTCAGTGCTGAACAAGTAAGTTGTGAACCGCCTGCACTCAATTGGGGCTTGGTCCTTTGGGTAATAGCCCACCATCGACAAAGCAATATGATAATGGCAAGTAAGATCCCATAAGGTGTCATAGCGACGGGCATGCAGCCCTTCACCGACTCAAGTCACGGTTCAAGGAAAGTATTCCCGATATAACATCTTCCCCATGGGTAGACGAAGCTTCGGTGCATCTCATGAAGAGGTAACCCCAATTCCACGTGCTTGGTCGAAAAGTATTTGAATCCGGTCATAGAGCTCCAACAGCGAGGAAGTGATTGATGTGGCCGTGACCCATACATGGTGGCACGAATCGGCGTAAAGACCGCGGGCTGTAACTCCTCCCCATCGCCGAGAACGTAAGTCGCCATACGAGCCCACCGCTTGTCCAAGAATGAAGCCAACTAAAAGGTGCGTGACGGTGTAGGCATTTCGCCCGGCTTGCGAGCGGTTACGCAAAGTATAGCGGCGGTGAATAGCTCATCGCAAGGTGGTGCGTCTAATCCCAACACACCAGGATGCAATCCGATAACACATTTCCTCCTCGAGCCCGGGATCGCCTGGTGGGTAATATACCCACAATGAATGCTGTCACGCTCCTCTGTCAAACGCCATGACATTTCCCGTGCCACAGCCTGACACCTTAGCTCGGCCAATGAGCGATGACGAGGTATCCGGGGTAGGTACAAGTGTCCTCCATCATCCTTATGCAACCACCGTTCGCTCGCAATAAAGATTGCGTCTGGGTCCTCAACGGAATCACCAAATAAATAATCTATCTTCTTGAGAGGCTGGTTGGAACTAGTGTCTCCCACAAGTGGCGCGTCGGTGATCAACAGTCGAAGCACGCAGGCACTCCCCTCACGTACCACCCGAATGGTCTCCGCTGACGTACCCGGTGCAAACTGAGGAGTGACCAAGATGGGCGAAGGAACATCGGAAGTAGCATAATGCTCGTCGCGGCGCCCATCAACCGCGTAAGAGGGGAATGCTCCGGTGGGATATTCGACTGAAAACGAGTAATAAATATTCGTTAGATTCAGTTACATGAGGCGTCGAACTTGTCTCGCAAATCTATGAGATAGAGTCACTGTCTTATAACGGTTGAGATGATTCCAGCTGCATTATGCATTTATAAGGCAATGTATATCATCGCACAAAGAAAGCGACAATGTACCCTGCCCTACGAAGCACAATACAGTGTGGTACCGCCCCCTCAAGATAGGTGTTGACCAAGCAAAACCCGTCTTTTAAGCGACGACCCTCACAAAGGAGAATCGCGACTCTTCCTAATTGCCTCACGAAGGAGAACAAAGCGGGGATGCAATGTGCTATATGCGAGTTTTGAATGCACTGAGAAGTGGAAAAAAAAGCTCACCAGAAAGTGATGAAGGCGTACTCTCAGGTGATGGGGTAAATGGCAGGCTCCTCGGACCGTGTGGTCTCCCCGATGACATCTCGACCTGCAAAAAAGGAACCAAACAGGTCAAACCCAAAATACAAAGGGAAATTACGAATTTTGAACCAAAATCCTAAGAAAATGTATGGGATTTCCTGGTCAAATTCTAGTTGAACCTACAAGGAGCATATGCGCTGACATCGGGTTTGATTCTCGCTCGAAAACCTCTCCTGACCAAATTTGGCCGTAAAATAACCAAAATACCCCTGGGGCCAAGTTGAAATTTCGGCCAGCTAGGTCACTTTCAAGTCTAAAAATTTCAGCCACCCAAATAGCCCTCAAACCCAAAGTTTTGGGGCTGTTTTTGCACAAAACCCCGTGAATTTCAGCCACAATTTGCATATAACCCCCCCAAATTTTGGCCAAAACAAAAATTCAGGAATTTCCAGCGATCATTGGCATACCAACCCTTCAAACTACAGTCCAATTTTTGCATGAAAGCCCCTCAAATTTTAGCCCTCTTTCTCATGACCAAAATCCCTCAAATTTCATGCAATTTTACCCTCAAAAACCCCGATTTGAGGCGTGAAATCAAAATCTTAATTTGTTGCATGCCTACCCTCTGATTTGCATGATGAAATAAAGATAAAATATGCAAGAGTTATGGGGGTTTAACTGAAGCAAAAGTCTGAGGGCTTGAATCTGAAAGAACGTGCTCGAGGGACCTGAGAAGGCTTAAAAAGTATGTAAATTTGGAGAAATTCTTGAGTTCGACGCCTGGAGGAAGCTTGAATCTCTAAAGCTATTTAGGGTTTAAGGGAGACGAGGTGAAAAAAAAAGAAAAAAGGGGGGCCATTTTATAAATAGGAGAAGAGGACTTTATTTGGCCCAAACCCAATAAGAGGAGGAGAGAAAGAAAAAGAGAAAAAAAAGAAAAAAAAGAAAAAAAGGGGGGCCAGTCTTATAAATAGGAGAAGAGGACTTTATTTGGCCCAAACCCAATAAGAGGAGGAGAGAAAGAAAAAAAAAAGAAATAAATAACCCAATCCTAGTGGGAGGAGAAAAAAAGTGGAGATATTCTTTTTGGGGGGTTTCCTAATTTGACTCCTCTTCCCTTTTCCTCTTCCACATCCACAAGGACCCCGAATTCCTATTCAACAGGGCTGTCACCCATCAAGGGTCAAAATTCATCCGGTTCGAATTATGCGAGCCTCGTAATTACTCCAAAAAGTTATATGAGTATAAACTATTTCCTATTTTTTATCGGGAAGTTCCTGGAGAATATTTTTGTAAAATATTCTTAAGGATAACTCGATAACCCTCAGCTTCCTCCCACGGTGGTTATTTGCTCCAAAAAGGTATGAGTATAAACTATTTCCTATGTTTGTTGAGAAGTTTCTGGAGAATATTTTATATTCTTCAGGATAACTTGACAATCCCTAATTTACACCCACGGTGTTCAATTTTACGATGCCGGACAACGCGTCACAGTGGAAAATCGCCGATTGAAGGTTGCATTTTAAGAAAAAAAATTCTGACGCCGGACAACGCGTCACAGTGGAAATCGCCGATTGAAGGTTGGATTTCAAGAAAAAATTTCTGACGCCTGTCAACGCGTCGCGAAAGAGAGTTCACCGATTGAAAATCTCAAGAAAATTCCTCCCGCAGTGGTCAGTTCTACGATGAGTGACGCAATGGAAAATTCGCCAATTCAAGGTTGAGCCTCACGAAATTGGATGGTCAGTTCGACGACAACTCACCAACGCGAGCTAAAGCAAAAAATTCATTCATCGGCTTCGGTTCAAGACTTCGACAACGGTCAAACAATAAATACAGCACCGTGATGCTTTCAGTCATCCTACAAAGCACTGGATAGTCCGAAAGAATTGGAGAAGGCAAGATTTGAAGCCATTTTCAGGTCCCGTTATACCGACTGAAGGTTGGGGCCTATCATATCTAAAAAATTTTGGCTTCTTCTATAAAAGAACGAGACCGAAACACTTTGGAGGGGGTATCTGTAGGCGTAAAAAATTACCTAAGTCCCCGACATAGCTCGTGATAGTGGGTGATCAATCGACAAAGCCATCCGATAACGTCGCGAGCCGTCCGACGACGTATCAACAAATTGTCAACGGCGAGCGAGCCGACGAGACGTCCAAGTCGACGAGTCAACAAAGCGCATGAAGCAAGTCAGCGAGGCGTACGAGTCGACGAAGCGCACGAAGCAAGTCAGCGAGGTGTATGAAGCAAGTCAGTCAACATACCGATGAAGCGTATGAAGCAAATGTGAGTCGACGATACGCTCGAATCAACGAAGCGACGAATCTTGTGCAAATAATGGGATAAACCCGACTCCGAAGCCTCAAATCAAGCTCGGAAAATAACCGTAGAAAAGCCATGGGGAAGACTCGGCCAAACGCCAGGACACCAAGAGGTGTCTCGGCCAAGCCGAGACACCTGATGGTGTCTCGGCCAGGCCAAGACACCTAGAGGTGTCTCGGTCAGCCGAGACACCTAGGTTTACTGGGCTTTTTGCCCAGTTTCGACCCATATCCGCTTTCAAATCCTATAAATACAAGGAGGGGTGCTCATTTGTTGAGATTGAGAAGCCGAAGCTCTGCCAAATTGCCTTCTCACCTCAGATCTAAGCTTCGGGAGGCGACGTATCTTCTTGACACGAGATCGGATCTCGGCAAACTCTACAAGGCTATTATCCTCCTTCGTGAGATAATCCCTAGGGCTATTATCCTCCTTCGTGAGATAATCCCCTCAAAAAAGGTTCGAGAGATCTGATCTCAGATCTACACGCATTTCCTTCGGATTAAAACTTTATTTTTTGATCCCGAGAAGAGCATTGATCTCGCTTGGTCGATTTCATTCGCTTTGGGCTATTATTTCCTTCCTGAAATAATGCCTTTCTACCGTGTAGATCTTTCTTCGGATCACGATCACGCGGCGGTCCACGGACGGAATAGAGTCCCCGGCACAGGCAAAGACACCCACGCAAGCGAGGATTCGATAAATGGATCCCGTGTTTGTTTTGGTGAAGTAAAGTTGTAATCTTTTTTTGATTTTTCATTGTAAAGCCTTATAAAAAGGTGAGTTATTTTTGAATTCATTTGTAAATCCATAAAGGTGTAACGAATTCATCGGCAATGACAATCATCTCAACTTTCACCGCGAACAATCAACATAGGCAACAAAGTTAATCCTAAGCCTATCTTCATCAGCGAAAGTTTATCATCCGCTAAAAAAGAAGACATGACTATTTTAGATCCCAATGTGGTTGTACATCGCCTCAACATCGACACTAAGCTTAAACCGGTCAAACAATAGCAACGACGCTTCCGTCCTGAATTGATAGAGCAAATCGAGAAAGAAATCCACAAACTCATTGAATGTGGGTTCATCTGTGAAGAACAACATCTCGATTGGCTAGCCAACATTATTGTGGTGATGAAAAAGAACGGCAAGATCCGAACCTATATTGATTTTCAAGATCTTAATCTCGCTTGTCCAAAGGATGAATTTCTTCTCCCTATCATGGATGCCATGGTTGACAATACGTGCTGGTTTGAGAGAATGTCATTTATGGATGGATTTTCTAGATACAACCAGATTAAAATACATCCTGATGATCAGAAGCACACAGCCTTCAGAACACTCTTAGGAGTATTCTGTTATACAGTAATGCCCTTCGGTCTACAAAATGCTAGAGCAACTTATCAGACGCTATGAATACAATATTTCATGAGCATTTGCATAAGATAGTGGAATGCTACATCGATGGCCTCGCGATCAAAAGTCATCACAAGCAAGATCACGTCAATGATTTGAGAACGGTGTTCGAAATCATGAGAAAACACCAACTCAAGATGAATCCGACCAAGTCTTTCATGGGGGTATCATTAGGCAAATTCCTAGGATTTATTGTAACATCTAAAGGAATACATGTCAATCCCGAAAAGGTGAAAGCCATCTAAGAGATGCCACATCCGAGAAATCTCAAAGAACTCATAGGTCTACAAGGACGATTAGCTTATATTCGTAGATTTATCGCCAACTTATTTGGGAAATGTCAACCATTCCAAATGCTAATGAAGTAAGGTGTCTCATTCATTTGGGACGACACTTGCCAAGAAGCTTTCAATGAGATTAAGGGTTATCTCATGAAGTCACCCGTTTTAGCCGTACCAGTATCAAGTAAACCATTCTTGTCCTACGTCACGATAATGGATCACTCTCTGAGTACTTCTTACCCAGAAGAATGACAATGGCCACGAGCAAGCCATTTACTATCTCAGTTGGACTATGATTGGTGCCGAGCATCGTTACAACCCAGTCAAAAAGAAATGCTTAGCATTGGTCTTCGCAATTCAGAAGATGTGACACTACCTCACTGGCTAATCTATCCATGTCATTTCAAGAGTTAATCCTCTACAGATACTCATGACGAAATCCGGATCACTAAATTTCAGGTTAGCAAAATGGGCAATACTACTTTCACAGTATGATATGACATTCGTGCCGCAGAAAGCAGTCAAATGTCAAGCAATAGTCGACTTTCTGGCAGAACACCCAATCCCCTAGTCTTCTAAACTCTATGAAGATATTCCGGATGAAGTCTTTGAGTCGAATACTGTCTCAAACCATTAGATATGGTAACTTTACTTTGATGGTGCATCAAGACGTAACCACAAAGGAGCAATTATTACAGGAGTGGGGGTAGTGCCGATCGATCCCCACAGACACGTCCTTCCTCGGGCCTACTCATTGACAGAGTCGCGCTCTAACAATGTGGCTGAGTATAATGCCCTGGTAATTAGCTTGCAACTTACCCAAGATATGGGTGCCAAATATCTTGAAGCCCACGGTGACTCCAAGTTGATCGTAAATCAGATCAAAGGAGAATATGAAGTCTGTCACAACGATCTCATACCCTACCATGAAGCAGCAATGAAACTCGCTCATTCATTTGAAGGCTTCTACATCAGTTATGTAGCATGCCTCGAAAACACTCATGCATATGTTTTGGCATCCCTTGCACCACACTTGCCTTGGCGCTCAAATCTACTAGGCACATCACAGTGGCTAGCCATCAATTATGCTCCCCAGAGCAAATTTTTGAGGCAAACGAAGTGCATATCATGCCAACTCACTTTGAAAGTAATGATTGGTGATTCCCGATCATTGACTATGTCTTGCACGGAATACTACCTGATAGCCAGAAGCAAGTAATCTCTATTCAAAGAAGAGCCTCACGCTTCTTCTATGATTTTGCTACGTAGACTTTGTACCGATGATCGTTTGACAGTGTGATGCTTCGATGCTTATCACCAAATGAAGCTCGAGAAGCATTAAAGGAAGCCTATGATGGTGCATGTGGAGCTCATCAATCAGGTCCTAAACTTCAGGACTGACTTCGTCGTATAGGTTACTACTGGCCGACAATAATAGCGGATGCCGTAGCATACGCTAAGCGATGTCATGTGTGTCAAGTCCATGCTGATTTTCTACATCAACCTCTGGAAGAATTACACCGAAAGAATTGCACCCGACCGTCGCGTCGTGGCCATTTGAAACATGGGGCATGGACACCATCGGGCTAATCAGCCAACCTTCCGCTAAAGGCTATCGATTCATCCTGGCCATTACTAATTACTTCTCCAAATAGGCCGAAGCTATTCCTCTTAGAGAAGTTAAAACATCTCAAGTAATTAGGTTCTTGAGACATCACGTGATTTATCGATTCAGCATCCCCAGAAGAATCGTCCATGACAACGGTCCGCAGTTCATCAGTCGACCGTTCTTTAAATTCTGCAACAAGTTCAGAATTCAAAATGTGGCTTCTATGCCGTATAACCCACCTGTCAATGGTCTAGCTGAAGCTTTCAACAAAACCATCATCAAACATCTGAAGAAGTTCTTCTCCTCTAACAAACAAGATTGCGACGAGAAACTTGGAGAGTGTTTATGGGCTTATCGAACAACAGTCCACACTCCCACTGGCTCCACATTATTTTTCTTGGTCTATGAATATGAAGCTGTGATCCCCTTGGAAATTTAGGTACCATCATTAAGAATCACCCTTGTCGAGAAGATGATGACCGAAGAACATCATCAAAAGCATTTACAAGAACTAGAAGCTAGATGAATTGAGACTTCAAGCTCAACAACGAATCGAGATCTACCAGCCACGGATTTTGAGAGCCTTCAACAAGAGAGTCGAGAAGCCGTTCGTCGACCCATGGTCATGACGCATAAGACTAAAGGTAAATTTCAACCCAAATGGGAAGACCCGTTTGTAGTCGAGACAGTCTACTCAAATGGAGCATATCGCCTAATTGACTAAAATGGCAATAGGCTCATGGCGCCAATCAACAAGAAGTTTCTCAAGAAATATTACCCTTAATCTTGGCCAATATTATCTCCCCACAAAAATTCTGGTCACGTTTAAGTTTCCACCTCTGACCATAGATGTTGATCCTTTTGATCCAAAATCTAATTAAAATCCACAACGAGTCATCAAGTTAACACCACACCTCTGTATGATTCCGGATAGTTTATCACCGTCATGTTAACATTACACCTCTGAACGATTCTCATGATCTGATTGGTTAATACTACACCTCTGTCAGATCAGTTCATCGACCGGTTAACATTACACCTCTGTCGGCTTATCTTGTCGAATTCAACCGGTTAACATTACACCTCTGTCAATTCGCTCATGTCAAAAATTGATTAGTTAACATTACACTTCCATTGATTTCCTACCGTTAAGTTAACACTACACTTTCCAACGGTAGTCATCCTTTGGACTCCTTTGAACCGACCGGTTAACATTACACCTATGTCAATCATTCTATTTGATTGGTTAACATTACACCTCTGTCAAATATCCTTATACTATCATGTTAACATTACACCTCTGAACAGTGTCAATTTGACTCTTTTGAACTGACTGGTTAACATTACACCTCTTTCGATCATTCTATTTGACTGGTTAACATTACACCTCTGTCAAATACCCTTATACTGTCATGTTAACATTACACCTCTGAACAGTGTCAACTTGATCAAACCGTTATGTTAACACTACACCTCTACCAGTTTGATCCTAACATTTTTCTCCCCAACAACTATGTCACTACTATACGTTAACATTACACCTCTATCGTATACACATCAAAGGAGATAAAAGTTCTTTTATTATAAAAAAAAGCTAACCTATTACAGAGGATTTCAAAGGGAAAATGAAAAAAAGTGTGTATCTGTGTAATACACTCAGCTATCCTAGAATCCCTAACCTCATGGGCACTCTTCTGGGCCCGTTCTCTCAAGACTCTAGGATCGATGGGAGCAGCCTGGGTTCTAACATCCGATAGCCTCTTCGTCTCAGTCTCAAGCTCCATAGCCTGGAGATCCCATTCCTTAGTCAACTCAGTTAACCTGAGCTTGAGCTCCTCCTTCTGACGCTGAGCAACTTCCAAACGCGCCTGAGCTGTAGCAATGGTTGCTTTGGCTTCATTGATGGTTGTCTCTCTCTCCTGAATAGCGCCCTGAAACTCTACTTGATGACCGTCAGCTAATGCAAGGCTATTGTTCAGCCCTTGAACTTTTACCTTAATCTGCACCATTTCCTCGCGGGCAGATTCTTCGACCTTACAGTTATTTGCCAAGAGACGACGGAATTCAATCTCAGCAACACCATCAACATTAGCCATACGAAGTTATTGCAACTCTTGGAAATGGAACTCACTTTGTCAATCATCATCTTGAAGGGTTCAGTGGGAGCAGAACTAGCGACCGACGTCAAAAGACCAAGCTGGTTTCTCAACAAGTTAAGGGTGCGAACAGATAAGCCTTTCTGCAGATTCAAGGCAGTCTCAACACTCTGGTTGAACAGTTTTACCAAGCTCTCCGTCAAGATCTTTATCTCCATCTCAATTAAACAATCGGGATCGGGAGATTGGGAACCTCTCGAAGGACCTACTCTAGTAAAAACTACCAAGGCATCCGTGGTAGTCGAAAGAACACTTGGTAGAACTTGTATTTGTTCGTTGCCCGACATAAGGAATGGTGCGAGCGTAGCCAATACACTAGAAATAGTCACGGTGGAAGATACCACTCCAGTTGATGGAATGGCAGTCCTCACAATCATTATCGTGGTCATCGGTGCATCCATGGGCATGACTTTAATGCCTGTGGATGAAACCTCCGGCTCATCAAGTGGTTGCAGCCTATACTCGGACCTTCATCAGAATGAGGTTTAGGGCTTGGCGGTGCTACCCTTCCAACCCCTACCAGGATTGGAGAAACCGAGGCATTATCATCTTCATCAGAAGACCCATGAACAACCAGTCTGTGTCGCATTGTTGAAACAAGTGCTGGTGCAGGATCAACCATCGATTTAACAGTTGGCATTTAAGCCTTCAAAGTTGACTACGGGCTCAAAATGACCACTAGTAGGAAATGATGTAGGGACTGCCCCACCCGTGGCCTCAAAGTCAGGTTTGTCATCTGCTAAAGAAATGGATGAAGCGTTAGTTACCAAAATGAAGAAGTCACACAAGACTGATCAGAGAAAAATATCCGCATATAAGAAAAATCCCCGATATCACCGTCAAAGCCCGTATCATCAGGCTCAGTCAAATAGACGTCGGTGTCGTTAGGCTCATAGTCCACTGGCTCCTTATAATCTAGAGTAATGGGCTCCTTACCTGCACACAAGAAGCGCGCATCAACCAAAGGCACTTCAAATAAAATGATACAATTATATGAGCAAATCACCTGAAGAGCTAACTCTAGGTTCTTGCACAGGGACCATAGGAGATTCCTCTCTGATCCTCAAAGAGCCTCCAGGCACAGGTTCAGGCTCTAGAGATGCCAAACGTTGCTTGTTTGAAGGTGGCGGGGGAGGAGGAACTTATAATGGTCTCTTCCCTCCATTGTCTCATCCTCTGCTATGTGCTCCTTGACGTACTGTAGATTCAGATGGTTCTTAAATACTAACGCCAATCTACCTTTGAGGTGCAGGGTGTTCACCTGGCGCTTCCCAATCTTTATCTGGCACACCTTCTACCAGAAAGTCTTGAAGTCCAGGAGCTCTACTCTTCAAACCCTTTTGAAGAGCTCCTTATACTTCCTAGTGATCCAATACAAGCCGGTCTTGTTCACCTGAAAGTCGAAATGAGGGGCACCCACCTTGCTATACCATTTGCAGAACCCCAGTGTCATGTAACAATTGGGCATGTGGTGGGGAAGTGAAAATCTAGCTCCTGTAGCCCCAGCAACAAAATGGTACCAAGCGCGAGCTCCATCTATCAAGCTTCTTGTACGCAGCAATCCTGGATTTAGATTCCCGACATATAGCTAGTCATAACCGAATTGACGAGCAAATCCATTCCATTCAGTCTAGCGATGAGGTCACCTAGTCGAATATTCACCAACTAGTTAAAACACCCGCTAGGCAAGCAGGTGAAACGCTCGCTACTCATACCGTCCTCGAACTCATCCCCGGGATTTATACCATCAATCGAGGGAAAACAACAGTAAAGACGGTAATTATCCTTATGCTGAGGAAGCCTTCGGACCCCGACAAGGTATTTGATTGTCCACTTTGAACGTTCATACCTCTAAAGTCATGAGACGTTCGCTCCATCGGGTGTAGCAGCCGACATCAGCGGACAACAATGTTGAGTAAACCATATCACCATATACATGTATGGTAGCTCCACTCTAGTGTTGAGAACCTGATTCCTCAGACAACGATCTTCCTGTTTCAGGTATTCAATGGCTAATTCCCTCAAACTGTGATGGGTACAACTAACCATTGCTGGTAGGAGGGCTAAGTTATACCTAGAGGCAAGCAACACGGCAGGGAACAACACTTTGATGAAGATGCGATCCTTCGGTCAAGAAGGCACAACGCCACCCTTCAACCAAATTGAGAAAAATCCTGCAAGCAACACCAACTCGGATATCAATTCTTTTGCTTGGTGATGGAAGCTTTCAAACTAATCACTTGCTCGGAACCACGCACGATTGGATTAATGCGTCTTGAGCGTCATTAAAGACGCGAGTCCCAATCTCAGTATCTATGGCTAGATGGATTGAACCTATATTTCCCTTCTTACTTATATTGGGAAATAGATATTCAGCCCAAGGAACGTGAGCAATGGTAGAATCATGCCCAGCGCTCGCGACGGTCCTTTGACAAATGTGGAAATGGCAAACCAATTCCCGAAACGCCTCCACAACATGAGCAACAGGTGATTAAGTTTTCAACTCCTCGTTGGTAGGAAAGAACTCCTTGTATGGACGATCCCCCATAGGTAGACGTGACACTTCAAACATCTCATGCAAAGCAATCCCTATCTTGCCCGTCGGAGTGAAGAAAGTATTACTGTCAGGGTTGTACAGCTCCAATGTTGTACAATATGGGTGCACAAATCTCGACACCATATTTCGAAGCTCTCACTGCAGCATAGATCCCTTTCCTTCGTAACATCTCCTAGAAGATGAAAGAGTAAAGTCCACCAAACGAGTCCACCACTGGGTATCCGTTGACGTAATCCAACCAGGGAACCTAGCATCCCCGTCAGGATACTGTGTTTCAGTTTTGGCAAGCTACTTCCCAAAGGTGTTTGGGACAATGGCAACTTTGCTAACAAGAGCGTCCTCATTTACAAAACCCGGACACATGCCTATGATGTTGACTCCGTAGAGCCCATCTTGACGAAAACCACCATCATGCTTCAAGGAGCCCACCTTAATGCTATCTTCCTATTAGTGAGATTATAGCGCATGAAGCGGGCACGGCAAGATGCTGTAAAAACATGAAGGAGACTTGACGTTCTATCGCTGGTAAATAAAAATGATCTCCCTGGGTGTAATACCAGTGTTCCCCTCCCAAATTGTAAAGGGAATTACCACCAAGAGTATTGTCTCCGAAAAGAAAGTGAGGCTTCATTGATACATTCTCATTGGGAACGAAGAACTTCGTTAGTGATTATCTCCCGTAAAGTTCGATAGTTTCCTGATCGGATAGTCTCGATCCTCTCCTAGCTACTTCCTTCAAGGAGCAGAGGGACATCCCCGACGAAGGCATACACTACTTCAGAGTCATGAGTTACATCATGACCATAGTGATTACAGCGGTCAACTAGAGCCCTCGAATAAGCAACTACATGAAATAGCAAATAACAAACGAGTTAGAAGATGAAGATCAAATGAAATCAAGTCTTCACTCCTAGAGGCGAAGTTCACCGTAGGCGGACCTCGCTCATAAGTGGGAAACGTCTCTATCAACTAAGTGATGAGAAGATAAAGCGAAGTTCAGTGAAAACAACGAACTTCACTCATATGGATCGAACTGGCAAACTTCGCCCAATTCAAACAGGCAAACCTCACTCAAGCGAAGGTCACCCAAATTGGCACCCAGACCAGGATCGTTCAAAGTAGAACAACGAACTCCGCATAAACGAAGTCCGCTGCGAAGCCCAAAAGGCTAACAGTAACGAGCTCTACTTGAGAAGTGAAGCTCACCATATTGAGTGCCATTAATGGCTGCCAATAAGGCTTCATCACCAGTGACAGAAGCTTATCAAAAAGACCACAAGTGGTCGTAAAGATCACGCCTTTGATAGCGGATCAAGTTTTTAAGTGTCTTGAGGCACTGTTTAAAGCCCGATGGGCTGAGATTAGGCTGATCCGAAGATCGCCGTTGATGGGTTCGAAGCTTACCCACGGTCATTTCCAACTACGCCGGTGCATCCTCAGCTCTTGGCAGACAAGCTCCTTTGGCAGAGCCTCTTCCTCTGGAGATGGCATGACGAGGGGCCATTGATGACAAGATTTGAAAGTTCTAAAGAAATTAGGGTTTTGAAGAGGTTAATGAATTTTGAAAATCAAAGTGAAGAAGAAGGAGGCAAACAGCTCTATTTATAGACTGACCCCAAACTTCGTCGAAGATCTCGCGCCCCGAACTTCGTCGAAGATCTCGCGCCCGAACTTCAGCTAAGATCTCGCCCTGAACTTCGCCAAAGATTCCAATCTTGAACTTTGCTAGGAATCTCGCTGTGAACAAACTTCACCATAATTTCAGGCGCACAAACTGAAGACTTGAATTTTAAAATTCTTAGGCTAAGCCTCGCCTAACCGACTCACTGAGCCTCGCCTAACTGACTTACTGAGCTTCACCCAGACGACTGTTTCTCAAGTAAGCGAGCTTCACCCTATTCAGCAGGGTATTAAGGTGAGCCTCATCAGAACGACATAGTGAATTTCACTAAGTCTCCAAATTGAGAAAATTCTAACTCAATTTGTTTAAAATCCTATATAGTGAACCTTGCCAAAATGACTTGGCAAATTTCACTAAGTCTCCAAATTGAGGAAATCCCAACTCAATTTGTTCGAGACCTCATTTGGCGAACTTCAATTCAACCTTCGCCGACATAAGGAAGTTCGAGCTTCACTTCCAACACAACAACTCCATGCAGATTTCAAGTCATGCAGAGTTCAAGTTCGCTACAGAAGTAAAGTACACACAAATCAAGCACATAAAGATGGACAATTTCAAGAGACAGAAAAGTTTATTTTTATTGATCGAAGACTCTACTAAATGAAGGCGATATTCAGACTATCTAATTACAAGGATGATGGATATTTATTGCTATTTTCTACTGCCCTCCACTCCTAAGATATGGAAAATGTGACGATTGAGGAACGGACACGAGCTGCACCAAGCTATAGCCCTTGTTCCTCTAATGTTACAAAATTTGGGGAACTAGATCTTTCCCCATGAAGATAAGAACGCCCTATTCCTCTAAGTGAAGCATTTCAAGAGGAAGAAGCATTCTTATGCCAAAATTTGATGTCGAGCTCGAGTCAGCCACATGATGTCTAATTACGATGTAGGTTCACGTTCGTCAAACTTAGTTACTGTCAGATTCCTCGCTCGTGGAGATCCAAGGATCCTTCTTCAAGCATCATTTCACGAACGGTCTTACACAGAGCTTGGCACTCGAAGCTCCACGCATCTCTATCGTGATTCAACTAGCCCCACTTTATCGATTGATTCTCGACGATCTATTCGAGCATCGCCTTATCAACCGACAGCAACTCCGCCAGACGGCGAAGTATGCGGAGTTCATCCGCTTGATTGCCCTTCACTTGGGCAAGCTCCTGTTAGAGCTATTTTATTTTAGCTCCTCTATCGAGGAGCATCTCTGATCTAGGCGATGGAGGCTTAGACATGGAGAAGAAGAAGAAGATAAAGGTGAAGGCGGTGAAGGTGGAAGGGAAGGCTACTATTTATAGCCTCTTTCAAATCCTAACTTCCGAGAAAAATTACATCTTTTGAGATTTGATTGGACCAGACAAAGAGGCTAAATCTTAGCCTAAAACTCGATCAAATCTACAGCAGATCTTGTGTAATCTTTAATCAAGAGATCTCGTACAGATCACGGTGCGAATCTAGAGGCGAATCTCAACAAGCATCGCTAGCCAGCGAACGTCGCTAATCGACGAACTTCGCCGACACAGTTCAAAGTAAATTGAGCCTGGCCAGCTAGAGAACATCGGTAATCAATGAACATCACCAACACAGCTCAAACTAAATCGAGCCTTGCCAACTAGCGAACGTCGCTAATCGATGAACTTCGCCTAGCAGCCCAGAATTGAGCGAACTTTGCTCATACCCAGGATCAGTTGAACTTTGGTGATTTCCCAACATCACCTCAACAATAGAGAAGGCGAACTTCATTCCAAACATGGAGTTGGATGAAGAGTTGGACGAGCACTAGCATCATTGAGCCTTCAATACAAGTCTACAACCAAGGAAGCTACGTTCAACAGTACACCTCTGGCAACCAAGTGGACAAACGAAGACAAATTTCAACCCAAACAACTCAAGCTATGTTCAATAGTACACCTCTGGCTATTTACCCAAAGTATTTTAATCCTAGCTACAAATCAAAATGTAGGATCTTGAAAACTTTGGGGGGATGGGTCTTGTAGATGGTTAAAAATATTTCTACCTAGGCCAATGTTTAGCTTAAATACAAGAAGTGAACGCCCATGCACTAAACACTTCGAATGGGCCTAAAGCCAAGCCCACAACAAGCTATAGCGAGGGCCACCTAACGAAATAAGCAAACCTCACCAAACAACCCATCTCGACTTGACTCAACCAAGTTAAGAGCGAGTCGACTCTAAAAGCACGCCGCAGACCAAGTCAAAAGGCGTCATCAGTTGGCCAAATCATGAGTCGAATTCTATGTCAAATTCAAACTCATAGACGAGGTTCGCCAACCAATGAACTTTGCACATGGCAATTGAAGTGGACCAAGTTATTGACTTCCAAGGAAGACTCGCCCACATCCTCAGCGAGCCTCGCCCATGACTTCAACGATCCTCACCCACATCCTCAGCGACCCTCGCCCACGTCTTTAGCAAACTTCGCCAAGTTAGTGAACCTCGCCAAATAGCCGTTTGAGAGCTATTTTTATGGGAATAACCGTTCCCCACTATCTCCTATTTTAATGTCCACTTAATTCATAATTAAAGGTCATTAACTCTCTCTTTTAACCTATAAAAGGAGAGGAGATTTCTCATTTTTTAAAAGTCCCAGCCCAGCACCCAGAGATCAACACACACACATAAAGAGATCTCCACTATCGCACTTACGATTTAATTGAGCAGAGTTGCTAAGAGAAGACTGAGTTATCTTCCAAGCAACTAAGTTCTCATCAACAGCAAAAGACCCGTCATCTTAGTCGTTGTGTCAACGGAATACAAGATCGATGTTCTACCAGCACACAGAAAAGAACCCTAGGAAATATAAATTTTTCTTAGTTTCACTACACTCTTTTTATTGTAATATGAGCTAATTGCAATATAAAAAGACCCGAAACACTAACCAACCTCTACTCTCTCTCTCTCTTCTCTTTCACAATTAAAAACCACTTTAGAATTTCCTTAGAACACACCTTACTCGTGGAATCGACACTTGCATGCTACACATACTAGTTGTGTACTTGCAATGTTTTATTTAGAACACATTAAGTTTTTAAGTATCATTGCCGGGAAGGTGCTTGTATTTAGACCACATCATGTTTTTTTTAGAACACATTCCTAGTCAGCCGGTTACTAATCCTAAAGACACAAGACCAGATCAATCCAATCCAGCTTAAGTTAATGTAGTTCACACATTAAGGTCCGGAAATTAGAATGATAACTAAGTTAGAATACCTCTTGACCAAGCTAATGTAGACTGTTTGAGAAATTGATAAACTTTAAACTGTAATGAAGTACAAATTTTGTTTTTCAAGGAGAAAGTAGAAGACCACTCACACACCTAATCTCATTTATGAAGGCTACTAAACTGTTGAGGTAGGGTTGTAGTGGATATTTGGCTTGTGTGACAAGTGACCAATTGAATTAGAAGGAGTTGTCAGAGATACCTGTTGTGAGAGATTACCCAGATATTTTTCCAGAAGACTTGCTAGGATTACCACCTGACCAAAAATAGAGTTTGCCATAGACTTGGTCCCAGGGACCGCCCCTATATCTAAGGCCCTATATAGATTTGTGCCTACTGAGATGAAGGAACTGAAAGAGCAACTTCACGAATTATTAGATAAAGGATTTATCAGACCTAACGTGTCTCCATGGGGAGCACCAATCTTATTTGTGAAGAAAAAAGAAGGGAGTATGAGACTCTGTATGGATTATAGAGAGTTGAATAAGGTGACAGTTAAGATTAAGTACCCACTTCCCAGGATAGATAATTTATTTGATCAGCTCCAAGGAGCTCAATATTTTTCCAAGATCAATCTAAGGTCAGGATACCATCAATTGAAGATTAAAACCGAAGACATACCGAAGATGGTGTTCAGGACTCGGTATGGTCACTGGTGATGCAATTTGGGCTAATGATCGCACCGGCTGCATTTATGAATTTAATAAACCTAATATTTCAACCATATTTAGATCAATTTGTAGTGGTTTTTATTAATGACATCTTGATTTATTCAAAGAGTTTCAAGCAGCATGAGGAACATTTGAGAATTGTGTTATAGACCTTGAGAGAGAAGCAGTTGTTTGCAAAGTTTAAAAAGTGTGAACTTTGGTTGGAGAAGGTGATGTTTTTGGGCCATGCGATCACTAGCGATGGGATATCAGTGGACCCAGTGAAGGTTAAAGTTATTATGAACTGGCCACATCCCACCTCGGTGATGGAGATTAGGAGTTTTCTGGGATTAGCTAGATATTATTGAAGATTTATCAAGGGTTTTTCTCAGTTAGCAACCCCTTTAACTTATTTGACTCGTAAGAATGCCAAGTTCATTTGGAAGGAGAAATGCGAGGAATATTTTCAGGAGTTGAAGAAACGGTTGGCAACCGCTCCCATTCTCACTATCCCTACGAGTTCAGATAAGTTTGTGATATATAGTGATGCATCTTCCCGAGGTTTGGATTGTGTTTTGATGCAGAATGAGAAGGTGGTAGCATATGCCTCTAGGCAATTAAGACCCCATGAGAACAACTACCCAACTCATGATCTGGAGCTTGCCGCTGTGATCTTTGCTTTGAAGATTTGGAGACACTATTTATATGGTGTAACTTGTGACATCTACACCGACCATAAGAGCTTGAAATATATCTTTACTCAGAAGGAGATTAACATGAGACAAAGGAGATGGTTCGAGTTGCTGAAGACTATGATGTGAACATCCTTTACTATCCAGGTCAAGCTAATGTAGTAGCAGATGCACTCAGTCGGAAGAATCAAGTTGCATCAGCTTGTTTATTAACTAAATAAGCCGAGTTGAATAGAGGGCTAGAAAGAATAGAGATTAAAGTTAGAAAGTATTCTTCCAAAATGAAGATTTTTCAAATAAGCCTACAACCAACTCTATTGGAGGAAATCAAAGAGTGGCAGAAGGAAGACATAGAGCTAAGTGAGATAAAGAAGAAGGTAGAGCAAGGAAAATATTCAGACTTTCAGATTCAGGATGGTGTTTTGAAGATGGATAATCGCCTTTGTGTACCCAACGACAAGGAGCTCAAGGAGCAAATATTGAGGGAAGCTCACTAGACCCCATATACTCTTCACATGGGTAGCATCAAGATGTATCAGAATCTTCGACAGAATTTCTAGTGGAATCACATGAAGGAGGAGATAACTAAATATATATCAAAGTGCCTAACATGCCAACAGGTGAAGATTGAATATTAAAACCGTCAGGACTATTGCAACCTTTGCCCATCCCAGAATGGAAGTGGGACTACATCACTACGGACTTTATTACTGGACTACCCCGCTTAGTAAAGGTAGAAGATGCCATATGGATGGTAGTTGACCACCTTCCCAAGTCAACACACTTCATACCCTACAAGATGTTGTATACCTTGGAGAAGTTGACCTGCCTTTACATTGAAGAGATCGTGAAACTCCACGGAGTTCTTGCATCTATGGTATCAGATCGAGACCCCCATTTCACCTCAAGATTCTAGAAGAGCCAACATAGAGCTTTGGGGACTAGACTGAAGTTTAGCACTTCGGCATATCCTCAGACTGATGGGCAATAGGAGAGAATGATACAGACCCTGGAGGACCTGCTGAGAGCTTGCACATTAGATTTTGGAAGTAATTAGGCTATGCACTTGCCGTTGGTTGAGTTCGCCTAAAACAACAGTTTACATTCCAACATCGGCATGGCATCGCTATATGGGAGGCATTGCAGATCCCCTATCCGCTGGGAAGAAACCAGGAACTGTCAATTACTCGGGCCTGACTTAATCTAGGAGACGGACCGAGAAGATCAAAATCATTCAATAGCATATGAGGACGGTGCAAAACAGACAAAAGAGTTATGCAGATCGTCGACGCAAGGACCTAGAGTTCCAAGTTGGTGATCATGTATTTCTAAAGGCTACACCAACCAAAGGCGTACCAAGAGGTGAAAAGAAAGGCAAACTCCCTCCGAGGTACATTGGACTATTCGAGATATTAGAGAGGATCGGACCTGTTGCTTATTGCCTAGCCTTGCTGTCAGATTAGAAAAGATTCACGATGTGTTCCATGTCTCCAATCTGAAGAAATATGTGTTAGACCCAGGGCACATCATCTTATACCAAGTCTTGCCCCTGCGAGAGGATCTATCTTATGAGGAACGGCCTGTTCAAGTGTTAGAATCCAAGGAGAACTAGCTGAGGAACAAGTCTGTGTCCCTAGTTAAAGTGTTGTGGAATAATCGAGGGGGTTGAAGAGGCAACATGGGAATCAGAAGCCGAGATGTGAAAGACATATCCACATTTATTTTAAGGGTACATAAAATTTTAGGGATAAAATTTCTTTAAGGGGAAGTGTAATATTTCATATCCTTTTCAATACTCAGATACCATTACCACTTTTGACCCATGTATCGCAAATCTCATCCACGTCTTTCAATGATATGAGAATGTTAATCCATTTTTGTTGTATTATAGAAATCGCTAAGTGTAAACTATTCTCAAGAGGATGACACATGTCTCGATTAGCCGACTCAAACTTGATACACCGACACAACCCGGGTCTCACGAGCACCGGCTCCCCCTCCTGAAAGCATTCTGAGAACTGAGATGAAAGGCATCCTCACCCAGGCTCTCTCTTAAAAGTTCAAGATGAAAGGCGTCCTCACTTGAGCTCTCTCAAAGGACCAAGATGAAAGGCGTCTTCACTCAGACCCGATGACGTATTTTGATCCACGAGGAAACCTATCTGCTTCATCTTCCTAAGCAACCTCGGCCAATCACCATCATATTAAATGCATGGCCAGAACCATCATTACCCCTCCGCCAAAGTCATAATGACTCCTCGAACCACGCCGGCATCTTAGCCATTCTGTCGCCGTCGCATTAAATGCAAGGATGACTCAGATCACCCACTACCGACATGTGTAAAGTGTTGGCTGACTAAGCCGACTGCATGGACTTGGCTTAAATTACATGATCGTCAGTGATGGGAAATAAATGGTTACCTCCTTAGTTGCAAGTATACAACCTTGATCAAGTTATAGTATAAAAGACTATCGATCCCACGAGGAACGGGAAAGTAGGAAGAGTTTTGCTCAAGTTTTGGTTCTCAAATTATGCGCGCGACAATTAGGAGTTTATTAAAATAAAACAAAAATAAGAAAATGGTGAGAGTGGATGTGGAGAGATAAGAGAGAGTGGATTGTGGATTATGTGCAAAGGAGGAGAAAATAAAGTTGAAAATATGGTTGTGGTTATATGCACATAATAACAAAACTAGGTTTGAGATTATATGCACATGGAGGGAAAATGAGATTGAGAGAAAATAAGTGCAAAATAAAAGAAAGCAAGATTGAGAGAGAGGAGAGGAAAATCAAAATCAAGAATAAAGGAAAATAACAAACAAATGAAAAGCAAGGATAAGTGCAAAATAAAGAAGGTAAAGTATGGAGGATTAATTAAAGATATGAGGAATCTAGAGTAGATCCACTTAGCTTATCTCAATCTCATGAAAATGAGTTGGATTTGTTAGCTAGTTTCAAACAATCTCTAGGGATCCCACGAATATTAGCTCCACACTTAGAAAAGGGTAATTCCCTAGAGGGTTCTAGCCTCAAGGTGAATTAAAGAAAAGAAAAATCTATTCTAGAAAGTAAATACAAGAATTAAATACATTGCATGAAAGTAAATTGCAAGGAATTAAATTGCATGGAAGTAAATTGCAAGAAAGTAAATTGCATGAAAGTAAATTGCATGAAAGTAAATCTAAGCTACAAAGCATATAAATGAACAAGAAAGAAGATGAAAAAGAAATAAAAGGGAAACCAACAACTCTCGATCTTAATCTAATCCTCCTTTGGTCCTTGGATTAGAAGAAGAGAAAGGAAATTGAAGGGTGAAAATTTTATTTATTGTGTAACAAAGTTACAATTTTGGAAGGTCTTCAATTAAGAGTGACCCTCCTCTCCAAATGGAGTTTTACAAAATATTTCACACTCAAAACCCTCACCTTCACCCTATTTATAGCCCAACGGAGTTGATGTGAACCATTGGATCAAACCTAGCCAAAAAGAAAGAGAAATCCACCATTAATTGAATCATTTGCAACCGTCGGTTGGCGATCGGTTAATAACCGGTTAATAACCGGTTGGCCAACCGGTTGGTCAACCGATTGGTTCCCAACGGATTTTGTCTTTTCTTAATTTTTCTTCACGAATTTCTCTTGGATCAATTTGGTATCTTGGGCCTTTGTTTGTCTTGATTTGGGCTTCAAATATTGGTAGAAATTGAGAATTTGAGTCATTTGGGCTTTTATTCATTATTTCTTTATTAGCACGCAAAATAAGATAAAAATAATTATTAGTAATTTCGTTATTCATATAACATAGGTAATAAGGGTATAAAAATGTAATTAAAATGTGATAATCAAATACCCCCACACCTAAACTTTTGCTAGTCCTCTAGCAAAGAAAATAAAAGAGAACCTAACTCACTTTCGCAGAGAATCGCGGTTGTATTTAGTCCATACAACAAGCCTTTAAACCCCTAGGTTACCCTAGTGGACGAGTTGTAGTCTCGTGAGGGTTTGCAGTGAATATACCCACAAAATTCAGTCAACTTGCCAATTTAAAGAAGTTAATAAAATAATTAATTCATTTGATATCTTCAAACATTCCAATTGAAGTTGGTTAATACTCAAGAAAACGTTTTATCATAACTCCAATGTAATTTTCTTAAGAAAATCCTTCCATTATAGTTATACAAAACTAAGTTTAACTCAAAAATTTAATTTAAAAGTTTTGAAAAGGACATGCTAACCCTTTGTTTTAAACAAACTTCAAGTCTTTTAATCCATTTTATTTTTCAAGAACATATACAAATATAACTATATACAAAAACATGGTTAGTATGATTTTTTACTCTTTATTCCTTGGTGGTTTTGTTCTTTTAATCGGGCTTTCTAAGTGACCATTTAGCGAAGTTTTGGGCCAATGAATCCCAACCCAATTGGGCTTAGGTCATTAAGCATAGAAATACTCCTCGGGCTTAATTACTCACCAACTTAGGCTTAGTAAAATAGAACCACCAATGATTTTAAGAGAAATTTTTCTTCTATTTATTAAGTTAGTATAATATATATGTGTGTATATGTATATACATTCTGAACAATATTTGGATCAAGACAACTTGGAAAATTATTTTCAACTCTAAGTTAGCCATTCGTCGCCGCCGTGATTAAATGCAAGGATGACTCGATCACCCACTACCGACATGTGTAAAGTGTTATCGACTAAGCCGATCGCATGGACTTGGCTTAAATTACATGATCGCCGCTGATGGGAAATAAATGGTTACCTTAGTTGCAAGTATACAACCTTGATCAAGTTATAGTATAAAAGACTATCCCACGAGGAACGGAAAGTAGGAAGAGTTTTGCTCAAGTTTTGGTTCTCAAATTATGACAATTAGGAGTTTATTAAAATAAAACAAAAATAAGAAAATGGTGAGAGTGGATGGAGAGATAAGAGAGAGTGGATTGTGGATTATGTGCAAAGGAGGAGAAAATAAAGTTGAAAATATGGGTGGTTATATGCACATAATAACAAAACTAGGTTTGAGATTATATGCACATGGAGGGAAAATGAGATTGAGAGAAAATAAGTGCAAAATAAAAGAAAGCAAGATTGAGAGAGAGAGGAGAGGAAAATCAAAATCAAGAATAAAGGAAAATAACAAACAAATGAAAAGCAAGGATAAGTGCAAAATAAAGAAGGTAAAGTATGGAGGATTAATTAAAGATATGAGGAATCTAGAGTAGATCCACTTAGCTTATCTCAATCTCATGAAAATGAGTTGGATTTGTTAGCTAGTTTCAAACAATCTCTAGGATCCCACCAATATTAGCTCCACACTTAGAAAAGGGTAATTCCCTAGAGGGTTCTAGCCTCAAGGTGAATTAAAGAAAAGAAAAATCTATTCTAGAAAGTAAATACAAGAATTAAATACATTGCATGAAAGTAAATTGCATGAAAGTAAATTGCATGAAAGTAAATTGCATGAAAGTAAATTGCATGAAAGTAAATTGCATGAAAGTAAATCTAAGCTACAAAGCATATAAATGAACAAGAAAGAAGATGAAAAAGAAATAAAAGGGAAACCAACAACTCTCGATCTTAATCTAATCCTCCTTTGGTCCTTGGATTAGAAGAAGAGAAAGGAAATTGAAGGGTGAAAATTTTATTTATTGTGTAACAAAGTTACAATTTTGGAAGGTCTTCAATTAAGAGTGACCCTCCTCTCCAAATGGAGTTTTACAAAATATTTCACACTCAAAACCCTCACCTTCACCCTATTTATAGCCCAACGGAGTTGATGTGAACCATTGGATCAAACCTAGCCAAAAGAAAGAGAAATCCACCATTAATTGAATCTTGGTGAAACCGATCGGTTGGTCGATCGGTTAGCCAACCGTTGGCCAACCGTTGGTCAACCGATTGGTTCCCAACGGATTTTGTCTTTTCTTAATTTTTCTTCACGAATTTCTCTTGGATCAATTTGGTATCTTGGGCCTTTGTTTGTCTTCGATTTGGGCTTCAAATATTGGTAGAAATTCGAGAATTTGAGTCATTTGGGCTTTTATTCATTATTTCTTTATTAGCCCGCAAAATAAGATAAAAATAATTATTAGTAATATCGTTATTCATATAACATAGGTAATAAGGGTATAAAAATGTAATTAAAATGTGATAATCAAATACCCCCACACCTAAACTTTTGCTAGTCCTCTAGCAAAGAAAATAAAAGAGAACCTAACTCACTTTCGCAGAATCGCGGTTGTATTTAGTCCATACAACAAGCCTTTAAACCCCTAGGTTACCCTAGTGGACGAAGTTGTAGTCTCGTGAGGGTTTGCAGTGAATATACCCACAAAATTCACCAACTTGCCAATTTAAAGAAGTTAATAAAATAATTAATTCATTTGATATCTTCAAACATTCCAATTGAAGTTGGTTAATACTCAAGAAAACGTTTTATCATAACTCCAATGTAATTTTCTTAAGAAAATCCTTCCATTATAGTTATACAAAACTAAGTTTAACTCAAAAATTTAATTTAAAAGTTTTGAAAAGGACATGCTAACCCTTTGTTTTAAACAAACTTCAAGTCTTTTAATCCATTTTATTTTTCAAGAACATATACAAATATAACTATATACAAAAACATGGTTAGTATGATTTTTTTACTCTTTATTCCTTGGTGGTTTTGTTCTTTTAATCGGCTTTCTAAGTGACCATTTAGCGAGTTTTGGGCCAATGAATCCCAACCCAATTGGGCTTAGGTCATTAAGCATAGAAATACTCCCTGCTTAATTACTCACCAACTTAGGCTTAGTAAAATAGAACCACCAATGATTTTAAGAGAAATTTTTCTTCTATTTATTAAGTTAGTATAATATATATGTGTGTATATGTATATACATTCTGAACAATATTTGGATCAAGACAACTTGGAAAATTATTTTCAACTCTAAGTTAGGCATGCAAAATTTCATTACTTTAATTAAAAATCTAAGTTACAACTTAAGTAAAGTATACTACTTTGAAAATCATTTCTTAAGAAATTTATTTGGAGTTATCATAAAAGGTAAACTTGAGTATAGAACCAACTAAGGATTAGAAGACTTAAATTCTATCAAATTGATCAATTATTAATCAACTCTATTAAGTTAGCAAGTGACTCTTTTATTTTTTTTATGAAAAGAGGAAAAAATGGTAAGAAGAGGAAAAATGACTAAGATAAAGAGCAAAATGACTAATTCCCACCCCACATCTAAATTTTGCATTGTCCTCAATGCAAATTCTATTATGCACAAAGTAAAACAGATAAGCATGGAAGCACTTACATTTGTTCTACGACTTCAACAATGATAAAATTCAGAATTACCTTTGGTATGAGAAGGTGAAGTCAAAAATTTATTCTCTCTTTTTTTTCATATGTTTATTATTTTTTCTTTTTTTTCTTTTTTTTCTTTTTTTTTTTTTTTTGAAAGAACAAGAAACTCTCACATGAGAGAAGAATAAATTCTTTTATTATTATTGTGGGACAAAGAGTAAAATGTAGAATAAAAGATAAAACATGAGAAGCTCACATTCTACATTAAATCCTACCTTATTGTTGAAAATTCTACCCTAAATTTAAAGAATTTCAAGATGATATAATCAATGATGTTCTCAAATTCTGAAAATTCCATGGTTTGCAATGTGTTTTGCGACAAATTAAGGTAGGTCTTATTGGTGTTATGCATTTTGAACTTAGATTTTTGATTAATGAAAATTTGACATTTTGGTTGCTCTTCCAAAATCTAAGCTCATCGAAAAGAGTTCTTGAATGTTGCATTCAAGAGGCATGTATTCAACCAGTTTCCTCATTTTGAAAAATAAAACCCGAATTTTTAGGATTTCCAGTTCCTCATGAAAGATTTCCTCAAAACTAATGTCGATTCATTCTCTACTGCTAAACTTTCTTGGATGTAATTGATTTGAAAGGTCGATTATCAATATTATTTCTGGATTGAAAATATTAAGTTCAGCAATGATTTCCAAAAGATAGCTTCATTTAACCAGCTTCTAGCTTGATGAGAGCATTAGAAGTGGCTAAGAACGGTCTTCCTAAAATCACGGGTATCGTCCTTTGGGATTGGAAACGGGTTGCGTTTCCGTGACTACTAAATCAACAGAAAAATAAAGTCTCCAACCTTTATCAATACATCTGTTATTTCACCCATAGGGACCTTAAGATCTATCATTAAGCTGAAGTGTGCATCTAGTTGGCTTGAGTTCCCGACACCTAGTTGTTGGTAGATCGAATACGAAGCAAGTTGACACCGCCCCTAAGTCTAAAAGCTTTATCGATACGAGTATTACCAATGATACATGGGATGGTAGGACAACACGGATCCTTATGTTTCAATGGTACGCACTTTGAGAGGACTTCACTGATATTGGCGGCGAGAAAGACTTTCTTTGGAACATTTATTTGCCTCTTTTTGGTACATAATTCCTTTAAAAATTTGGCATAAGAAGGAATTTGTTCAATGACATCTAAAAGAGGAATGTTGACCTTAACCTGCTTGAAAGTCTCTAGAATTTTCTCCTCCTGAGAGGAGTGCTTCCTAGGCCTGAGTCTATCCGGGTAAGGAGCAACTGGTTTAAATTGATTAGACTCTGGTTCTGGTTCAGGTTCTGGATCATCAGAAGGGTGTGATTTCTCAGAAGGAGAGAGAATTTGTTCTGGTTCAAGGGTTTCACTTAGAGGCATTCTAACCTGATTATCGACCTGTCTACCTAACCGTAGTGAATGGATTGCATTCACTTCAGCTTGGTAGGTTGAACTTGATCCCGTGTCCTTCGGGTTGGGCACGGGTTGACTCGGAAAAGTTCCTTTCTCTCTCTCACTCATGGCATTAGCTAGTTGACCAAGTTGGGTTTCTAACCTAGCTATGGCTTGAGTGTTGGAAGTGAGGATTTGCCCGGTTGATTGCATAAAGGAATTCAACGTGTTTGATGTTTGAGTCAATAAGTTAGGTAGTGCGTGTAGAGGTTTTAATCAAAGTTTCTAGACCCTTTTCGAGAACATTAAGGCGTTTATCATGATCGGCAATTTGAGGAGTGTGATTTGTGATTGGTGATGAGAAGACTGATTTTGAAATGATAGATTTGGTTGTTGATAATTTAGAGGCGCATTGCCCTAGGAATTGTTGGGTTGAAGAGGGGTGAAATTTTGATTTCGGAGTAGTTTCCACAGTTCCATGCAAAGTTGGATGATTTCTCCAACTGGATTGTAGGTTGGAGAAAATGGATCATTAGGACATTTGGAATGCGGCGTTTATCGACCTAGTGGTGGTAGGATCCTAAAGAGGACATTCCTCGAGACATGAGATGGAGACAGAGCAGTTATGACATCTGAGGCGTAGCTTGGTTGATTTGGTGGAGCTCGTTCTTTGACTTCTAAAGCTTCTAACCTACGCATGATTGTAGCCATCTTTGCTTGGAGGCTATGTTTGTTTCTAAGGAAAGACCACTGGTTTTGGGTTGGAAGCCGATGAAACGGTCATCACAATGTTCCCCTTGCATGGTTTTTTCTTTTTTTTTTCTTTTTTTTCTTTTTTTTTTTTTTTTGAAAGAACAAGAAACTCTCACATGAGAGAAGAATAAATTCTTTTATTATTATTGTGGGACAAAGAGTAAAATGTAGAATAAAAGATAAAACATGAGAAGCTCACATTCTACATTAAATCCTACCTTATTGCTGAAAATTCTACCCTAAATTTAAAGAATTTCAAGATGATATAATCAATGATGTTCTCAAATTCGAAAATTCCATGGTTTGCAATGTGTTTTGCAAAGAAATTAAGGTAGGTCTTATTGGTGTTATGCATTTTGAACTTAGATTTTTGATTAATGAAAATTTGACATTTTGGTTGCTCTTCCAAAAATCTAAGCTCATCGAAAAGAGTTCTTCAATGTTGCATTCAAGAGGCATGTATTCAACACAGCTCTCATTTTGAAAAATAAAACCCGAATTTTTAGGATTTCCTCATGAAAGATTTCCTCAAAACTAATGTCGATTCATTTCTACTTCTAAACTTTCTTGGATGTAATTGATTTGAAAGGTCGATTATCAATATTATTTCCGATTGAAAATATTAAGTTCAGCAATGATTTCCAAAAGATAGCTTCATTTAACCAGCTCTACAATTGATGAGAGCATTAGAAGTGGCTAAGAACGGTCTTCCTAAAATCACGTATCCGTCCTTTGGGATTGGAAACGGTTGCGTTTCCGTGACTACTAAATCAACAGAAAAATAAAGTCTCCAACCTTTATCAATACATCTGTTATTTCACCCATAGGGACCTTAACAGATCTATCGCCTAATCAAGTGTGCATCTAGTTGGCTTGAGTTCCCGACACCTAGTTGTTGGTAGATCGAATCACGAAGCAAGTTGACACCGCCCCTAAGTCTAAAAGCTTTATCGATACGAGTATTACCAATGATACATGGGATGGTAGGACAACCTCGATCCTTATGTTTCAATGGTACGCACTTTGAGAGGACTTCACCGATATCGGCAGAAAGACTTTCTTTGGAACATTTATTTGCCTCTTTTGGTACATAATTCCTTTAAAAATTTGGCATAAGAAGGAATTTGTTCAATGACATCTAAAGAGGAATGTTGACCTTAACTCGCTTGAAAGTCTCTAGAATTTTCTCCTCCGAGAGGAGTGCTTCCTAGCCCGATCCTGCAAGGAGCAACGGGTTTAAATTGATTAGACTCGGTTCGTTCAGTTCGATCATCGGGGTGTGATTTCTCTAAGGAGAGAGAATTTGTTCGGTTCAAGGGTTTCACTTAGAGGCATTCTAACCCGATTATCGACTGCCTACCTAACCGTAGTGAATGGATTGCATTCACTTCTCACTGGTAGGTTGAACTTGATCCCGTGTCCTTCGGTTGGGCAGTTGACTTTAAAAGTTCCTTTCTCTCTCTCACTCATGGCATTAGCTAGTTGACCAAGTTGGGTTTCTAACCTAGCTATGGTTTGAGTGTTGGAAGTGAGGATTTGCCCCATTGATTGCATAAAGGAATTCAACGTGTTTGATGTTTGAGTCAATAAGTTCGTGGTCCGGTAGAGGTTTTAATCAAAGTTTCTAGACCCTTTTCCGTAACATTAAGACGCTTATCATGATCGCAATTTGAGGAGTGTGATTTGTGATTGGTGATGAGAAGACTGATTTTGAAATGATAGATTCGGTTGTTGATAATTTAGAGGAACCGTGATTGCCCCTAGAGAATTGTTGGGTTGAAGAGGAGTGAAATTTTGATTTCTGAGTAGTTTCCGGTTCCATGCAAAGTCGGATGATTTCTCCAACCCGGATTGTAGGTTGGAGAAAATGGATCATTAACCGGACCGGAATGCGCCGCTTATCCGACCTAGTGGTCGACCGATCCTAAAAGAGGACATTCCTCTCGAGACATGAGATGGAGACAGACAGCTATGACATCCCGAGGCGTAAACTTGGTTGATTTGAGCCGAGCTCGTTCTTTGACTTCTAAAGCTTCTAACCCACGCATGATTGTAGCCATCTTTGCTTCGAGGCTATGTTCGCTTCTAAGGAAAGACCACTGGTTTTGGGTTGGGAACCGATGAAACACGGTCATCACAATGTTCCCATCGCATGGTTTTCTCGATAAACTCTCTAAAAGTCCCAAGCTTCATCGGCATTTTTCTTCATGAAATCCCCTTGACACATTGACTCTAAGGAAGTTTTTGAAGAATAATCCAATCCTTCATAAATGATTTGGCATAATCGCCATTTTTCGAGACCATGGTGAGGACATTGGATAAGAAGATCTTTGAATTTGTCAAAATACTTCCAAAAAGGTTCTCCTGGGACAATTTTAAAATTTTGAATGCTGTTTCTAAGCTTGATTGTTTTGTGGATAGGAAAGAATTTTTCGAAAAAGCTGTTACAAATTCACCCCAAGTTGAGATGGAATCATGGGCAAGCTATCACCATTTTTGGCTTTGTCCTTAAGGGCAAATGGAATAAATCGGAGTTTGATCGCATCTTCAGTTAAGTCCCTCATCTTAATCATGAGGCAAACTTCTTCAAATTCGGAGATAAAGATGTATGCGTCTTCGGTTTCGACTCCTAAGAATTTGGGAAGCATGTTTATGAAATGCGGTCGAAGTTCAAAATTGGTTCCATTTACCTCGGGGAGTTTTATGCAAGAGGGGATTGCATTTCTAGTGGGGTAACAAACATCTTGAAGAACAGGTGGGTTGGTATTGGTCATTTCGTTTGGTTCAAGAGATGGATCAAAACGAATTAAACGATTGGTATTATCCCTAACCCAAGTTTGCATACACCAAAATAAAAATTTATTTTTATTTTATTTTATTTTATTTTATTTTATTTTTTAATTTTATGAAAGAGAACAAGAGAAAAAGTTAAGAAGATGATGAGAAAAAAAAATAATAAGGAAAAACTAACTAAAAATAAATCAAGGCAATCACTTTTCAATCACCCTAACTCTAGGGTTAAGCCTAAACTTGACTTAGACCAGCTCCTAACCAAAAATTCCCTTAATGAAAAGATCAAAGTTTACTTGGGTAATTAGCCAGGTAAGGATAGTACTAGAGGGAGATCAAAGATCAATTAAGTACCTCTTTCCTTTCGGGCCTATGCATAACCCCTAAACCTTGCCTTAGACACCAATTAATCCAAATAAACTTGGACCGGTTCACTTAAGAAATTATTGTTCCTTAATGAGCCTCAATCCTTAGGGGCCAACATCTAATCAATTTTAAGAGGCTTGGTATGTGTAATGAGGAATTAGTGATTTTGGGCTAAGGAAAGGGTGATGAAATCCCTTACCTTATCTTGATTAATGGGTTTTGCCCTTAAGATATTTTCAAGTGTGTGCCAAATCAAGATGCTCAAATCACTTGGTGAATTCCTACTATTATATGAAATGCAACCCTAAGAATTAAAAGCAACTAAAAGGATGCAAAATAAAAAAATCTTTTTAATTTTTTTTATTATGGTCGACAATCAAAAAATAAAGTTTATTAGGGTCGACAAAGGTAATATCTTTATTATTTATTATTATTATTTTTATTTTTTAATTTTATGAAAGAGAACAAGAGAAAAAGTTAAGAAGATGATGAGAAGAAAAAAAAAATAAGGAAAAACTAACTAAAAACAAATCAAGGCAATCACTTTTCAATCACCCTAACTCTAGGGTTAAGCCTAAACTTGACTTAGACCAGCTCCTAACCAAAAATTCCCTTAATGAAAAGATCAAAGTTTACTTAGGTAATTAGCCAGGTAAGGATAGTACTAGAGGGAGATCAAAGATCAATTAAGTACCTCTTTCCTTTCTACTTACGCAACCCCTAAACCTTGCCTTAGACACCAATTAATCCAAATAAACTTGGACCGGTTCACTTAAGAAATTATTGTTCCTTAATGAGCCTCAATCCTTAGGGGCCAACATCTAATCAATTTTAAGAGGCTTGGTATGTGTAATGAGGAATTAGTGATTTTGGGCTAAGGAAAGGGTGATGAAATCCCTTACCTTATCTTGATTAATGGGTTTTGCCCTTAAGATATTTTCAAGTGTGTGCCAAATCAAGATGCTCAAATCACTTGGTGAATTCCTACTATTATATGAAATGCAACCCTAAGAATTAAAAGCAACTAAAAAGGATGCAAAAAAAAAAATTTTAATTTTTTTTTTATTATGGTCGACAATCAAAAAAAAATGAAGTTTATTAGGGTCGACAAAGGTAATATCTTTATTATTTATTATTATTATTATTATTTTTTATCCTAATTGTCTCTAATGTGAATGAACTATCTAAAGGGTGGAATTGAGAATATTAGAAAGAAGAGTTACCCACGCAAAAGCAATGCAAAGCCTCGTTGGAGGCAATTCTTCAATCTTGAATTTTCAACTCTTGATCTTCAAGCTCCAAGTTCCTACACAAAAGAAAACACACAAAATAAGGAACCAAACTTAATCAAAATCCTACTTATGCACCTTCCTCAACGGCCAAAACTTGATGGGAAATAAATGGTTACCTCCTTAGTTGCAAGTATACAACCTTGATCAAGTTATAGTATAAAAGATTATCGATCTCACGAGGAACGGGAAAGTAGGAAGAGTTTTGCTCAAGTTTTGGTTCTCAAATTATGTGCGCGACAATTAGGAGTTTATTAAAATAAAACGAAAATAAGAAAATGGTGAGAGTGGATGTGGAGAGATAAGAGAGAGTGGATTGTGGATTATGTGCAAAGGAGGAGAAAATAAAGTTGAAAATGTGGTTGTGGTTATATGCACATAATAACAAAACTAGGTTTGAGATTATATGCACATGGAGGGAAAATGAGATTGAGAGAAAATAAGTGCAAACTAAAAGAAAGCAAGATTGAGAGAGAGAGGAGAGGAAAATCAAAATCAAGAATAAAGGAAAATAACAAACAAATGAAAAGCAAGGATAAGTACAAAATAAAGAAGGTAAAGTATGGAGGATTAATTAAAGATATGAGGAATCTAGAGTAGATCCACTTAGCTTATCTCAATCTCATGAAAATGAGTTGGATTTGTTAGCTAGTTTCAAACAATCTCTAGGGATCCCACGAATATTAGCTCCACACTTAGAAAAGGGTAATTCCCTAGAGGGTTCTAGCCTCAAGGTGAATTAAAGAAAAGAAAAATCTATTCTAAAAAGTAAATACAAGAATTAAATACATTGCATGAAAGTAAATTGCAAGGAATTAAATTGCATGGAAGTAAATTGCAAGAAAGTAAATTGCATGAAAGTAAATTGCATGAAAGTAAATCTAAGCTACAAAGCATATAAATGAACAAGAAAGAAGATGAAAAAGAAATAAAAGGGAAACCAACAACTCCTCGATCTTAATCTAATCCTCCTTTTGGTCCTTGGATTAGAAGAAGAGAAAGGAAATTGAAGGTGAAAAATTTCATTTATTGTGTAACAAAGTTACAATTTTGGAAGGTCTTCTCAATTAAGAGTGACCCTCCTCTCCAAATGGAGTTTTATAAAATATTTCACACTCAAAACCCTCACCTTCACCCCTATTTATAGCCCAACGGAGTTGATGTGAACCATTGGATCAAACCTAGCCAAAAGGAAGAGAAATCCACCATTAATTGAATTTTGCAAACCGATCGGTTGGTCGATCGGTTAGCCAACCTTAGCCAACCGCCAACCGTTGGTCAACCGATTGGTTCCCAACGGATTTTATCTTTTCTTGATTTTTCTTCACGAATTTCTCTTGGATCAATGTGGTATCTTGGGCCTTTGTTTGTCTTCAGATTTGGGCTTCAAATATTGGTAGAAATTCAGAGAATTTGAGTCATTTGGGCTTTTATTCATTATTTCTTTATTAGCCTGCAAAATAAGATAAAAATGATTATTAGTAATTTCGTTATTCATATAACATAGGTAATAAGGGTATAAAAATGTAATTAAAATGTGATAATCAGTCAGTAACATGATCATTAGTAAAGTGTTGGCTGCTTTCACATACTTTTTCCCTCTAAGATCATCAGTAACATGATCGTCGGAGGAACCACTCGAGAACCCAACTCCGACCCACTAACGTTTCATATTTGTGCAGGCATCTCCTTCTGCTCAACGTGATCGGCCATCAAAGAGGATTGATGGACCCTAAGCTCTTCCAAATGCACCCTAATCCGCGTAGTTAAGTTTTTGACATAAACAATTCTTTTTTTTCTTTCATTAAGGTCATTAATCCAAATTTTCTCCACAATAGTCTTTAGCATTAAACCCAAATTACATAAGGTTTAAACCTTAGTTAAAATTGACCTCAAAGGACATAAACCCAACCTAAGACTATGTTAAAAATTCTTTTAAATCATTTTTGTGCAGCCATGTAGAGAGATTGAAATTTTGTAAAAAAGACCCTCCCATTTACCAAATTTCACTTTACCCATGGCACATGGGCAATACTACTTAAACACTTAATCTCTCTCTCTCTCTCTCTCTCTCTCTCTCTCTCTCTCTCTCTCTCTCTCTCTCTCTCTCTCTCTCTCTCTCTCTCTCTCTCTCTCTCATTTGCATTTCAAGAGAATTTTCCCTTAACTCCCTCTCCCCTTCACCTCCCCTTGGCTGGCCCCTTAAAAGCCCCATTTCCCCTCCTTCTAATTTTCACTATTAAAACATCTCTCTCATGCTCTCTCACTCTCAATTGGTAGAGGTAGAGGCACGGAGGAGCTTTAGATTCAAAAAATTCTAGGAAGTTGAGGGCTAAGAACAATATTTAGGTATATTTCTCAAACCACATCTATTTCTCATATTTCTTTGAGGTTAAAATCTTATCTTGATATGGGTTAGAACTAATTTGATCATACATGCACAATGTAGCTCAATTCATGCTTGCATGTAGGGATAGAGCAAAGATTGGTTCATGCAGGTTAACAAGTAGGAGTAAAAATGTGATCTTTATGTATATGAATATGAAAAGTATAATATACACTTGTTTTCAGTCCCATTCTGTTCAAATTGTCATGAATATTCATGGTTTGGTGATTGTGTGGCCTGCACGTCGATATTTGGACCCCAATCTCTTGCAAAGGATTTCCTACAGGATACCCTGTTGGTGTTTTTGCCATAACTCACACTATAGATGTCTATTTCTAGTAGTTCTTTCTGTTCTAGAAACTAGACTCTATTATATTTCATTTAAATCTATTTTTATTCAATTCTGTGATCATTTGCTTATTGGAATCTATAATTTAATTCAAAGCATGTGCACAAGATATAAAGTCTGCCCTACCTGGGTATTTTGCATGTATCTAAATTTCTATTTGTGATTGAGTAAATAAAATTTTATAATTTAGAAGTAGGTTTGTTAAGAAACCTATATCATAATTATGAGTACAATTTGATAATGTTTGGCACCTGAAAGTGTTAGATAGACATGTTGGTATTTTCTGTTCTGGCACAATTCTGCAATCCTGACCCCTGTACATTGTAGAGAGTGTAACTCTCTCTAAGAAGCTTACATGCAGGAATTTCTTTTTGTTTCTAAAATTAGACTTGTATAGAAACAATTTGAACTTTGTTTCACTAATTTTAGATATTGTTTGGCACCTAAATTATTCACTTGAATCTATTAACATGATTTGCACTTACAGTTGTACATGTCATGCATGTTCTGAGTATAACTTGAGCTACATATATTATTTTTGCAAATCACTTATTGCTATGAACAAATGTGGAAGTCACATGGCACAAGTTTCATAAATTATGTATATCAATTGCTCTCCCATCCATTTATCTCAATATGCCACATGTACACTGCATTCGCTTTTCGTGCATATCATAATTGTTGAGTAAAACCTTCTCGAGCATAGTATGTATATCACGATATAAATTATAAGCTAGGAAAATAACAAAAGACCAAGTTGTCTAGAATCTCATATGGGTATACATCTATGTGTATATAGGAGAAAAACTCTTGGATTCGTTCATCGGTACAGAGGAACCCGGCACGAATGGTAGGTAACCTTTCATTGTTCCCTCTCAATTTTTTGAGAGTTTGTTAATTATTTTCTTAAAATTCCTACAAGTTGATATACGACGCTCAAGTGTATACCTTATTGCTTTCATAATATTCTTATTTGAGTCACTTCATGTTGGGCTATTTGTTAATTGCTTAACTATTGCTATACCGTTGTTTGTTCATTTCGGTATTATATCATTGACATTCCACGAATAACTATATTGTGGTAATTCGACTTGCTTCAATGACTCCATTGTTGAGAATGATAGTATTCTTACATTTGATAGTTGGTTGATACTCTATATTCATGGATTATGCCCTGTGTGAAGTAAGCTTGTAGGTGGTGAATGAACGTGGGTCCCGGTGGGGACATGCCCTATGTGAGGACGCTCACCGGTGGGTGTATAAACAAAAGCATGCATGATTTATTGATATATACCATTATTTAGGAAGTTTGGAAGTGTGAATATTAGACCTGAATTATTCATATTGACATATGTTATTTCATTAAGATCAATGATCATCATATGAGTATTGGTAGCTTATTGTTGAGATCTATTCGTTCAATTTTAAATGCCTATATATGGTTGAGTGATTCTTAGAGATTTTTATGGGTGATTTTTGATCTATAGTGACACATTTTCTGAGTATTTGCATCATCTCAAACTTGTCCTAGCACGGTGTAAGGAGAAAAATCTAACTCTTAATTGGAAGAAAATATCACTTTATGATCAAACATGAAATTGTCTTAGGGCATGTAGTTTTCAACAAGAGAATAAAAGGTGACAAAGCTAAGCTAGATCTCATTTCTAACCTTCTCCCTCCTAAAAATATTAAGGATGTCAAATCATTCCTTAGATATGTGTTTTTTTTATAGACGGTTCATCAATGATTTTAGCAAAATTGCTAGGCCTTTGACCAAACTTTTAGCTAATGATACACCCTTTGAATTCTCCCCTAAATGCCTTAAGGCATTTGATCACCTAAAGAAGGAGCTAACCACAGCTCCTATCATTCACGCACTGGATTGGACCCTACCCTTTTAGTTAATATGCGATACATTCAATTTTGTAATTGATGCTGTCTTAGAACAATAGATAGATGGAAAGCCTCATGTGATATACTATACAAGTAGGATACTGAATGATGCACATCAAAACTACTCCGTCACAGAGAAGGAGTTTTTAGCTGTTATTTTTCCCTTAGATAAATTTAGGTCCTATCTTATTGGGTCACTAATCAAGGTTTACACTGATCATGCCGCATTGAAATATCTTTTGACCAAGAATGATGTTAAAGCATGGCTCATTAGGTGAATACTCTTACTCTAAGAATTTTTTTTGCAAATCCTTGATAGGAGAGGATCAGATAACCCTGTAGCAGATCACTTGTCTAGGCTCCCTAATACACCAACATTCAATGTTCTGATAAATGATCATTTTCTTGAGGCTAAAATACCAGATTGGCATTTTAAATCGACCCTAAATGACAATAGAGCATTTTAAATAGCTCCGACTACAATAAGGCCTCATAATTGTTCAAAAGTGACAATAAGACCCATATTTTTGCCGGACTCCGGCCAACTCCCCTCTCTCCTCCCTTCAAGCTCCTCACACCTCCATGGCTGAGCTCCCCTCTCCCTCTTTCTCCTTGAACCCAAACCTATCAAACCCAACAATCAAAAACCTCTCGCCACCTCAACCTCTTTAACTCCTCCTCGAAGCTCCAACTCCCCTCACCACCCGCGCCAAGCCATGAGAAAGATAGTCCACAACATCAAAACCTCTGAAGCCGTAACCCGAACCCCAACGAGAATTAGTTCAACAAGTCTTAGAGTTCAGAGAAGAGGAGAGGTGAATGCCGTATGAAGTGGAGGGGAGAGAATGGTGTTCGTGATAAAGAAGGAGAGAGTGGCGATGAGGGCGGAGTTAAAGAGGTTGAAGGTGAAGGCTAGATGTTTTGGTTGTTGGGTTTGATCGGTTGGGGTCTGTGGAGGGAGAGGGAGAGGGGAGGTCACCATGGAGGTGTGGGAGCTTGAAGGAAGGAGAGGGGAGTTGGCCGAGTCCCAAAATATGGGTCTTATTGTCACTTTTGAACAATTATGAGGCCTTATTGTAGTCGGAGCTATTTAAAATGCTCTATTGTCATTTAGGGTCGATTTAAAATGCCAATATGATATTTTAGCCATTTTCTTGATGAACAACTCCTACAAGTCCAATCCATACTATGGTTTGTAGATATCGTGAACTATTTAGTTACAAAAGAGCTCCAATCTAAACAGGATAGATCTCATTTTCACTCCCATATGAAATATTTCTATTGGGATCCCTGCTTGTTCAAGTTTTATCCTATATAATCAGATCTTTATAAGGTGTATTCCAAAAGAAGAAATTAGGAGTGTCCTTTCTTCTAGCCATGAGCAAGCTTGTGGGTCATTTTGGTCCAAGAAAAATCGCTAAAAAAGTTCTTCAATGTGGGTTTTACTGGCCCAGTCTATTCAAAGATGCCTTTGAGTTCTATACAGCCTGTAACCATTGTCAGTTTTTAGTAAGAATCACTAGAAGAAATATGATGCCCTTTAACCAGTTTTCATTATTGAGCTTTTTGATGTGTGGGGTATAGATTTCATGGGTCTATTTTCAAACTCTTTTAAAAATTTGTACATTCTAGTGGCAATAGAATACATATCAAAATGGGCTGAAGTGGTTGCATGTAAAGCTAATGACAACAAGGTGGTTGTCAAATTTCTCAAAGACCATATCTTTTCACGATTTAGGGTGCCATGTGCTATCATTAGTGATAACAATACACATTTTTGTAACCGTTCTTTTGAAGCTTTGATAAAGAAATACTTAATCACTTATAAATTATCCACTCCTTATCATCTCCAAACCAGTGGACAAGTTGAGGCCACCAATAGATATATATCAAACAAATTTTTAAAAAGCTGTAAATCAAAATAGAAAAGATTGGTCTGTCAGATTGAGTGATGCTTTATGGGCATATCGAGCTACTTTTAAGACAAATCTAAGAATGTCTCCGTACAGGCTAGTTAGAGCATTGTGGGCAATCAAACAGATTTCGATTTAGACTCTGCAGATAAGACAAGAATATTCCAAATAAATGAATTGGAAGAGATTAGAAATGATGCATATATAAATTTGAAAATTTACAAAGAGAGAATAAAGATTTTTCATGATAATTCAATAATACAGAAAAAGTTTACTCCAGATAGAAAGTTCTGCTTTATAACTCAAAACTTTATCTTTTCTTGGAAAATTGAGATCACGACATGCAGTGTCTCAGATATTGTTAAATAAGTTTTCACTCATAGCGTAGTTGAGATAGAGAATCCTAAAATGGTATCATTTTCAAAATCAATAGTCAACATTGAAAACAATTTTTAGAATTCTCTACACTTGAAAAAGAGACGGTGCAGGTTCTTCATGAACCACATTACTATTAAAACAAATAAAAATAAAAAATAAAACTATTTGTGTAAAAAAAGAATTTGTTCTTCTCTTACTTAGAGAGTTTCTTTTTCTAAAAAATGAAAAAAGGAAAGAGAAAGAAAATATTTTGGCTACACCATCCTCCTATCCGTCAAAATTGAAGGTAATTGTTCATTATTGTTCAAAGTCAACCAAACAAATGTAAGTGTTTCATTTCATATTTGCTTTACTTTTTGCATCATATAGTTTGCATTGAGAATAATATAAAATTTAGGTGTGGGGTGGGGACTAGCTATCTTTTCTCTCCATTCTCTCTCTCTCTCTCTCTCTCTCTCTATATATATATATATATATATATATATATATATATATATATATATATATATATATATATATATATATATATATATATATATATATATATATATATATATATATATATATATATATATGGAAAATAAAATGATCAAGAGGCTTGGGAATTGATTGAAACTAAGAATTAGCATTTCTTTTAGAATTTTGAATTAAAATCTCTAAGTTGAACTTGATTTTGTATAACTACAATGAAAAGATTTTCTAAGAAATTTATTTTAGAGTTATGCATGAAAATATTTTCTTGAGTAAAAACTAGCTTTAATTTGATTATTTAAAGATATCAAGTGAATTAATTCTATATTGACTTCTTCAAATTGGCAAGTTGGATGAATTTTGTGGGTATATTCACTGCAAACACTCACGAGACTACAATTTATCTTCTATGGTAACCTAAGGCTTTAAAGGCTTATTATATGCGCTAAATACAACTGCGATTCCTGCGAAAGTGAGTTAGGATTTTTCTTTCTTTCTTTTTCATTTTCTTTCTTTTATAAAGGCCTAGCAAAAGTTTAAGTGTGGGTGTATTTAATTACTATATTTTATTCACTTTTGTATCATCATTATCTATTTTATTGAATAAATATACTTGCTAATATTGTTTATTCTTCGAATTTATAGGAAATAAAGGAATTAGCAAATAAAAGATCAAAGAAGCGCAAAATACCTCTACTTGAAGTCTAAAACAAGTCTAAAGGAAGCCCCCAAACCCCAAAATCCCAAGAGGAGATGAGTCAACAAGTCAACAAAGGAGACATAAATCTATTACAAACTAATCGATGCACTAATCGATTAGCTAATCGATGAGTTAATTGATTAGTTTGTAACAGAAACTAATCAATAGTTGATTTGTATTTCTTGAAGTCCATGCTTGATCTAGGGTAAATGTTGGTTACTGTAGGCTATAAATAGGGATAGAGAGTGAGGGTGAGGAATATGTAAAAAATTTATAGTCTCCTTTTGGAGAGAGGAGCTACTCTTTTGAGAAGACCTTCTAAATTGTAAAACTTTAGCTTTTAATAAAATAAAAGTTTTTCCTCTTTTAATTTTCTTTTATTGATGAAGATTTAATTTCACAAGGGCTAACCCCTTGCAATGTAAATTTTATCTTCCTTTTTATTTCTTGTTTAGAATTGCATATTTAGAATTTAATTTCTTATTTTAATTTATTCTTTTTCTTATGTTTTGTAATTTAGGATTTTCTTACTTTTTATTCTTACTTTTAGGAGTAGTGTGAGTAGCTAATTTCCTTAGAATTTTTAGGATTAAATGAAGCTAGTTTAATTTCTATTTGGTTTCAATTACTCTCTTTTTGTGCTTAATTGATCATACTTAGGATAATCAATTAGAATTATAATTGGTAGAAAAATTTGGTAGGCTATACTTATCTTAAATGGTTTGATAGTTTATACTTTTTAATTTTAGAAATGCTATCTAGTTGTTTATTTCTATTCATGAATGGTGATATTGCTTAGATATGAATTTGATAGGTTATGCTTATTTTAATAACTTGATAATTTTATACTTAAAAATCTAGTAATATGAGAATTAAAAGAGAGCAGTTCTAAATCCAAATAGGAATTAGTTAGTGGATTCAATCCTAGATTCTTAGTTTCATATCTTGATTTTCTTCATCTCTTTATTTGTTTTTTTTTCTTATTTCTCTTTTCGTCTTATTTTAGCCTTTTTATTTGCATAAATCAACATCCAACCAACCTCTACTCTCTCTCTCTCTCTCTTTCTCTTTCACAATTCAAGAACCACTTTAAAATTTTCTTAGAACACACCTTCCTCATGAGATCAACACTGGCATGCTACACACACTAGTTGTGCACTTGCAAAGTTTTATTTAGAACACATCACAGTTGCATCTATGGCTAAACAGAAAGAAAAAAGAAGAAGAAGCTCATGATGGTGGGAAATCATTTAATGTAATTGACGCGCCTATTGAGGTTCTGGATTTGGATGGAGATATCTGTATGGGATGCTTGTGATCTACTTGAAGATGATAAGAATGAAAAAGTATTTGTTACTTTAGATGTTTCTAAAAGGAAAACAAGGTTGACAAGGAAGCTTTGATGCAATGAATTTAGCTATGGTAAGAGAAACTCAATTGACTGGTTCAACTAGGATTTGTTGATAATGGGTATGAACTTGACTTTTGGTATAGTTATCATAGAAATTTGTATTCTTGTATGGTTAGACTTAGGTGGACAATGTTGCATTTATATTTTGAAAGTGATTTGTAACCAAATCTAGATAAGGTAGTGCTGGTGATAAAAAATGCAAACAGAATTAGGTTAAAATAGTAGGGATGCCGCTAGGGGCATTTTGATTATTTCACAAAGTCTAAAAGATTACAAATTGGTTGGGGGGGTGAGAACAAGGGGTGCACAAATGAAGAAGATGACAAATTGACCCAACAAGAGGTGCAAGGATGAAGGTGGGGCGCACAAATGTAGGGGGCACACCAGGGAACTAGATCTAAAAGCTGTTGAAAAAGAACGATCTAATGAGATAACGACTACATCCAGAAGATTATATCATCTTAGAAGATCAAAAGAAGACAAAAACTTAACAAAAAGTGTTACAATGATTGTGCGCGTCACCCTTCAAGTGCACAAATGATGAAGTTTCTTAGAAGGTCATCAACTTTTGTCTTATTCCAATGTCCCTTGTATTAAAAGAGTATTGTTCTAAAATCATGTCCTGTAATACAGCTAAAAAAGGAAGCTTTCTTAGCAGACAACTTCTAAAAAGTTATCAGAAGGGAGCACACAAAGGGGTGGGGGCGCACAAGATAAAATAAACAATGAGGGGTGCAACAATAAACACTCCATTTACCTATAAATAGTAGACCCCTCCTACACTCAAATGGCTTTTTGCTCATTTCCTCAAGTGCCAAGAATTCCTCTGCACATCTTTGCTTGTATGCCTCATACGAACTTGAGTTCTTCTCAAGTTCACTAAGAGTTCATCAACTCTTCTTCTCCTTCGCCGAGTGATCTAATCACTCAGAGACCAAGAGAACTATACTCAGAGATTGATTTTCATCTCTAAAGTCTCAACAACCATGTTCGTGTTTGTGTGATTAATGACGTTAAGGATTTAGATCCATCAACACACCTTCCCGAGCCCTTATTCAAACGTCAACAAAAATGACTACATTCAACTTATCCTCTCCAACAACACATAGCACCTCTTTTTATAATGCAATATGATGTCTATGTCCTTTCTTATGTAAAACTTTCAATTATAGAGTATGCTATTATATACTGCAATTTAAAAATGTATGTTGCATGTCAGTTGGTGGTTCATTTGGACTAAGCTTTCTCATTTGATATGTAATTTCAATTCTTGCTTGTTGGGAAGGTTCTACAGCAGACTCAACGATACTAAATTATGCACTTAATAGGAAAAACAAACTCGAAGTTTCAAAAGGTAGACTATTGAATAAGGATAATGTAAATTTTCACTTTTATACTAATAATTAGAATTTTATCTAATTTAATAAATATTCATTATGCAGGGAAATTCTATCTTGTCGATGCGTGTTATGCTAATATGTTTTATTGCTCCATTTTGAGGTGTTAGATATCATTTGAGAGAATTTCGAGATGGTAATCATCCAATAAATGCAAAAGAATTATTTAATCATCATCATTCATCTTTATGAAATGTGATAGAGGGTACTTTTGGAGTTGTCAAAAAACGTTTTCCAATTTTAACAATAGCTCCTTGTCCATTCAAAACACAAGTGAAACTAGTAATTACATGTTGTATACTACTCAATCACATCAGACGTGGGAATGCACATAATTTGTTGCATGTTTTGGAAGATGAAGAAGAAGAGGAAGAAATTGAGGAAGAGGATGAAACACAAGATAGTTCAAATATTAATCTTGAAGAAACTAATTAGCAGGCAAAAACTAAACAATTGAGGTGGTTAAATGCGAATCGGATGTGGGAGACATGGGGCCTTTTTGATTATCTATTCTTTCAGAAAATTCTAAAACTCATTTGGATATACTTTTTTGTAATGAATGATTTTGAATATTGTATTGTTTCATGTGCATTTCCTTTCATTTTGTGTGTGATAACATAACAGATGGTGCATAATGGGAATGTGTTAGCTAAGTTAAATCATTTTATAGTTCCAATATTATTCTATGAAAAGAAAATGATTTTCATGTTGGTGCAATAAAATTATTTATTATGATATCATTATTCAAGGGAAAAAGAAGGAAAATAAGTAAACTATCAAGTTCGAACTCTATCTTACATGTATGTTTACCAAACAAGAAATAGTTCTAAACTAATTTTCTTTAAAAGTTAGCCAAATTAGGTTCACCTTAAAACTAGTACACATAGAAACTAATTTAGCCAAATCAAGCCTATGTGTAACTCAGATCAAAACTAATCGGGTTAGTTTCTAAGTTACCAAACACACCCTTAGACATCTCATGTTGAATCTCATGTTGAATCTTACTCTAATGGATCAACTTTTTCTAGTATCATTTGCACTCAAGACTTAAGTGATAGTGAAAATGGAGCCGCGATTTTCAATATAAGAGGAGGATATAATGATCTTGAAATAAATGAAAGTACCAAAATTTATGGGCTTCATGCGAAAATTGTTAGAAAATTACAATCTTTTTCTTCCGTTTTACAAAAACCAAAATTGTCGTTTTCTTCTTCTTCTTCCAACAATTTTGATGCATGCCATGAGTACTTTGAAACTCTATACATATGTAGAATCATTAAAAGTTATTTAAACTAAAGGTGTAAACAATAATGAAAATGAGATTTCAAATATACAACTCATGTTAACAGCTGCGATTTCAATATATAAAAGGAAGATCTAGTGGTTTTGATCAATGAAAAATATCAAAATGTATGCATTCAATGAAAAAATTATTAAAAATCACAACCTTTTTCTTCTAATGTATAAAAATAAAGAATGTTACATTCTTCATCTTCGTCCACAATTTGATGACATGCATCTTGTTTTCCATTAGTTTGAAGCTATATTCATATTTGAACTAATTTAAAAAAGAAATAATTGTCCGTTCAATACTATTGTGTTTCTTCTTGTTCTTCTTCTTCAACTTTGGCATGCCCCCATAGCAAATGGCTCATCTCAAACACAGGGGAATAATAAACTATGACTGTCTTCCCAATTAGAATCTTGATGCAGTTGTCCTCGTACTTTGTTCTCACCTCCTTCAACTTGGTTAAAATCTCCTTCTCTGAGAGTTTTTTGCCCACGGAACTCTTTAGCATCATGGGCTCTTCACCAAAGACTTGTACGGCCTTCAGTAGGCTGAGCTCGTCCTGCTCCGTCCATGGATTCTTAGTGGATTGTGCTATCATGGTATATAGAATTGGCGGCTTTTAGATTATGGATATAGTGTTATTATGGAGGGTTATGATTTTGAGAATATATATGGAGGAGGAGTTTATGACTGTTGTTTAGGGTTTCACTCGAGTCTATTAATCTTAGGAGTTGGGCCGGGGTTTGGAAATTAGTTTTGGATACTAATGCGAGGTGTAAAATTTGAACCTTAATAAGGAATTTTTCTTTCAATTTGAGCAAATCCTAGTGAGAAAAATATTGTTAAATTTATTATTTGATATATGTCAAGGAACTTTTATGTAGCTGTTTATTTAAAGAAAGGGTTAATTTCGGGAAACACTCTTGAGCTTTGGATTGTTTTGCACTTAACTACCATGAACTTTGGAAATCCCCCTAAATACTTATGAATTTTTCTCACTAAACCCCTCAAACTAACACTGTTAACTTCGACATGGCATGTGAGCAAAAAGACTAAAATTTCCTAATTTTAAAAAAATTCCCACTCCATCTTTTTAGTAGGGTTTTTTTTTCCATATAAACCCTTAGATCTTTTCTCTTTTGCATTTATATCCCCTCTCTTTCTCTCTCTCTCCCCCCTCCTCCTACCCTAGCTCGCGGGCACTGGCTGATTTACATTGGGGGCAGAGGGGGAAATTGCCCCCATTGACCGCAAATAAATTAATATAATCCTAAGTCTATTTAACCATTTGCCCCCTGCTATTTAACTCATTGCCTCAAGCCCTCTAGAAATTAATTAACTAGCAATTTGCCCTCCACTATTAAACTCCATCAACCTCAAGCCCTCTAGAATTTTCAATATAAACATCCAATCGGGTTCATCAGCTCGACCCATTTACTGATAACACTTTTCCCGAAATCTAAAAACTCATCGATTCTGAATTCTGTAATACCCTCCACTCATGCTAGCCTCTATTAAATCGTGTAGTACTCCATTTTGAAATCTCCTGTGCTTGCCTATGTTAAATCATGAGAAGACTCTACTTGCGAATTGCATGGACAAATGAGAAAATCATGCAACATTATCAAAATTGACAAACACGGAAGGAAAAATTATAAAGAATTTTACTATGGTGCTTATATTTACTATATTTTGTTTCTTGCATGCGCTCACACATAGGCACACATATATATTTGATTTTTACGTTATTAATATCTAGGTAGAAATGTCATATAGTAGTTATACTTGTGACTTTTACTCTTGCTCCCACTGACCAATGTTTCTGGATCCGTCCCTGGTTGAGGGGTAGCCTGCGAACCTCTATTGTCTCCTCTCCCTCTCCCTCTCTCCTCCTACCAATAACAACCCACCCAATCCCCAATGATCCTTGGCCTTCTTCCCACTTCTCATCACCCTTTAACCTTAGGGTGTGTTCTGGCAACTCCACAAAATGGAGCTAGCTTCAAATGTGGCCTTATTTTGGGCGAAATTCTATTTGGATAAAACTAAGCCAATTTTGGCACAATTTTTCTAAGACCAAAATTTGCATTTAAACTAATTTTATTTTGGACCACCTCCCCATTGGTCCAAAATAAAACTTATATTGTTTAAAAGAGGGTCATGGCTTGTCTTGGCTCAATTTTAGTGTAGTTGCGAAATACACCCTTTACTCACCAATCTCATTCCCTTCTATCTAATCTGATCTATCTTCTTTTGCACCCTCCCCAATATAGCCCGGCACCCTCACCCTCTCTTTCTATATCTAAATAATTAACTCCCCCTTAAGTATCGTTGAACTCTTTGAACTCTCAACTTGTCCCATAAAATAATAATTTGTCTATTTTCCTTCTTATATTATGTTTATTTGTCTATTGCGGTCCTTTTGTGAAACAACTTTTAAATATTTAATGAAAATTTCAAACAACCCCCTAAAAAGTTTAAAATTTATAAAAAACACCCTTGAAACAAAGTACAAAAATTACAAAGAACACCCTAAAAATCTTGAAAATGATAAATAGTCCCATGGACATATGAAAACTATAAAGGCCACTAAAAATTTTAAAATTTACAAAAACACCTAATAATTCAAATTTACAAAATACACATCGAAATCTAAAATTTACAAACAATCCTCTGAAGTACGAAAAATTTCAAATGGACCTTGAAAATTTTAAAATTCACAAAAATACCATGAAAGTTTTAGAAATTATAAAAACACCTCGATAAATAAAAACATTACAAACGACCTATGAATTTTTAGGGGCTATTTGTAAATTTTAGATTTTCAAATTTGTTAAAAGGTATTTTAAAATTTTTTGGATCTATAGGGTGTTTTTCATAAATTTAACTTTTAAGGGTCTTTTGTAGTTTTCAAATTCTTGGGGACTATTTGTAATTTTGGGTGTCTATATAATTTCAAAATTTTAGGGTGTTTTTGTAAATTTTGAATTTTTAAAGGTTTGTTAATTTTATATTTTCAAAGGGCTGTTTATAGTTTTGGGGTACTTTTTAAATTTTCAATTTTTAGCTTGTCTTTTGTAATTTTGAATTCTTTTAAGTTTCTCACAACATTAAAAGGGGTTTTACATGAAAATCACATTAACTTCAAATTGATACTTACCATTATCTTATTTTTATCCATGACCACCTGATTATATTTTTCGATCATATGAACCATTTTTTTCCATTTTTTCCATTTCACCCCTCATTTTCCCTCCTCTGACCTCTTTCCTCCATTTATTTCATCCATCTCCATCATCTCCATCTAAAGGATCTAACCCATTCCCTTGTCTCCTCCCCCTCTACCAATGGCCCCATCCACCTTCCTCCCCTCTCCCCTCCCCTTCTCCATTCTCACCTCCCTCACCATCTTCCTCTCCTCACGTCCCCTCTCTCCTTTCGCTCCTCGCCCTTCTCTTGGATTAGATTTGGGGTTTTTTTGGGGGGGGGGGTGGTATAATAGGACCTTCAGATTTTTATGTAAACGTTCAATCAAATGTAGGTAGTTTTGATTTTAAAAAAAAGAAACTAAATACGATTTCTTGTAAAATCCCTAAAAAGATGATATGCCACGCCACCATGCATTAAATATTAACGGTTTTTTCACAAAACCACCGCATTGGACAAAGAGACATAGTATAAAAAGGAAAATAGGCAAATTGATATGTTAGAAGGCAAGTTGAAAGTTCAATAATAGTTTAAGGAGGAGTTAGTCATTTTTTCCTTTAAAATTAAATTATTTGGGGGATTATTTCAAAACCAGTATTTTCTTCCTTTTATATTGGCAAGCAAAAACATTAGAGGTAGAGAGTGTTTGTTGTGAACCCCATACTTCATGGGTGTCTAGTGAAATTACTAGAGTCCATAGTAGTTAAGTGCAAACTCCCCAAAATTCATAGGTATTTTTGTGATATTAACCCCAAAAAGAAACCATCTTCTAAGAGTGAAAAAACCACATATGACCACCAATAAAATAACTAAATTTATGGGCTAATTTTAGAAACCCCCAACCAAAAAAACAAAAAAAGGAAAAGAGAAAAAGAAAGAAAAGGCAATGGGGATTGTCTTAGATAAACCCCCTCAACTACTTTAACTCTAGGAACCCTCTCTATTTTGGGGGTGTTGTAGATAGCCCCTCTCAACTTTCAAAATAAGACTTAAACCCCTTCAACTATGAGCTGTCTCACAAAACCCCCCAACATTAGTAATCTAAAAAGTGTAATGACTAAAACACTCTTGTTTGAATAAAAACCTATACGTGTTAAAAAAAACCAACCAAAGTTAAAAGAGTCTATAATTATTTTTCTGATGGAAAAACCACAATTATTAGTTTTGAATTCAATGGATTTTGATGAGGAAACACCATCTTAAAAACCCTGAAATTTTAAATTTTTTTCAAACATTAGAAGCATGAATAAGTATAAAATAAAAGAAGTTTGAAGTTTCACAAAAAGAAAATAATAATAATAATAATATGCTTTTAGATTTGGACCCAACAAATAGGGCTAGAGGAAGAAGATGAGGGGGAAAGTAAGGGGGGTTGGGGGGGGGGAGTACTTAAAAAGAAGTTCAATAGTCTAAGTCCTTAATCTCTTAGTATACCACGTGCTTGTTAAGTGTTCTGTTAAATTTAATATTATTAACTTGATGGGATTAAGTGGAAAAAGTTGAGGGGTTAAATCTTATTTTGAAAGTTAAGGGAGGTTATCTACCATGCTCCCAACATTAAGGGAAATAATTGAGGGGGGTTTTCTGGGACAACCCTCATAGTTGTTTTCTAAAATTAATTCTAAATTTGTCATATATGATTTGTTAAAGCGTAAATTTTAGAAAACCACCTCTATGTTTAGGAGTTGTCAAATACCCCCTTTAACTTTCAAAATGTCACGAAACCCCCTTAAAGTTTTTGGGTTCTAAGAACCTCGTTCAACTGAGACTGTTTTTTCACAAAGTCACCAAGATTGCGAACTACAATTTTCACCGGCAACAATATCCCTTTGTGTAGTCTTACACACCCTTTTAAAAATTACAGCTAACGCCGTTAAGGCTTTTCTTGAAAAATGTTAAAAGTTGAGGGGTTTTTTTTGAGAAACCCAAAACTTAAGGGGGTTTAGTGACATTTTAAACGGTAAGGGGTTACCTGAGAAACGCCCAAACTTAGAAAGGTTTTCTGAAATCTACCCTTTTGTTAAACTCCTCAACATTTATGTAGCATAATTTTTCTCTGGTCCTTTAAATTTCCCAGAGCAATATGCACTTATTTCAGGAGCTAATTGGTTGATCTTTGCCTTTGATCCAGGCTTAGATACCGAATTGGCATGGGGATGTTTGGGAGGAATGGCAAACAAGATTCCTGCCCAGTGTGTGTCCGAAGCATCGGTCTGTATAACCGATGTATCTCCAGATTGTGGTTGATAAATGATTTTTTGTTCATTTATCTCCTGTTTAATGTTGGCAATTTCTTATAATTGCTCATTGTTTAATGTAATTCTAATTTTGTCCGTGTCCTATTTGGTCACGCCTTTATTATTAATTTCTTTGTATTTCTTCTGTTCTTCAATGAGTTTATTCTGAAGTGAAGAAACCTTTTCAGAGAGATTGGGTATATATCGTCTCCCATAATTTAATAAGCCTAAGAAGCTTTGCAGATCTTTTAGAGTTTCAAAGTTATCTTTGAACTCTTTGATCTTTGTAATAATATGGTCTTGTAATTCAATACGACCACTTTGTATTCGTTTACCTAAAAATTCGATATCCTCTTTCATAAGAGTTATCTTTTTAGGGGATAATATAATACCGTCTGGCATAACAAGAATTTCTAAGAGCAATAGCTGAGCAATAGCTGGTAACAAATAAACTCCTCAACATTTATGTAGTATAAATTTTCTCTGGTCCTTTAAATTTCCCAGAGCAATATGCACTTATTTCAGGAGCTAATTGGTTGATCTTTGCCTTTGATCCAGGCTTAGATACCGAATTGGCATGGGGATGTTTGGGAGGAATGGCAAACAAGATTCCTGCCCAGTGTGTGTCCGAAGCATCGGTCTGTATAACCGATGTATCTCCAGATTGTGGTTGATAAAGGATTTTTTGTTCATTTATCTCCTGTTTAATGTTGGCAATTTCTTGTAATTGCTCATTGTTTAATGTAATTCTAATTTTGTCCGTGTCCTATCTGGTCACGCCTTTATTATTAATTTCTTTGTATTTCTTCTGTTCTTCAGTGAGTTTATTCTGAAGTGAAGAAACCTTTTCAGAGAGATTGGGTATATATCGTCTCCCATAATTTAATAAGCCTAAGAAGCTTTGCAGATCTTTTAGAGTTTCAAAGTTATCTTTGAACTCTTTGATCTTTGTAATAATATGGTCTTGTAATTCAATACGACCACTTTGTATTCGTTTACCTAAAAATTCGATATCCTCTTTCATAAGAGTTATCTTTTAGGGGATAATATAATACCGTCTGGCATAACAAGAATTTCTAAGAGCAATAGCCGAGCAATAGCGGTAACAAATAAACTCCTCAACATTTATGTAGTATAAATTTTCTCTGGTCCTTTAAATTTCCCAGAGCAATATGCACTTATTTCAGGAGCTAATTGGTTGATCTTTGCCTTTGATCCAGGCTTAGATACCGAATTGGCATGGGGATGTTTGGGAGGAATGGCAAACAAGATTCTCGCCCGCAGAACAAGCATCGGCCTCAGATAACCGATGTATCTCCAGATTGTGGTTGATAAAGGATTTTTTGTTCATTTATCTCCTGTTTAATGTTGGCAATTTCTTGTAATTGCTCATTGTTTAATGTAATTCTAATTTTGTCCGTGTCCTATCTGGTCACGCCTTTATTATTAATTTCTTTGTATTTCTTCTGTTCTTCAGTGAGTTTATTCTGAAGTGAAGAAACCTTTTCAGAGAGATTGGGTATATATCGTCTCCCATAATTTAATAAGCCTAAGAAGCTTTGCAGATCTTTTAGAGTTTCAAAGTTATCTTTGAACTCTTTGATCTTTGTAATAATATGGTCTTGTAATTCAATACGACCACTTTGTATTCGTTTACCTAAAAATTCGATATCCTCTTTCATAAGAGTTATCTTTTTAGGGGATAATATAATACCGTGATTGAGCAATAGCTGAGCTACGGCCATCAGGTGTTCTTTGTGTTCTTCTTTGGTTTTAGAGAACACAAGAATGTCGTCTATATAGACAACTGTAAAAAGCAAGTGCCCAAAAATGCTATTCATCCATTTCTGGAATATTTGAGGAGCATTCTTGAGTCCAAACGGTATAACATTCTATTCATAGTGCCCTCCATTAGGACAACTGAATGCTGTTAGCTTTTTACTTTCTTCATCCTTTATTTTTATTTGCCAGAATCCAGACTTAGCATCAAACTTGCTAAACCATCTGGCATCTCGGATTCTATGTAGTAGCAATTCGCTATTTGGGATGAAGATGAGAAACACCCAAACTTAGAAAGGTTTTCTGAAATCTACCCTTTTGTTAAACCCCTCGACATTTAGGAAGATTTTGTGCAAATCAACCAAAAATTTCGGGGGTTTTGTGATAATTTCCAAATAAGAAGGGGAAGCTAAAGGGCAATACGGAAAGTGAGAAGCTTCTTCATCGCTATCTCATCGGTCATCGGTAGCTCAAAATCAAAAGCTCCCAAAAAAATGGAAAACCCAAGGGATTGGATCCTTGGTGACGAGACCGCTCGCGATTTCCTCTCTAGGGTTTTATCAGAGCGGCCTTCTCTCCTACTCCCTCCTCTCCACCGCGTCCCTCTCCGTGCCGGCAACGTCGTCGAGATCGCCGGCCCCTCTCCTTCCGCGAAATCCGAGACCTTATTGCAGGTTCGAATCTTTAGATTATTTCTTCGATTTGAATGGCGATGTATGAACTCAAGTGGTTTTGTTTTTGTAGGCCGCGATCAATTGCATTCTTCCCAAAGAGTGGAGAGGAGTGCATTTTGGGGGATTGGAGAAGTTGGTGATTTATTTTGATTTGGATTGTAGATTCGATGTGCTTCGTCTATCGAAGGCGCTCAAGCTTCGGATTGGTGAGCTGTTGTT